>JZKD02S0334188.1:225296-266684 GCA_000966675.3 Picea glauca
TATCCATTCGCTACATTTGATCACACATGTTGAATAAACAATTTTTGTACATGATTTTTTTTTGGGTCCAGGAAGAAGTGGAGATTGTAATTGCACATGTAGTTTTCTATTTTTTTTTCTCATTGCTTTGCAACATGTCAATATTAAAGTCTCCGAGAATGATTATGATTTTGTTCGAATGTAAATTGCATAATGCTTTTGTAATGGTACTCATTATGCTGGTCAAAGTTGCATGCGGTGCAACTTAGATGTTGACTATTGTAATCTGTGATCCATGGACTATTACTTTCGCTAACACAACTTCTACAGTTTGTTCTTCAAAATGCATGTGTTCCAATATTGTTATATGCTTTTTGACCAATATTGTTAGTCCATGTTTAATGCAATTTGATATGCAATTGAAGCTTGTAACTTGTTCATGTTTCATGGATATTGTCATGTATGTTTCTTGTAGGCACAAAATATCAGATTATATTGTGTCATAATCATGGAGTATGCCATTAATATGTGCATGTAAACTGAAAGTGTTTACTGAAAGAATTGAGAGATTATATGGGCTGATAATTAAATTCTAGATTATATTTTGCATTGATATGTAGGCATTGCATCTCAGTATCTATTTTTTGTTTAACCTTAAACTTATCCAATGTAAGAGAATTTAGTCGATACAAGGATTATATGTTTCTTACATGGGATAAATATGTATATAATAGTCCATGTATTCATATCCCAATAGGGTCAAACACAACATTGTCTAGTGTTAAACCCTATGATATGTGTATTGTATGTGCATATGCAAGTTGAATTGGGAATTATTTTTTGATTTTCAAATGACCTATCTTTGTTGTCATTGATATTGGTTTTTCCATTCACAATATAGGTATCCAATATTGGGAAATGTTTGACCCATATAGATAAGATAGCTTGTTGTCTTGTCGATGTCCAATATATGGATCATAGAAATTGATCCATAGAATATCGAGTTTATCTATTTTGGTATAGGATTTGATTATTCCATCTACACCATTTACCAAGAAATCATATGAATGATAAATGCAAACATATATTTCAGCTAGTGTAAGGCCTGCAATGCCAAGCCCAGGCACAAACACTTCCATCATAGAATGGAATAGAGGAAATCATTCAAGAAGTGAACTCAGTGCGGATGAGGAGATGAAAGTAGTCATATAGGTGAGAGTTGGGGTTCCTTGGGTGTGAAACGTGCCAAGGGGTGACTCCACCCAAGATGCCTTGCGACATAAGTCAAACGATATATGATTTGATGAAGGGTTGAGGGAAAGACTTGGGTGCTCCACTGATGAAGGAAAATTGGCTAAGGAATGGGGGGTGCACTTAGGAGAGTCAACTCAACTCACCTAAGGGGTGCAAGTATCGAAGACGACGAGTCAAATAGATGGATCGATGGATCGATTAGATGATGGAATGAAGTGTTCGGTGGGTCGACTGGGAAAGCTACCTGAACGCAACCACATGAGGAGTCAGCCCAAACTTCCGAAGGGGTGCGACTTGGTGAACCAACAGGTCGGCTCACCCATGGGAAAATATATGTGACTGATGGGTTCCTATAAAGGCAAAAGGGAAAACAACCAAGAAGGAAGACTTGGAAGATAAGGAGAGTAAGAAGAACTTTGAGTTTCTAAGGTAGACAAAGAGAGTGAGCTCCCTCAAGGAGCCAAGTTGCTACTCTTGGGAGGACTTGTGCAACCTTGAGGTGGATTCCGTGGAAAGATTTGGGTGAGCTTCCCTTGGATTTTTTTTTGGCAAGTATAGAAATGTAGGTGTATTGGAGGCATGTGTGAGGAAGAAACAAAATCTGTTAAGTTTGCAGAAACGGAGAGACAACAAGTCTGTGGTTGAGGGAACATTTGAGGAGCACTGCAAGAAGTTGCAGAGAGGGTTTCAACAAATATTCTGGGCGACAAATCCGTGTATGAGTGTCTTGGTGAGGTGAGGCAAGTCATGTGATTCTAACAAAGTTGTAAACCGATCCAATAGTGCTCATGTTCTAACTTTTATGCAATAACAAATACTTAGTCGAGTGCTAGGCACAATTTTTGTTGCCCACACTATATCTATGTTTCTCTTGTATGTTTCATTGTTTTTCTCTTGGCTTCTCATATTCATGGATGCATGCTTAAATATGAGTAAGTGTTAAACTATTAACAATTGTCTAAGTATACAAGAGTTGCATTAGAGTAGGAGTGTGACTCATCGGTATCCTAGAATAGAGTATGGGTATGCTCTAGGTGAAGATGTGTAGTCCAGATGAAGTAACCTTGGTGTTGCCAAGCAACCAAGCATGAAATGTTGCAGTGTCGCACGTCCTCAAGAGGTGCAAGATTGTAAGATTCATATAGCACACTATGGGGATGTGACAGATGTTAGTAGATCTTGATCATTGCATATTTTGGAGAAGGGTTGGTGACATATTCACCACTATCTCGACGATAGATGGTATTGGAGAAAAATTTGAAGGAAATTTGTTGCAAAGGTAGTTTAGTGGGAATGTTCACAGACTTGGTGAACATTTTAGTGAAATGAACTTGTTCATCATTACAATAGAGGTTTGGTTGACAATTTGTTGGAAGGTTGAGTTGGGTGCACACCTTGTGCAAATCAAGAGAAGAGTTTCTGGTGAAACAAAGCACTTGGACAGGGTGTGTGATTGCAAAACTCATCACATAAATTGTCATATAGTTTATTGCAGAGGAAGAATTGGTTGGTTTAATTCATGATGGAAGTCAGTTTTGGACCTGTTGTGCACACCTTGAGAGACTAGGAACAAAGTTCATTGGGAAAACCGAGCACTTGGGAAAGGAAGATGAACACATGATTTGTCACACAACTTGTTGCAGATCTAACCATAGAAGTAATCACATAAGTGAAACATACAGGGTGAGTGCAGAAGTGATTGCAAATGGGAGCAGTTATGGGTTGTGTAAAAGTGAATAACTTGGATGTGTTGGATGACCTGGGGTGACCTAGAGAAGCTCCACAATATGCAAGGTTAAGCATGTTTTCATCATGATATATTTTTGTTGTGCATAACCGAGAACAACAGTTGAGTCGATATGGGTTGTTGGACGAGTGGGTTGACCGTAGCATTCAGACGAGGTGACTATTCACAAAGTTACAAAAATGAGTTAACAACAATATGAATTGACATTTGGGCCACAGATGCATGGTTCCTTGAAGAGGAAGCAGTAAAGGTTTGGATATGGGAAGACATTGGAGATGAGTTCGACTGGTTGCATGAGAAGTTTGGGACTTAGATGATTTTTTGAAGAGGATGGATGGAATTAGCCTTGTACCGCAATAAAGGCCTTACAGATTCATGGAGCCATGAATAGTGATTTAGGGGATTTCATGCGAAGAGTCAATTTCTTGGGAAAGTGGAGGTCCAAGAAAATAGACTTAGAACATGCTTGCAATGAAGGATGTTGTTGGAAATGTATGGTTGGTTTTGAGTTATTGTATTTCCTAAGTGTTTTAGTTATTTATTTGAAGGGAATTCAGATGACTTGGTGGTTCAAGTGCATTCCATTTCCATGGTGAAAAATAGTATACTTGAGGGTGTCTCAAGTGATGCATAGATTTGAAGAAGTCTTGTAGCTCTTTGGGACGCCTTAGTTGGGAGAATGTGTAGAGAGATTGGGGAGACCCACCTGGATGATACTTGTGGTGGAATTAGGAATATTTGGATGCATATGTGGAGGTGGATTGAGGAATATGCCTAACTCTTTAATGAGGCACTTTGGATAGGACACTGCAGTGAAGTGGGTAGTGAAGTTTGTTTGTGTCGAGTTGAGAGGATAGACGAGGTACTATGGTTCTCTGGTGCTTGGTTCCTTAGACATATTTGTTGGGTCATGCGATGCCTTGAAAATCATGATGATAGTCCCAAAGTTTGGACACTTGCAGGTGGTGCAAGGAATTTTGTTCTAGGAGAATGATGGAGTTAGTGAAGGAGTTGAAAAAGAATTGTTGGCAGTAAAACCGAATGGGAAGAACATAGATCATGTGACTTGGGTGGTGCTCGCTTGCCTTTGGTATGAGAAATTGGATGAGGCAAGGTGCACCTTGGTGACTTGCGGGTGATTATATGATGAATTGGAGATATGGCGGGGGATGTTGGTTGGATTTGGCATAAATATTGGTGTGAATGTGCCTAAGGAATGCGAATTATTTGAGGTAACTCATTCTACTTGGAGCACTTTCGACAACTGATTGCGATGTTTGAGGAGTGTGAGAACATTGGCCATGCTCATCAAAGATGTTGAGTTGCAGAGAGGTGACTTGACAAAAGGAGGTGATTTGAGGACTTGCCTTTGTTTGGAGGATTGTGCAGACATGAAAATTGCATCATGAAGAGACTACTTGGGCATGGGTGTTTCTCTTTCTTTGGGGAGCATGGTTGAGGGTGAAGCCTAACCATTCCAAGGCATAGAAAGGTAGATGCGGTAGGATGGATGAGTGATGAAGTAGTGGGGAAAATGAAATCTGGATGTGCATTTCTTGGGGAATATTGGCTAACTATGCCATGAGGGGGACAATGAAGTTGATTTGTCATGGGTGACTTTGTTTTTGGGCTGAATTAATAGTGCAACAAGGTGAGGGGAGACCTTGCCTTGATTTTAGGATTGTGTGGATGGAATGAATTGTAGAAGAAAGTAACTATTTTGTGAATGAGGATGTGTAGTCTCAAGGAGTGTGACGATTGGATTGTACATTCAACTAGTTCATCAACTAGTTCACAACTTGGGAAAGAAAAAAAACATGACAAGGGTGTCACTAGTACAGATGCTCCAGTAAGTTCAAAGTGCAACAATTAGAAATTGTGGAGGACATTATTGATGAATATCAGATGATGGCAGCAGTGGTGAGGCAAGGATGGACACTTTACTTAGTATTTGGAGTTGTACAAAGTAACAAAGATGAGACAGAAAATACTAAGTTCGGACATGAGGATGTGCATGCTCACAAATTGGGAACGACAGTTGGATTAGCTACCCAACCAATTCAAGACATGGGGGTCAATAGTGCGTGAAGGCATGAAATTGAGTTGAAGTATGGGTGCAATAGAAAGATCATGAGAGTTGAACACTTAGGAATTTTTTTGAAGTGAAGTTGGCAACAGTTAGTTGTAGTATGTAGTGACAACAAAAATGGAATTGAACAAAAACAAGGAAACAACATCACAATGACATAATGCAACAAAGTTTGGTGAATTTCATCCTTGGAGTTGGATGAAGCAACCTTATTGACTTAGACAATAGATTGTTTGAATTTGGGGGCAGTACAATTTGGTTTGTGGAAACTTGGGGTTTTAACTTTCCAAGGAAACTCGGGGTTCCACTTTAGAAGAATTTGGGGTTTCTAGTTGGCATGAAACTTGGCGTCCAACAAACTTAGTGGAAGTGAAGGAACGAGTTCAGGCAGAGACTTAGATATCACATATTTTGTGGATTTTTTCAGGGATGATAACGACTTGGGGTGGGGAAGGATGTATGCCCTGTGAATCCAATCCTTGACACAAGCACTTCCACCATAGACCAAAATGAAGGAAATCGGGCAGACAGGGTGATCGATGAAAATGAAGAGACCAAAGTCTTCATTTAGAGGAGAGTTGGGGTTTCTTGGGTGCACGATGTGTAAAGGGGTGGCTCCACCCAAGATTCCTTGTGACACAAGTCAAATGACAAACGATTTGATGAAGGGTTGAGGGAAAGACTTGAGTGCTTCACCAACAAAGGAAAATCAACTAATACATGGGTGGAAGACTTAGGAGAGTCAACTCGACTCACCTAACAGGAAAAAACACTCAAGAAGATGAGTTGGTTAGACATATTGGTGGGTCATCCAGATGATGGAATGAATCATTCTGTGGGTTGGCTAGGAAATATGCTCGAATGTGCCCACATGAAGAGTCAACCTAACCTTGCGAAGGGGTACAACTTGGTGAACCAATGGGTCGAATCACCCATGAGAAAAGAGACATGACATATGGGCCTCTATAAAGGAACAAGGGTGCACAAACAAGAAGGAAGACATGGAATACAAGTAGAGTAAGAAGAGCTCTACGGTTCTAAGGTAGACAAGGAGGGAAAGTTTAATCAAGGATCCAAGTCCCTCCACTTGGGAGGAATTTTTCTTCCTTGAGGTTGATTTGGTGGAGATAGTTGGGCGATCCTCTCTTGGGATGGATTTTTGGAAGTCTAGAAACACAGTTCTATTGGAGGCATGTGTGAGGTAGAACTGAATCTGTGAAGTATGTGGAAATGAAGAGACAAAAATTCTATGGTTGAGGGCAGGTATGAGGTGCACCACGGGAGGTTGTAGAGACAATTATGAAAAAAATATTGGAGAATCTATGTATGAGTGTCTTGGTTAGGTAAGGATTGTCATGTGACTTTGTCGAAGTTGTAAACCAAGTCGATAGTGCTCATGTTGTAATTGTTCTGCAATAACAAATACTTAGTCGTGTGTTAGGCACAGTTTGTTCCGCTTGCACTATATCTATGTTTCACTTGTCTATTTTGTTGTTGTTCTCTTGGCTTCTCATGTTCATGGTTGTATTCTTAAATATGATTAAGTGTTAAACTATTAACAATTTTCTAAGTATACAAGATTTTCACAAGAGTAGGAGTGTGACTCACTGGTAGCCTAGAACAGAGTATGGGTATGCTCTAGGTGAAGAGATGTAGTCCGAAAGAAGTAACCTTGGAGTTTCCAAGCATCCAAGAATGAAATGTTGCAGCGTCACACGCCCTCAAGAGGTGCACAATCTCAAGATTTGACTAGACACTATGGGGACGTGACAACTAGCATATTTAATTTTATGACAATTTGTGAAGGAAAAGTAGTTGTATGCTGATGATATGGCACATTTTCATGGTTCTCTTCCTATTCATTAATTTTATTTATTAAAATTTCATTAGCGAGCATGAATGATAACATATACTTGTTATGCATTGCAACATCTTTGTTTTTGCAAAATAGATAAGGGAATCTTGGATCATTTGGAGAAGGTTACACACAATTTGTATTGATATATGCCAAATCATTACTTGTTTGGATTTTTGGGCACATCCTATTCAAAATTGCAATAAAATTTTCATTCGTTTGGTGAATTGTAGTATGCAATTCATAGAATTTTATATTATCTCTCCAAAATTCATATGTTATTGTTTTCATGTTCATTGTAGGTTGTTCAAATATGAGAGAATCATATATGGGTTGTGCTTGATAAATATCACCACAAAATACCATATCAATTTTTTGAAAGTATTTGGTTTGTACACATTTTATGTTTCTTAGTCGATTATCAATGGAAAATAAGGATCGGATTCCAATCTAAGAAACTTCGTATATGAAGAGAATGTGGTTCTTGATAAAGATTTGATAATATGTCTAACATTTATTTGCTATGTGGAAGAGAATGGGACTTGTTGAAAGGCATTAGCAATGCAGAATGGATTATTGTTCCACTTGCATTATATGGAAATTTACCTGTATATACTGGTATTAGTCAGTTGTATTGTGTCCATAATAAATTCATATAAGCATTTGGAACATCACTTTTGTTGTAAAATTTTTGCAGTTTCCTACTCTGCTAGTGAGGAACAAGTACAATGGCGTGTGCACATTCTTGGATTTTTCTGGTGCAATGTCTTTGACAATTGCTTGTTGCTCTCTATTTAGAATTCATCTAAATCTATAATATTCTTAGTTTTCAAGGAAAAATGAGTGGTATGTGACTTGGAATCCAATATTAATGGATTTTTTCATATCGGATTCTCAAGGACATTGCAGGTCTGCTTGCAAATCATATTCTTCACAATGGATTTTAGTTGTCTCTTGTTTTTCCATTATATCATCAATATCCATAGGGATATTATCTAGTTGTTCGATTACACTTTGTAAATCACCCTATGTTGGATTGATTCTATATGTAAATTTAGCTTTGTTTGTTTTGTATTGTTTGTATTGTACTTGTATTGTACTTTAGCGCTATATGAATTTTTTGTTAAGTAGACATTCGTTAAATATTAAGTAATGTATTTCCAAGAGTATGTATCATTTGCATATCATAGATTTTGATTTTTTCATGTTCTTTGTGTATTCTTCTAAATGTATTTGTCATAGATTTGTTAACTATATTCATATAGGAACTTCAATACGATGCTACAACATATGAATTGAGTATGTATTGTGTGTCTATATTTGCATCCCATAAATTTGGCATGTCCTTTGCAAAACTATTGCTCCAAACATGTGAAGGTTTTCATTTTAGGAAGATTGTTGGTTGTTTTAGTGTACATTGTATTAGTTGGATGTACTCATATTTTGTTAGATCCATTTCCATCAAGAATTATTTGAAGCTCAATAAGTCATCATAATTTTTTTTCTCTAGAAATGAAAACATGGACTTTGACTTCTCGTTGAGTGCTTTGTCAGGTAAACTATCTGGTTCGAGGATTGCCATAATTTTGATTGGTGTCAGAGGATGAAGTTGTATATGCAACATGAATTATTTCTCTTTATACAACTTTGTGTATGGTAATTCTTATGCACTTTGGAAAGATCTATATCCAAATGGTCTATGTCACAGGGTCTGTATTTGTCCAAAAAATTCTCAATTTTCGATTTACTACCCCTGCCATATATTGGAGCACCTTCTATCCATAACAACCCATGTTCATATTCACTTCCCCTATTATATAACTCTATTAAAAAGTAATAATATGATATTTTTCCAAAGAACGTTTCATCATGACATATCAATTTCTTTGGAGCATTGATTCTATTTCTATAGTAATGACTACATTAACTAGATATTTTCTTATTAGGTAATCAATGTCATTGTATTCTAATATTTCAATGTGCTTTCCCTTTTATCCATTCTTGTACAAGTCAGTAAATATAGTCACTAATGCATTCCATCGATGCTCTGCACTTGTAAATGTGACAAAAAAATTCAAAGTCCCCAACTATCTTATCATTGCAAATAAATGTTTCTTGATTTGTTGTAGATAACTAGGAGAAATGTGAATGTTTTTGAAATCTATGTATCCACTATTAGATTTAAGTATTTTCTCTAAGTTTAGTTTGTACTTCACATTTCTTTCTAATATGTTTCTTCCAAGTTAGCTATCCTTTTCTTATTCGTATCCATATGAAAGAGATTACTTTGTCAATTATTATTTTCATTGTTTTGAAAAAAATATTTGTTGTGTGATATGAGAAATCACTACTTGCATGTAGCAATTCCCATTTTAATATTGTTTGGTAGCTAAATTTCTTTGTAATGCCATCACCTCGTGGATTTCCATAGAATAATGTTGGAAAGTTCATTTCTTCTACATATTCATCCTTCAAAATTCCAACTGGATGATTCCCTTTAGTATGTGTAAGTTAAATGATCTTTTCATGCAAATAATGGATGCATTGTGACTTTATGAATCCATGTATTAATGTTTCAATAGGTCTTTCACTGTTTGATTCATTATCCATGTCACTTTCACAATCACAATCTTCATTTTGCATGGATTCATCATTGTCTTGTTCTAGAACATGATTCTAGTCCTTATTTATACAAATGTTTTCAACCTTAAATAGAGTTCTAGAACATAATTCTTAAATGTTCGCATGACAATCTTTACATGTACTTTTCCTGTCTAGTATGCATTCTTGTATTGTAATCATATTTTTAATGCAACTGCAACTGTCATTGTTTCATTCATCAATTATGGTAGTGATTTTTTCACAATATCGACATGGATAGGTACATTGATAATTGATAGTGTCAATCCCATCCATGAGCATTTATAACCCCATTATCTAGTTTTTGCAAATGCAATTCTTAGCGATACAAGTCCCCCTTAAAGTTTTGAAAGTGTACTTGCAAATGGTAATGGTGTGTTACATATTATTTGGTAAAGTGTTGCAAATTGTGGTGGTTTTCCATTTTGAAGTGATATTTTGCAAGTATCACATATTTTTTTATAGGAGAGCATTTTTTCATTCACTATCAAGCTCATATATTATTTTTCCAATTCTTGGGTGAAAAACTGAATGTTCTTCGCAAAATCAAATTCCTCGCAAATTGTACATTTGTCCGTACATTTGTCATGAATTTGTTTCATATAAATTTTCTTTTCATATTTGTTTTTTAGATGAACATGCTCAACAACTGCCTTTTTTTTCCTCTCTTTTTTTCCAGTTTCATTACTACACACTGTCTGTTTTAGTTTATGATATGTCATTTTTGTCCTTTTATTAGGGGACATTGTTTCATCAACCTAATATGTATGGTGTACATATACATCTCTCTATGTTCCATGTTTACTAGGAAATATGTCATTGCACTTGCATTTTCATGTACCACTTTTTTCAATTTGTGATAAGTGAGCTTATTCTTTTTAGTTGGGCTTGTTTTTGCTTGATGACAAGCCATCTCAAAGTTTTCATCACTATTTGTCAATGCCATTTTTTGCTTACAATGTACATGTTGTATATGTTGATGTTCTTCTAGTACATGTTCAAGAAGCAATACATTGTTTCTCTTATTTTTTGTACTTGGAATTTATGTTACCGTATGATAGTCGATCCCATGTTTTTTGTTTAGACTCATTGCAAGTTGATCAAAATGAACAATGAATTTGTGATTGTAATTTTCTATTAATAATGGTTCATAGTGAATGTGAAATGTATATGTTTCAAATTATATCACATCAAATGTTGTATCACAATTCGAATTAATCGAATAGAGGTTGACAATTCTATTAGCATGGGAGGACCATACTTGGATATTTACATTGAAAATTATTGATATCATTGGCATTGCCATATTTATGAGACACCCTTAACAATCCTTGATAATTGTCATATTCCCCTTTACACATTCCCCTTGTCATATTCCCCTTTACATATTCCCCTTTTCATATGGCATTTCCATATTTATGAGACACCCTTACCAATCCTTGATAATTGTCATATTTTGTATGACATTAGTGATCAGGTGTTGTCGCAAGCAATGCATTGGATTTTGATTACCAAATTTAATTGCATCACAAAAGGATTGTACAATATAAAGTCTCAAGGATTGTACATACAATTTTGTTTCTATGAAATAACAAATTGTACTAAATAGACTATCCCCACAATTAGATGCACTTGTTGTTTCTCTTCTTAATCCATGAGAATGCATATCATGCATAATACACTTCCAATTTCATTCAATATCTTTGCACATTAGTGACAAGTAAATATTAGATCCTTCAAAATTGCATATGAACAATTTTTTGTAAAGAAATGGTTCATAATGACCACTAACGAGATTTGGATCATGAAGCAAGATGAAAAATGGATCTGTATTTTCATTTATGTTGAATAGAATATATCTTTTTTTTCTCGTTAGTGACCAAATTTCAATTGATATATTTAAACATTTGGATATACATCATATGAAAAACTCATCTCCCCATAGTCCTCTCTTAGTTTCCTTTACAATTATAAATGAAGAAAACCACATTTTTCAAAGATACACATCTACATCATGAATTGCAAGAAATTGGTACAAAACATTAGATGCTAGCCCATATTGATATGATTCTAATGACTATATGTTTCCATTGTTTAAACAATTTAGGAAATGATCTATCATTCCATTTCGCAATTCAATGGAGGAATAAAGAATATGAAATAAGACTTGAAATGCATCAAATAAATAGTTCCATGTGTCAATGTTTCATTGAAACCTACACAAGAGATCTAGCTAAAGCAAGTAAAAACAAATCTTATGAAGAAAGGAAGAGAGATTCAATATGGAATAATGAGAAAATATATTCACACTGCTCCAATGAGCTGATCAATGAATGAATTATTTATACAATGATGATTAATATGACACAATGAATGAGTGGAATACACTCATATATAGGGTAGGACATTCCATAATTAAGAAAATAAATCAAGTAGTTAGATTTCCTTAGGAATGCATGAATGCATAATAGTGATGGTCTAAATAGAAAGTCTAAAATATAACTAGGCAGTTAATGCCCACTGAACTAGTGTGTCGAAAATAGAAATTTCTCCAACACCCCCCCTAAACATCATTGTGGAGTAAAAAATGAGTCCCGACAAATAGGCCATATTAGGTACTCATGTACAATGCAACTAATGAACACTGAATAAAAATGAGGAAAGAGGGAAAACCACGTGGGAACAAAACCCCCCCTCAAAAGACAGTGCATCAAAAGAAGAAAAGAACAGATGAAATCCACCATGTGGCAGGTAGAAAGTCTCCAAAACTAAGAAAAAATGAAAAGTCAATGAAGCATCATTTGATGATGACAGATCATAATTTGCTTCAATGACTGTGCTAAAGATGAAATGTTGTAGCTGATACTAGTTGAAAACAATCAAATCTCTCCAAAATTAAGGCGCTAGCTTACACCAATATGGTCGGGCTAGTCAGAGCACTTCCAAAACATAGAAGAAAACACCATAAAAGTCATCACTATAGTGGTGAATGGAATTGTAAAGGTGACATAATCAATCAAGTCAAGAGTAATGAGAATGGTTCCCATGTATCATGGATGAAACACATATGTAATATGTCCTCAAATAGTTGCTCAAATATTTCCATGACCAATTATCAAGCCAACCACAAACAGTCCTAGGAGTTGGTACCTTGCTAAGATGTTGTCATATAAGCCTCTTCATCAATGTGTTGAAAGAAGAGGAACTGATAAAAGGTTGAGGATACTTGAAAGGAATAAAACGTTGTCTCTGATCATGATTTCAAGGATGTCGATATGTGGAGGATGTAGACCCTGTAGTTGTTGTTGAAGAGTCTGTTGCTGTCAAAAACTATGATGTTGGTGCTCAAGATTCTGATAATGGAAATTCTAATGTTGAATTTGGTGTCGAGTCTAGCTGTGAAAGCTCCGAAGTTGTATCAATAAGAGATGTAGGTGGCGGCTGCTAGAAATCAACAATAGAAGAGTCATCTTGTGTGATGGAATCTTGTGATTGAAATTGAGTCTTAATGGATGAAATATCGAGAAAACTTGCTACTGGAGATGAAGTCCCAACAAAACCAAGTTCGGATTTATTGGTCTCGTCATAGGATGAATTGGATGTACAATCCCATATCCATTCTTACCAAGGCGACCACCAATGTGTCCCATCTTATGCATCAATTTTGACCTAAAAACACGAGTGTGCAACTCAAAAGTTGGTGAAGGAAGCTCAATATTACTTAGAAATGAAACAACAACATTAGAAGCAAGAGATTGTTGAAGATATTTCTGTAAACAAGCAATAATATCTTCCTTCGCTTTTAAATCAACTAAAAAGTTCTCATTGAGAAGAGTGAATTTCTCCTCCATCTCATTAATGCGGGTGGTCCAAGTATCAACTTGAGATTCTTGATCCTCCATTAGACTCCCAATGAGTCCAAAATCCTTGGAAAAATAGGTACACATATTTTGAAGATAAATATTAGATCTCTCTTGTTCACCTCGAATTTTTCTAACTTCTTTGACAAGTTTTAGATTTAGAATTTGAAGGGTCAATATAACTACATATTTTTCCTCCATTACAATGTTTCTCTCCCAAATGATTTTGAGAAACCCCTAAAATTTTACTCTCAATCTGCAAGTGAAAAAATTGAGAAATCACTACAGAAAGGGCACATCAAATGGAAAATCTGTATCAGTTTCAAGAGGTGATCTTCTGGCTTCCTTTATGAGAAAAAATATGAGGAATTTATCCAAATGGTTGAAAACCCACCTACAGAATGGGTCGATTTACTTCTCATCCCGGTCGTTTCCTCATAAATTTAATATTTTGGGAGAAATCACTGCAAAAAGAAGGGACTTTAAGAGGTTGTCGCACCTGTCCTTCATACACAGAGAGACATGTAAGGCTAGGATGTGACTATTGCACCTTACAACATGGAGAGGGTACAACAACTTTAAATTTTTTCACTTTTCGATAAAGAAAGGTTACGACAATGTCTGTTACATAAATTTCGCTCATCGAAACTCCAATTTTCCTTATTCTCTGGCTTTCTTGGCTTGCTCTAAGAAACGTAGCTATGATACCATGTCAATGTTTCATTGAAACCTTCACGGGATATATAGCTAAATCAAGTACAAACAAAACTTATCAAGAAAGGAAGAGAGATTCAAAATGGAAGAATGAGAAAACATATTCACAGTACTCCAATGAGATGATGAATGAATGAATGATTGATACAATGATGATCAATATGACACAATGAATGAGTGGAATACACTCATATATAGGGAAAAACATTCCATAATTAAGAAAATCAGTCAAGCAATTAACTTTCCTTAAGAATGCATGCATGCATAATAGTGATGGTCTAAATAGAAAGTCTAAAATAGAACTAGTCAGTTAACTCCCACTGAACTAGTGTGCCGAAAATATAAATTTATCCAACACCCTGGAGTATATGAAAATGCATCCAATCTAAAAAGATCATTTCTATTCAATACATGGTCGATGCCATTATGTACAATGCATTTCTCTATCACTTGATGGATTTAAACATATGATTATTTATGTCATTTTCTAATTTATGTTATTCAAATGATTCCTAAGTTATGTTTATGATATTAGGCATTTGGGAATAAAGAAAAATACAATCTCAAAAGTCCATAACTTGTTTTGGTTTCATTAAACTTTGACTTTTCTTGTTCAATATAAATGATTTATGAAAAGAAGGACAAGAACTTGTTTTAATTCAATTTAATATAGATTATCCATTAAACAATACTAAAGTCCATTCTCTTCTCATCCTGAAGAATAGATGTTATAGGAAAAACAAACATAAAGATTTACCAAAAACTTAGTGAATAGGGATTATATATCAATAGATTAGATGTAGTTATAGGTAATAGGGAACCCATAGTTTCCATAACTTACATTCCTATGTAGAAATCATGCAGACAAATACCAAAAGCTTAAAAAAAATATGAAATTGTATCAACATACTTTGTGTGATTTTTATACTAGCTAGGTTCTCTGTGACAAGTTTCCATGAAACTTCACATGGTATAAGAGTTTTTTTTCTAGGATAAAGAGCATAATAATTTTATTTGTAGGTTCAGAAGGAATATGAGGTAAGAAAGAATTGATTTTTGACTGGAAATTATTCTCACACCACATAACTATTTTGAGTGGAAGATAAAAATTCTATATTAGCTCAAATGTAGAGGATTTTACTGAACAATAATGGCTATAGAGGTTGGGCCAACATCATCTATCGCGAAAAAAAGGTATCTCAACCCCATGGATGAGTCCTATGACCTTATCTACATGTCAATTCCCCCTAAGCTATTATTTCACATTAAGTCTTGTACTACTCTAGATGATATTTGGGAAAAGATGGAGGATCTCTTTGGAAAATAGGATGAAATGAGAAGCCAGATGCTCGAGGTAGAGTTGAATTCCTTGGATCTGAGAAGCTTTGATAACATCCTATACTCCTTCATGGATTTCAAGTCCTTTCTTCTTCATCTAAAGGGATGTGGTGTTGACAAATAAACTCAACAAAATCAATTGATCCTTTCTATTTTGTCAACTTGGTCTGAAGTATGTTTTGTTTGTATCAACATTCCATACAATGAGATTCACTTCAGGAGAAATGTGGAAAATGCATACATTGGATCAATTTATTGAGTCCCTAATGCATAATAAAAATAATCTCATCAAAATGGGGACAATCAAGAGTCCCAATGTGCATGCACTTGTTGTGCATGAAATCAACAACACCTTCAATCCAAATACCGAGCATAAAGAAAAGGGAAAGGTGAATTCTAAACAAAAGAAGGAAGGAAATTCCAAACCCTTTGATGATTCCTTCGGCTCCAATGGTGGAAAGGGAAATAAAGAGAAGTCTAAAAGTAGTTACTTCAACTGTGGCTACCATCCCAAAACAACATGCATGAAAAATAAAATAGATCTCATGGCGAAGACACTTCAACAAAAGAATCTCGGGGACTGCATTCTCGAGAATTCAAATAAGAATCTAAGAGACCAACCGTTAGAGAAAAGAGGTAATTCTCATGATTTAATTGTTATTCATTCTTCTCCTGATGCATGGATCTTGGATTCAGGTGCATACCATCATATGGAAGCCTCAGAAATATTTTAATCTTCTATTACTTCATGCATGGGTCCTCCCATCCTCATGGGAGATGATACCCTAGTGGAGGTCATTGGACAAGGGAGAGTATAACTCCAACATTAAATTTTTGAGAATTTATTGCATGTTCCAAAACTCTCCATGAATCTACTCTCTATTTATCATATAATGCATTCATGCACAGGAAAAAGGGTGGAATTCACACCTAATTCCATAACCATATATGACATGAATGATAACTCCAAGATTGTTGTTGGTGAGGTAAATCACTAGTATCATTTGTATACATTCAGTGAGTTTATTGCTAAATATAATTATTCTTTACTCATGATGCATGTTGATAATGATAGTATACTTTGGCACAAGATATTCGGTTGTCTAAACTTCAAATACATGCAACAATGCAACAAACAGAGAATGGTCATAGGATTTCCCGACATACACTTTTCCAAAGGAGTTTGTAAAGGATACGTTCTTGGAAAACATCCTCAAGAGAAGTTTGAGAAAGGGAAGTCTTGGATGACCCCCTCTCCCTTGGAGCTCATCCACAATTATCTCATGGGACCTTTTCTGCATCCATACATTATCAAGGCAAGGTACATGTTTACTTTTATCGATGATTTCTCCTGATTCACTTGGGTGTGTTTTCTCAAGTAGAAGTCTGAATTTTTTGAGCATCTCAAAGACTTCGAATCTCATGTAGAAACTCATTTCGGGAGAAAGATCAATATTCTACACACAAACAATGGGATGAATTATGTGAACTGATATGTCCAACGTATTTTTTCAGAGACATATATACAACTGCAATATACAATACCATACACTCTGCAATAGAATGGAGTAGATGAGAGAAAGAATAGATCCCTCAAAGAGATGGCCACTTGCATGTTGCATTCAAGGTCTCTTCCTTCCACACTTTGTGATAAGGAACTTAACCATGCTAATTTTGTTTAGAACATATCTCCTCACAGATATGTCAAGGACATGAATCCCTTTGAGACATGGAGTGACAACAAATCAAAATTCACGCACTTATGAACATTTGGATCATGCCCGTCTGCCCATGTACCCTCTGAAAAGAGGAAAACATTAGATCCTTAGAGCATCGTATGCATCTTCATGGGATATCCTGATGGTGTGAAGGGTTACAAGCTAGTTGTTCCCTCAATGGAGAATCTCATTATTGAATGAAGTGTCCAATTTGAGAA
This sequence comes from Picea glauca, assembly GCA_000966675.3. Lineage (NCBI taxonomy): Eukaryota > Viridiplantae > Streptophyta > Pinopsida > Pinales > Pinaceae > Picea > Picea glauca. Next base: position 242,709 of record JZKD02S0334188.1, read on the forward strand.
AATTCCCTTGTATGAACCACTGGAGCCAGATGCAGAGACCTTAATACTTCCACCTGCACCAAAAATCAGAGATGATAAGTCCACTCATTCAGATATGAGTTATGAATATTATTCGCAATATGATGAGCATGTTGATGATGAGCATGCAGATGATGAGGCACAAAAGATGCCAAAGTGAGCATAGGCCACCCTACAAAAAATAGGTGACCTTGTGGGGGATGCAACAGATTATAGGGGGATGAGGTGCTAGTTTAAGGAGGCTCCTAATGCACTCACAACTACTGAACTGGTGATTTTGATGCATTGCTACATGGTTCTAGATTCAAACTCACAGGCCTATGTAGTGGCTACAAGGAATTCCTTTTGGGAAGCTTCTATGCAAGAGGAGTACAACTCTCTCTTCAAGAACGAGAATTGGGATCTAGTTTTGCTTCCTTCAAACAAGAAGATTGTCAATTGTAGATGGATCTACAAGACCAAGAAGGAAGCATATATCAAGTTGAGCAGGTACAAGGTAAGACTGGTTGTCAAAGGTAAGACTGGTATAAGGATAAAATTAATCGTACGGTCGCAAATTACAACACAGTTATAAAAATTATAAAAAATAATTTCCTGGGCACTCCGATATGTGTTATAATTTCAATGGAATTCTAGTTCTGTTGATCTTGTGACAATATTTTTCCGATCTACCGATTCACTTTCACCACTCTATAGATTAACTTTTGTCAATATAGAGAAGAAAAATAGTTGATATATCGACAAATGTACGTAAGTTTTGTGACTCGCCTAGAAAATGCCAACTACTTGTTTGAAAATGGTTTAACGGTCACTAACTTGGTAAAATTTGACATAGTCAACATTCGTCGGAAATCCGACATTGGAGTGATTTCAACTATTTTGTTGTAGGTGCAAATTTTATAAAATATTTTTTTCTTCATTTTTCTTTCCATGAAATATTAGTCTTTTTTCTATGCACTACTTATTTCAGATCCAATTCTTGGTTTGCATAGCTCAATTTTTGTACTTTGAAGGTTAGAAGGTTTTAATATTTCTTGTATCCTTTTAAATACCCAAATTGGATCCCTAACCATTAGACCCTCTTTTATTTGGGGACACAAATTGTTGCCTAGGAAATAGGTATGAACATGTCTAGTCAACTCAATTTAATGACTATACAATTTTTCTTGGTCTAGTTCTCTTTTATTGTTTGATTTTATTACTTTCTTATAGTGAATCTTTAAATCTTATGTGGTAAAAATATATGGTTTTAATTTCTTGAGTAATTGTTGACTATTGTTATAAACCTTTAATAAATCTACGATGAAAATCACTTAATTCTCTAGTACATATGGGGCCAATATTCAATGACATGTGTACCATAAGAATATATTTGTATATTTCACTTCTATTATTTCAGTGGATTTTGTTGTAATAGGAAATTCCAATGCCAAAAATTGTAGATGAAGGGAATGAAAGGACACTCGCTAGTTTAAGGGCGACATTGGAGGCACAAGGTGATGGGAAATGTTATTTCCCTTGCAATCAATATAGGGGATTTAATAGAAGAAGACTTGGAAACAATTGAAAGACATTGTTGGAGGTATGGGCATGTTGAAGGGGGGTATACATATCGTCCCATGGTAATTTATCCATTATATGATATTTTTTATATACACTAATTTTATTGATTGTTTGTAATTATAAAGATAAATACTCTCACATAGATCCTAAGGTACATAATATAATTCATCACATATACATAAAGGATGTTTTTTTTTTCTCTATATTTAGTGTCAATTAATGTGTAAATTAAGGATTCAATATTTATGATTACTATTTGTTACATTAACTAGTTATTTTTTATGTTGTAGATTGTTAGGTGATTTTTTCTTACCATTGTCAAATAATTTACCTCGTGCATACCAAGAGTTGTGTGCCATTATGAAATATATTGGAATGGAGTATCAAGCTATTAATACATGCCCAAATGATCATATTATATATTATGGACAATATGCAACAAAAATGAAATATCCGCAATGTCAAATCAATAGATATCAAATTGATCGAGTAACAAAAAAGGTGCCTCACAAGGTTCTTTGTCATATTCCCATAATTCCATGTTTGCAATGAATGCTCAAGTGCCAAATCATATCAAAATTTATGGGCCATGCATGACAAAAAAGTGAAGATGGTGTTCTTTGAATCGCTACAAATGGTCCCGCATTTAGGAACATAGAAGAAAGATGACCGATTTTTAAAGAAGAACCTCGTAATGTTAGGCTTTCATTGGAAGCTGATGGTGTCAATCCATTTGTTGGGCCCTTCGTTTTGGTAAAGCCTCATTTTTTTATAAAGCGTCGCACGCCAGCTGGAATTCTAGAAGTAAGGAAAACATTCAAATGAATTGTGCACTAGTAGAAAGTCTAGAAGATGATGAAAGACAAAATACTAAGGGCGGAAAAGAAAGGAATAAAGGAACCAGAGAATCTCATATTTGATTTAGTCAAGTGACTTTGTCAAAGACATAAAAATATAAATAAAAGGGAAATGAAAAGGGAAATGGTTAATTTTACTATTCCAATTGTTGGGTGTTGTTGCTAGTGTTATTCCTCTAGTTTGTGTTTTTCTCACTATTGTCATGGGTGAGTATTGTAGTAGTCTCTATTACTGTCGTTGTTGTACTTGCGGGAGTTTTTGAGCCTGTAATGAGTCACAAGAAGTTTTATTGTGTTGTATGAGATGATGTATTGAATATCTATATATTGTGAAGAATGATATATCAGATCCTATATGTATGAAGGTTTTTTACCACTGCTAATAAAATGAGATGGTTCGGGGCCTTAAAAATTTGTTTTTTTATGGTCATATGTTATGCTATGAATAGATCTATATTTATACTATATATTTTCTTATTTATGTCTTGGTATTATCTGAATGATATGAAAACATTATTTAAACGATTAATCTATGGAACTAAGTATTTTAGAGTTAGATTTGATGATGCATTCTTTGTAACTGATATCTTAATAACACAAGTCTCGGCTACGCTTTGGGTGAGACCTCCTTCCCTTGTAGAAGGTTGAAAATGGTAGTGTTCCTAGACTACATCGATACTTTTTTTTGGTAACTATTGACAACCCTGTTCTTAATTTTGTGCGAAAAATGGTTATGTTGTCGAGACCGATCTTCAAAGGAAGTTTTTAGAGAATGCCTCATCGGATCTACAAGCCCGATGTTGAAAAATGGTGGGAAAGGAAGTTTGATGCATTCATCAAACATGAGTCTAAGTTACAAGACATGATATTTAGGGTTGTGAAAGATATTTCTTTCTATTCGGAGCTTTCTAATGACCAATATGAGATATTTTGGGTTAAATTCCCAAAAACCTTGTTTTAGTGGTTAGATCAGCTGCAAGAAGCCCAAGAATACAATTATTGAGTCAAGAAGAGACATAACTAGAATATTGAGAGTCTAATGGATCTTCATCAAATATATATCTCATGAGTTGTAGACTTTTGGGTGTAGACTACCTTCGATGGTTATATTATCTAGTTCACTACAAAGAATCATCAAGCCTTTTCGAAAGTAGAAGTTATATTCAGAGAAGAAGCCAGAGGAATATTGTTGCAGGTAATACCTCTATGGATCAAGGTCATTTGGTAGACCAAGGAATGTTTTATGTTCCTTCATATAACATGGTATCTTAAATCCCCACACATGGGAGGGGTGATTTTCGATAGGGTTCATGAGTTAAGGTAACATAATAAGTTTTTGGAAGTATGGAGGAGTGACAATAAAGGAATGCAAGAGACGAACGAGCTCCGAGGAGGGCTACCATTTTTGAAAAATGGTGGTAGAACCAAATTAAGACAACAAAGAAGTAGATCGATTAGTTACATAGGGAGATTGAAAGAGATGGTGGTAATAGAGAACAACTAGAAGAGTTACAGAAGTTTCAGAGATGAGGAATATTGGCCAGTCAATGGTTGAAAGAGAGAGTTGGTGTGAGAGGAAAAGGATCCAGTGGTAATAGAAAAGAGGAAGATAATTTAGAGGAATTATATGAATGAGTAAGAGTGGGCCCCATCATTGACGAGGAGGTTTCAACCTAGGCTTCAGAAAAAGTTCTGGAAGAATAAAAACCTATTACTCTAGAAGATATTGGTGTGCATTAAGAAGTAAATGGAACATTGCATGAGGATGAGACCCCCCAGATCAAATACATTCGCTACAGACACAAAGGACCCAACCCTAAATCACCCATTCCCCTAGTACCATTGACAAGTTTTGTAATTTCTTTAGTAAATCCTTCTACAAATTTTGTTGATCCTAGTTCCATGAATTCTACAAATTTAGTGGGTAGTAGTAGTGGAAGTGTAGCAAGTTCTACCATTATATCACAACTTGGACCTCGCAGGTTTATTTTAATAGGATCTACAAGTTTAGGTATGGGAATGCAAACCACAAAGTCCCTTAGCTGCTACTTTGCGTTTTGGGGAAAGGGAGATGAGGATGTTGAGAAACACTGGTTTTTATGTGAAGCCATCTGGAGGTCATGAGAAACTCTAGATGTGAACAAATTGGTTGAGTTTCAGACCACTTTGAGAGGTCAAGCTCTCAATTGGTATATGAAGACTATTGAGTTGGGGATTGAAGGTCAATCCTTCACCCTGGTTCAAGTGAGGAATAAGTTTATAATAGAGTTTTGGTTACCACAGTCAGAGCAACAATCCCTTTCTGAGTTATGGGAAATAAAGTAGAGAGATGGTGAGTCTACATGGGAATATAACAAGATATTTAAAGATGCGATAGGGAAGTTGGAAAACCGTATTCATGAATATCATCAAAGAGAATGGTACATTCATGTATTACTACCCTTGAATCACATCCCTCCAACTCAAAAAAGGATATATAATTCAGGAGAATCACTGGAGAAATCCATGTAGATTGAGGCCATGGTAGGTTATCCTTGGAGTTTGAGAGTCATGAGGCCTCATGAATATGATAGTATTACACAATTGTAGGGTCAAATCTATGCATTAATTGAGAAGATTCAAGAGTTGACCCTTCCAGGTCGACCATAAGTGTGGTGTATAGGTTGTTATACAGAAGGTCATATGGTGATCAAATGTATGATACTAAGCGGTGAAGGACCATCGAGTACTCCATTGGTGCCCCAACTAGTTGGACTAGTGGGAGGAGTTTTTCAACTTGCTACTACAACACCGTTTCTTGGACCTATCCAATATCATTCATTTTCTACTAATCAAGGGGATCAAAGCAATGAATATTGTGATATTTGTAGAATTCATGTGCATTCTCCATGGCACTGTCCCATTCTATAGAGGTATACACCTACTCTGAATACCATGTACTGTGAATTATTTGTTTCACCCTTTCATAATACCAATCAATGTCATGCTTTGTATGCAATTGCAGATAGGTTGGATTGATATACATTTAGGGTGAATGAGGGACCTCAGGGATTCAAGGGAGGTCGTAGAGGTGGATGATGATGCATAAGTGGTCGAACTGGCGGAAGGGGACCAATTCACTATTACAATTGCGATGAGAAAGGGCATATTGCAAGAGATTGTCTACTTCCCAAAAGATCTTGGTGTTCACACTATAGGAATAATAATCACGCTACTAAAGATTACCCCAATTTAATTTCTAAGTGGGAATATCATGCTAGGAAAAGAGGAGATAATATAATCAAATATGAGCCAAGAGTTATAGCTGAAGGAAATGGTTCTTCTATTAACATAATTACTAGAGGAGGAGAAAAGATTTGTATTGATGAAGAAAGTACACATAAAATTAATATTCAAAAAGTTATACCAGATAACACTAGATATGATCTCGTGCGACAGAAGAAATTCTTCAAAAATGTAGTAGAAATGTTCATAAATATTCGTGGTCCATCAACACCCAAATTTGCGGAAAAAAAATTCAAGTTAACCCTGCATCCACCAAGAATAGCTAGAGAATCCTCTAATCAGATGGAGTCTTCAGGTAAACCTCAGAAATATATTAATATTTAGTTTCAAATATTTTTTGATATATTAGGTGATGAGAAACTTACTGGGAAGTCCTGAAATAAAATTAAGGTGGCCTTGGGAGCTGAAGGAAATCCAGAAGAAATTATTTTTGTTAACCTTCCGGAAAGAAAAGCAAGTAGAGTACAAAAAAGGAGAAGGATATGGAATGGAATTCAGATTGAATTCCAAAATAAATGAATATGAGATCAAAGATGTTATGTTGGACTTAGGCTTTGATGTCAACATATTTCCAAAGAATACTTGGGAGGAAATGGGAAAACCCAAGATAGTCTATTCTCCTATTTAGTTGAGGATGGCGAATCAGTACTACATATTTCTAGTACGAAGGATACAAAATGTAGAAGTAGACTTGGACTATGTCAAAATAGTATATGACTTTGAATTTATTGAAATAATCAAGGAGAAGGATCCATATCCACCTTTGTAAGGCATTGCACCGGCCTATGAAAAATGTGTTTCCATTGATCTTAAAAAGGAAACTATGATTTTTGAGTATGATGGAATGAAATCCACTCAACCCATAGATCCCTATGAAGGTCCAAGGTATATTGAAACTGCAAATGAAACTATGGAGCTAGATTTCCTTGATCAGTTGTATCATATGAATGTGGGAAAATGAGTTGATTATATTAACCCCATTGGATATGGCTCAGGAAGTTGATGGAGTGTTGAGTCTATGGAGGAGGATTCTAAAGCATCCTTCAAAACCTGGAAGCAAGGATGATATGAGAATTTTTCCAAGCATTGTGCAATTGTCCACTCAGTAAGGTGGATTGGAGCTAAGTTATGTGACTACCCAACCTATGATGGAACTTCAAATATGCACAATTTTCTCATTGATATGGAAGACAAGGTTACATCATAATAGATACTTTCAACACTTGACATCGCCTTGAAATATTCTCCTACTAGATGGTGGGCTAGTCATAAAGGAGCTCTTTCTACTTGGGATGAGGTTAAACTTTCCATACAATACTGCTTCATTCCTCCATCACAAGTCATTCAGTAAAGAAAAGATCATAAGTTGAAGATTCATACATTAACTTTGGAGATGTATGATGGTTTATATGATCTAGTCAAGCATGTTGAATATTATCTTAAGATATGGGAAGTTGTGAAAATACCATCATAATTCTGGGTACATCATTTCTTTCATTCTCTGGGAATAGTTCCGGAAGCGTGGTATGTGCATGAGGAACCATGAGAGAGATTGCATGCTAGAAGGTACTACAAGATTAGTTTTTTCATGATTTATCCTTTTCTAGTAGGTCTTCAAATATTATAGTAGTACTACAACAAATGAAGAAACTATTGTTTACTAATGAATTCAAGCACAAGTACCCCACTACAGTATGTTTTGAACTTGAATATCTACTTCAATTAATTTTTATCCTTCTCCTACAAGAATAACTATGGTTTATAGCCAGGTTGAAAAACATATGAAAGACCCTAAAGACTTGGAGGGGCTTAAACATTTTACCTTCAAGGAATCTACAGGAACAAGAGAAGTTAGAGACACTCCTTCAGGTAATTGCAACAACTCATACACTCAACCTCTGTAGATGCGGGAAAAAAATATTGGGAGTGAGGAAAATCCCTAGCTGGCCTCTGTAGGAGATTATTGGGATGAATAGACTATGACATGGATTCAATATCTATTGTGGGAGTATGAAGATTTGTTTCCAAATATTTTTTTCAAAACTTAATGGAATTAAAGGAGAATTGGGGGAAATGAGGATAGAATTGAAACCTTATGTTAAGTCAGTCAAGCATAAGCCATCCTGCTTGACCCCTTTAGTTAAAGAAAGGTTAAGAAGGAAATTGATAGAATGCTTACAACTGGATTAATTTTCCTTGTGGATGAAGCCAAGTAGATCAATATAATTGTCATACATAAAAAGAAAGGTAATGATGACATAATAGTTTGTGTGGACCATAATTTTGAACTCCTCATGTGTACATGATTGTTTTCCTACTCCATTCAATGATGAAGTACTTGATTAGGTGGTGGGAAACAAAGCATACTCCTTCACCGATGGATTTTCAAGATATCACTGAGTCATAATTGTTGAAGAAGACAAAAAGAATACCACTTTTACTATTGTGTGGGGTTCTTTTGCTTATAATTCCATGCCCTTTGGGATGAAGAGTGCTCCTACTATCTTTTCTAGAATCGTCATTTCTACATTTAGGGATTTTATTCATAAGTTTCTCAAAGTTTATGTGGATGAATGGGTTGTGTACAACCTACTTAAGGAACACATTGGTCTACTTTGGTTAATGTTTGACTACTGCAGGAAGTTACAAATTTCATTAAATATGAAGAAATTTATTTTTTGTGTGCTCTTTGGAAATTTGTTGGGACATATTGTGTGCAGGGAAGGAGTACTGGTTGATCCTACAAAGGTTTTTTTATTGTTAATATGCCTCACCCTATGAGTGCCAAATAATTGTGATCCAATCTGGGTCATATTGGATATTATTGTAGGTTTTGTTGAGCACTCAACACACCCTAAAAATCCTATGTCAAATTTTACTTTTTGGGTACCACTCGATTCTTTGCACTGTCTAATTCGACTTCATTGTGAAATATGTTGCTTGGCTTATCTTTTTTTTACTCTAATTAAGTCTTTCAAAGTTTTCTTGAATATATGAAAACCCATGAATTAAAAGACTTAACACTTAATAAAGAATCAACAACCATAACTTTTCACCCGATGTGCCCAAGATTCGGCATCGGAAAGAATTAAAGATAAAATAAAATCATTCGGAAAGAACTAAAGATAAAATAAAATCATCGATATCAAAAAAATGAAGCTCTCTTTTGCGACAAGAATTACACAAGGATATCTCCAATGGACGATACCGCTGGACACAAGGCGAAGGGGGGGAAATTTCAAAGGGAAAGAAACAATAGTGCCGATAGCCGACACCCGACACAATTATCGGAATCGGAGAAACTGAATCACGATGAATATTTCGACCATGCTAAGGAGTTTTCCCCGATCGTCGATTCTCAAAGCATTTTGGCATCGAGAGTTTTCATAATCTATTTCAGAGAAGGCACGCGATAGGTTTATCCCCTGTCGCTGAACCCCGAATATGCTTGATATACATGATTAGACCCCTTGTCCTCATCTACCATGAATATTTTCCATATTGGATAACCTTACGATTTAAGTTTTACCCCGAGTCATTTTTTGTTTCCCAAGGTCCACATCGCACCCAGGGTTAGTTTTTTCATGACAGCATAAGACAAGAAAAGATATGGATGGAGAACACATGAAATGCATACACAAAGAAAGGAAAAATACATCCAACTTCTACAACTAGAATCTTTTCATCAGAAGTTTCAGGACTTTTGCATTAGATTGAGCTTAAATTACATACAATAGACACTGTCTACGTTATTTGGTCAGGTTAGGATTTCTTCAAAACTGGAAAGATCCGCACCACGTATAAAATACAAAATAGAATTAGTTAATCATCTCTCTTTTGTGCACTTACAAGGTCCGCGAGGTATTTCTCTCCGACTGCTTCACGTTCTCTGAGATATCTCGCATTCTATTCTTCCGATGTCCTATGTGCTTCATGCAAATGGACGATGGTATCCTGCGCTTCCCGAAAATGTCTCTTAAGCCATGTCACATTACCTTCATCTCCCTGTGATGTCGACGCCTCAAGGGTCTTTGTTGCCAAATGTCGCCTTAATTCTCTGTTTTCTTGGTAGAGTTCAACGATGGCAAGTTGTGCTTGTTTTAGCTACTGAGTCGGCTCTCGAATGTCAGCACCCGCGACATCTATCCTCCTCATTCTGCTCCCATTGTCCCGAATTGTGCCTTCGACAAGCTCTAACTGAATAACATGCATGAGTGATTCCTTAGTGACTGATATGGCATGCGGCTTGATTGAGACTTGGGTTTTCCCAATTGCACTATTCTTCCTCGGCCTGACCCTTCTCCAGGGTATCTGTTGTTGGGGAAGTGGTCCTTACAACGTCCTTCCTTTTGGAAAAACTGCTTCCACTTCAGCCTTCGTGCTGTGTGATATCATCGTTTCTGCGTGTAGGTGAGAATCTCCCTTTGAAACCTCAGATGTGCCCGTTGCGAGTGAAAAAAAAGCCCAGTCGCTCTGGGGCTCAGGCATGGCACTCCTACTACTTTGCATCCCCCTTATTATGTTCTGAGGAGTTCCCATGGTGAAAAATGCATATGTCTTAGGTGAGAATCCGAGGTGGACAACTTGATCAATCTAGGCTCATGAGACGAATTATCGATAGTGCATAAGCTCGACTGGTAAAGTAGAATGCATGCAGAACACCTAGAATTTATAACAGAATGAGAAGGAAGTGGAAACATGCCAGGGAACATTGAATTCATGGCGATGGGATGTTTGGAAGCAAATTGAAGATTTTATGTGGCACATTCATGTGACAAGTACTTTGGGGGGCATGTAATATGAAGCCGAAAGGAGTTGCAGGGCATGCGCAATACGAGCATTGTAATTTTTCATTCTTCCAGTCTTCATGATGATCTGATGATGGTGGATGCACTTGCTGACGTGAATTATGGTTAAACAACTTGCCTCGACCCAAGGCATTTAACGACTTCCCTTATGACAGAACCTAACTCTTTTGGAACATACCCATAATCTCAACGCATGTTTGACTCTGACATCCTTTATCGACTCCAAGGGCCAACCAGCCACTGGTTTGACGTCGACTCTAATGTTATTCCATACGCAATATTTCATGCTATGGCACATGAACGTAACCCGACTAAGGCCCACGTTAACGGGAGAAAATGACAGAGCTAACGGAAGTAAAGAAAGCAAATCGAAAGCTGTAGAGATCCCGTGAGTATTAAATAATTAGGTTTAGCAAGCTTCACAGGTATGTACTAGTCTAGATTTTTCATGCGAACATTTCATACACATATTTTACCAAGTGTTTCTCTATACATAGTCTCTAAAGGATTTTATCTTTGCCAAAAATAAATCAGTCGGGTGTGGGGAAAAATGGCCCAGAAACCTCATAGGGAGATTCAAGAAAATGGGCCGAGAGTGAGAGGAACTAGGTCAAAATAAACAATGCAATGAAGGATATTGTACTCCCCAAGTTTGGCACGCCCGAAGAATTCATCAAATTGCATGACATGGTCAAATCACATCGACCAAGATTCATCATGGGTTGAAGAAATAACAAAGGTGACAAACGCAATGCCAGTTCAGATATGACAGTTTATGGAACGCCCGGTCAGATCTTGGGTAGTGCTGCAACAATTATGTGCCAGTATAGTCAAGTATCGGGCACATGTGATAGAGATACGATAAATTCATGAAGCCCCTATGGAACAACATAGATTTCCATACGCCAACACCTGCGAGGAGTTGTTCATCAACTGGTCAGAGTATGAGAAGATTCACCCTTTTAAAGTGATATCTTGAGATGACTCTTAGACAAACTGTTAGGAGAGAATGCCACATGGAAATTTTTGTTTTACTTATCTTCACTTTAGATGTTAGTTTTATTTAATTTCATGTTATAAATAAGGGCATCGACCGATTAGTTGGAGATCGATGGTTGTTGCAATAAACTCTCATTTCTGGTTTTGTTAAGAACTATTTCCGAGCTACCGTTAATTAAGAAGTCCTTATGGACCAAAGGCAAGTTTATGTTTTCATCAAATGCATGTATGATTGGACGTGGAGAAGAACTATTTCCATTCTTGTCTCATGAATGGATGATGTAATGAGTAAGAGCTATTGAATCTATTGTTAAGTTATTTGATGCAATGTTTTACATTTCTTTTCTTTAATGATGAAGATGAATCCTTGTGTTATTACGTGATGGATGATTAGAGTTAAGTGAATTATTTTACTTGCCATTATTTATCGCATATGTGTTTTCTTTCTGATGATTAGTATCTCGGTCAGTAATTGGATACTCACGTGGTTAACGTATTAGTACTAGGCTTGTGGTATAAAATTGTTGTATGCATGCTTGAGTAGCGGGTTATCTCAAGCTCATCCTATTCTCTAGTAGTTAAAACATTTTCCCATTTTGTTGTCAAGTTGGTTTATACCGGCTTCCATATTATATCAGTCCCACCTAAGAGAAAATACAAAAAAGAGAAATTCCAAAAATGAAGGAGGTGCCTTCGCAAGAAAACGTAAATCTCGTCGATTAGTTGGCCACATCACAAGATCTGGAGAACCATTCCACTATTAAATGATGCAGATTCTAATTGGGCCTCGGTGGCGGGTTTGGTTCATGTTGTTGAGTAAAGGGATCTAGCACCCATCAACAAAATCGGTGCTAGAAAGAGGGCCTAAGAATGAACGACTAAACACATATTCCACATAATTTCAAATAGCCTATATATTCAAAACAACCCACATGCATGGCTAGTCATTCCCAAGACAATGGACACACATTGAGTACTCCTGAAATGAGTGACTCACCCCAACCTGAGGAATAATGCTTGTTCCTTGACATACCTTATGCTCTCCCTCATGAGGAATTAAATCAATTCAGAAGAATCACAAGAGAATACACCTGACATATCTCTAACCTTGTGGTTAACAACCACAATAGAAGACCTAATAGATTTTGCAATCACCGAAATCAAACATCCTCTTAATCTGATCCCTGAAACACCAGACGATGATGTCTCTAAACCAGATGACAACAATGACCATGATGAATAAATGTGAAACCCACCTCAGAGAAATCAACCTTGGTTGGCCATAGATTCTTTGGCCATCCCAGGGAAAGTCCATAACCTTCCCTGACATCCAGAGAAGTTACTTCCTAAGTTTGACCCCAAGATCTCAAGATTTCCTGAAGGTCATATCAAGAAATTCATACTAGCTATCAGACTTATGAATGTCCAACATGAAGATATAGTATACAGGTTGTTCCCCTACACTTTTGAGAATTCATCTTCCACGTGGTATTTTAGTCTACCCTTAGGATCCATAACTAGTTGGATGAAGTTTTAGAAAGACTTATTGGATAAATTTGCATAAGAGACTACTACAGGAGCTCTGATGGCTGAATTGTTCGCCGCCACCATGAGTTTGAAGTAAAGGGTCAAAGACTTTAATCAAATATTCACCACCATATTAAACAAATACCATCTCAAAGCTAAACCTACTCAGGAGTTGCAAATCGAAGTATATTCTAATGCTCTCCCAGCTTCTATTTCTATTTTTGTGAAGAGGGCTACCAACCTAACCCTAGCTGATAATTTTGAAGAAGCCAAAACGATAGAGTTCCAGATGAAAGGGTGTAAATAAGGCTAGGTCTCTTTAGTTAAGAAGGATGTTGAACCTCCTCCTAGAAGAGGACTCTTGTTAGCTAGGCCCACAGGGAAACAAACAGAACAAGCTCCTGAAAAGGGTAATTGAGACATAGAATACCTACAACACATGGTCAAGAAGTTATCAAATAAGATCATAGACATGAAAATAAGTGCAGGGGAGGGAACCCAAGGCCAAAGGCCAATAAGCCTTTCTTTAAAAGGAACCCATCGTTTAAAGAAATTGAACCTCCCCCGACTAACTTAAATATTGATCTAGGAAATGTAGCATCTGATTCTTTCTGCACTTATCACTAGGAAAACCACTCCGAAAGAGATTGCCCTCAATGGGTGCATGTCATGAATTTGATGGCCAATCAGTTTCTAGATGAAGTCTCCCTAACCGAACAACCAAGCAGTTCAATTATGAATGTTGTTGATCAAGAAGATATTGATGCACCAGAAGATACATCCATGCTGATATGGGATCCCGACCTAATCATGCCTTCTAATGAATTATTTGAGTCTCAAGAACCACCCATAGAGGTCTCGGTCATGCAAACGCGTAGTAAGGGTCCACCTGTCTCGAAAGATATTGCTACTACCCAAACTTCGGGGGGAAAGACAACCCCCAATCACTCGAAAGAACATTTTTCTCCCCATAAGAACCCTATAAGCATTCATACCTGAGAATCACCCAAATTGGTTTACAACGTAGTTGAATATTTGAAGAAGTTGAAGACTAACATATCAATTATGGACATATGTAGAATCCCTCAACAAAAGGACTTCCTACTACAAGCTTTGAGATCAATAAAAAACCCTACAACAAGAAATGATTAGGAAATAAATCTAACTCCCACAGACCTAGGGAATAAACCAATTGTAAATGCATGCTTAGAAGATAATAAGGGAAAACCTTTTGTCCCACCATTCCTTTTAATGTTTGAAGTCTTCAACGGGAACCTCCATAACTATTTGGTCGATTCAGGAGCATCTTCCAACTTTATGCCCTTATCTATTTGCAAAAAATTAAATGTCGTTCCTCTCAAAAGTGATAAACATGTAATACAACTAGATAGAACCCAGGTCAAAGTCATGGGAGAACTCAAAGATGTAATGATCATAATAGCAACACATCCTAAGTTTGTACAAGTGATTGACATAATTGTAGTAGATATCCCAAAAGATTATGGGTTACTGCTAAGCCGAGATTAGTCTGAGAAGTTAAATAGATACTTTAGTATAGATTGGGCACACCTTTGGCTACCACTGAAGGGATACAAAATTATGATCAGAATTGATAGGGAAAGGTATCTAAAACATACTGTCACTGACCTAGAAACCCTAAACAAACCCTCATCGACAGGCTTCCCTATGATAGGCAATTATTCGTCTGATTCCTACTTCGAAAAATTCTCCCCTCTCTCACTTGATGTCCCTCTCACTCAAAAATCTGAAATGGTTTTTCAAAATAAATCATCGATACCGACAGAGGAAACCTCTTCTGTCAAGAACCTGTGCTAGAAATCACAGAACAAAAGATAGGAGAGTAAGAAAGTAATAAGAAAGAAGAAGTGGATAACTTTCGTTCATAAATTTGGACCATATACTTTGATGGATCTAAGTTGCAGGAAGGATCTGGGGCAGGGTGCATCCTCATTGATCCCAAAGGAAAATGTCATTTCCTGTCCTATAGACTAGAATTTGAATGCACAAACAACACCGTCGAGTATGAATCTCTAGTACAGGGGTTAAAGAAAGCCATAGACTTAAACATCAAAGAATTGAAGGTTTTCGGAGATTCTGAGATTATCATTAGACAAGTAAGGAATACTATACATTTCAATTCCCCACACTTAAACAATTATCAACAGTAAGTGCATGGGTTAATAGATCATTTTGAAGCTTTCAATATTACAATGATCCCCAGAGCAAAGAATATCCTTGTTGATTCCCTGGACACAGCTGCTTCAAGGCTATCACCTCTAGACAATTATGAAGCTTCTCGATTCATTGTAGAACTATTATATAAGCCCTCAATGCCCAACAATATTTCTAATTGGAAGGTTTTTGAGGGAGATGAACACATTATAAAATTTTTGACTAATCAAGAAAATTTTAAGGATTTGTCCATTGACGATGAAGCATTCCAAGAACATTCGATGGAAACTGACCTTCATATAAATCAACCTATCGACAAATCAAAGTCTCACACGATACTGAACAGGATAGCCAACTTAGAAAACCTGTTTGATATAAAGGAACAACTTAAGGGGCCCAAAAATGCTAAGGCCAGTAGGTCTTGTCCCATGCATGAAACTATAAATCTCGGAACCTCGGAAAACCCAAAAAATATAAATCTCGGTAAGACTATATCTAAAAAGGAAAGGAAGGCTTATCTCAAAATGTTCAAACAATATCAAGATGTCTTTGCATGGTCCTATTGAGATCTGAAAACTTATGATACCCGTATCATTCAACACACTATACCATTAAATCCTAAAGTGAAACCCTTCCAACAGAAGCTCCGGAAGTATCACCCATCCCTGGAACCTCTCATGTGTTGGGAGTTGAAGAAACTTTTAGATGACAAGATTATATTCTAGGTTAGGCATTTTGTGTGGGTAGAAAATTTGGTTCCTGTAAGAAAAACGTCGGGAGAAATCTGCTTATGCATATATTTCAGGAACCTTAACAGAGCTTCAGAAAAGGACAACCACCCAATCACATCGATGGAGCAACTCTTGTAGACTGTGTCTGGCACTGAGATTTTCTCTCTGCTAGATGGTTTTTCAGGTTACAACCAAGTTCTAGTTTCAGAAGAAGACCATTTGAAAACTACCTTTCAAACCAAGTGGGAAACTTTTTCTTACAAACGCATGCCCTTTGGGTTAATCAATGTAGGGGAAACCTTCCAAAGGGAAATGGATGTAGCATTTCGAGGATTGATAAAAAAGTGTGTGGTAGTGTATCTGGATGATGTAACTGTGTATTTGAATAACAGAGAAGATCACATCCAACATTTAACCCAAATTTTCGAAAGGTGTAGAAAATACGGTATATCTTTAAACCCTAAGAAAACTATCTTTGGTGTGGAATAAGGAAAACTATTAGGTCATATTATATCCCAAGCAGGCATTCGCATAGACCTTGAATGAGTCAAATCTATAACTCAGCTCCCATTACCTCACAAAAAAAGGCAATGCAATATTTCTTTGGGAAAATTAATTTTGTAAGAAAATTCAACCCTGATTTCTCCGAAACTGTTAGTCCATTACAAAAAATGATCTGCAAAGATGATGAATTTAAGTTGGATGATGAATGAAAGGATGCTTTCAGCATTATTAAAACTGCTATATCTCAAGCCCTCGTGTTATGAAGTCCTGATTTTAATAGATATTTCTTCCTCTATACTTTCACCTCCGACCAATCGTCATCTATAGTATTGACTCAGAAGGATGATGGCAAAAATGAGGCCCCAGTTTCATTCATGATAACTAACCTCCAAGGACCCTAACTAAATTATCTTGCTATAGATAAATAGGCTTATGCAGTTTATAAAGTAGTAAAACAATTCAGGTCCTACATCCTCAAGAAACATACCAAAGTAATCGTGCCTCACCCTACGGTCTAATCCCTATTCACTCAAAAGGAGATGGGGGAAAGAAGAGGAAAATGGATGGCAGTAGTCCAAGAATTTGATCTAGATATAAATCCTACCAAACTATTTAAAGGGAAAGGATTATGCAAACTAATAACTGAGGCTCAAGACCAAGTAAATGAAGACTCTGGATGGGAGAATGAAATGGCATTATGGTGTGGTGAAGCTTCATACATTTCCCTAGGGAAAGAGTCTTGGTATGAGAAATTGACATATTTCCTGCATCATGGGGCTTGACCAGAAGACCTAAACCCCAGGGAAAGGAGAGCTCTCAGTTTAAAATATTCACATTATCGTCTCATAAATTCGGTACTCTTCCAAGTTAATTATGATGGGGTACTTTTAAGATGTCTCAAATGTGAAGATGCAGACAAAGTTCTAACGGAGCTCCATGATGGCCCTACCGATGGAAATTTTGCAGGAAACACCACCACTCATAAGATAATGAGAGTTGGTTATTATTGGCCCACTTTGTTCAAGGGCGTTCACATATATGCTAGAAACTGTAAAACTTTTCAAATAAGTGTTGGGAGGGAGAAGAGAGCAACAATTCCACTCCAACTGATAATTGTTTCTAGACCTTTTGAGCAATGGGGGTTAGATATCATAGGGGAAATTATAACAAGTTCTTCAAAACAACATAAGTACATACTTACTTCCACCGATTATTTCACGAAATGGGCATAGGCCATCCCTCTGACTCATGTAAATGAGAAGGTGGTAATTCAATTCATAGAACAACAACTAATTAGAAGGTTCGGTGTCCCTTCTGTTCTTGTTTTAGATAATGCAACTTATTTTTCTTCCACCTTATTAACAAAGTTTTCCCTAGACAAAGGAATCATAATTAGATACTCTGCAAATTATTATCCATAGGGAAATGAAGTAGCAGAATCAACTAATAAGAACCTAGTAAGGATATTGAAGAAAATGGTTGCAGATAACCAGATGAATTGGCATAATCTACTCCACAATGCTTTATGGGAAGATAGGGTCACACCAAAGGAAGCTATAGGAAATTTCCCATATTTTCTGGTATACATACAAGAAGCCATTCTCCTGAACGATATTTATCTCCCATCTCTCCAACTTGCCCAAGATTCCAGAGGATAACCTTCATCAGTCATGCAATAAAGAACACTCTGCTCATGTTAGAAGAAGAAAGGGAGAAGACTAAGTGAAAGTTCATTGCTCATCAACAGATAGTCAAAATGTGGTTTGATAAGAATAAGGCTGGAGGGAAGAATTTTGAAGTAGGAAACTTAATCCTGAAATGGGGCAGAGAAAATGAACCTAAAGGAAAACTTCTAAGTTTCAGAATCTATGGCTTGAACCTTTTTAGGTGGCCGAGAAGATTGGGGATGGAAATTATCGGTTAAAAAATCTGAGGGGGGAGCCCGAAGCCCTCCCAGTAAATGGCCAAGACCTAAAACAATATTTCCATTAAAAAAAAATCAATCAAAAAAAATAATAATAAATAAATAACTTTTTATGTTTTGTGTGCGTGTTTTCATGATTTTGGTTTTAGCTAGGTCGATTGCGAAATGCAATTTTTTGTCTTCTTTTTCTATTTGGACTTCTGCGCTTTTGAAGTTTGTGTTTAGAAAGAAAATGTTTGACTCCAAATCATGTGACATAATGAACTCTCTTCCTAACTTGTCGCTTACATACAAACACGAGAAGCACTACGGAACCTGCAATTGTTTTGAAGGGATCTATATATAACCCGTGCATATGAAATAATTTGGAGAAATGTCAGAAGTGTCTTCTTAGTGGTTTGGTAAGACCTTAAGGGAAATAAGGAAATCTAGAAAGGACTACATGCACCTCAGAGGCGGAGCTATAAAGTCTCACCTTAACCATCTCATCTTGCAAAATAACAGGCGTCATCCTCTCCCACTCTCTCAGGGAATTATGTCAGAATAAAAGTTAACTATATCAAATGAGCACATAGTAGGGGAGGGTATGAATATATCTCTACCAGGGATATGGATGCTCGCTGGAAGTGGAGCAAGGTATATGACATTGGGGTGACTCTGCCGGGGCTATGGACACTTGCTGGCATTGGAGCAACACCGTATCAAGTGAGTAAAGGTAACTAAAGGCTCTGTGCCAATGAACGCTCTACTATTCTCTTGTCAAAAGAGAGCATGATTCAGGGTTACAGAAAATGAAGGAGGAATAAAGGTTGAAAACCCCACAGGAAGACCCAGAGGCATCAGCCAGAGAACTTCGAATACAAGGGGAAAAGAGGCTCTGATTTAAAACTAGTTAGGTTCTCTACTAGCGTTTGCATCAATCGAGCTCGAAGGAGGAACAAAGATTCTTCTTCGCCCAATAATTCACCATTTTTTGTGCACTCAACACACCCTAAAAATCCTATGTCAAATTTTAATTTTTGGGTACCACTTGATTCTTTGCACTGTCTAATTCAACTTCATTGTGAAAGTTGTTTCCTGGATTATCTTTTTTTGACTCTCATTAAGTCTTTCAAAGATTACTTGAATCTATGAAAACTCATGAATAAAAAAGACTTAACACTTAATAAATAATCAACAACCATAACATTTCACCCGATGTGCCCAAGATTCGACATAAAAAAGAATTAAAGATAAAATAAAATCATTCGAATAAAATGCAGTCTTTGAGCACCGATCTTCATTGGTATTGGCAAAAGGAAGCTCTCTTTCGTGACAAGCATTACACAAGGATGTCGTTGATGGACGATACCGTTCAGCATCGGTAAAAGATGAAGGGGGAAATTTTTTAAAGGGAAACAAGAAATAGCCCTGATAGCCGACACCCAACGCACTTATCGGAATTGGAGAAACTGAATCACGATGAATATTTCGACCATGATAAGGAGTTTTCCCTGATCACCGATTCCCGAAGCATTTCGGCATCGGGAGTTTTCATAAGCTATGTTAGAGAAGGCACGCAATAGGTTTCTTCTTGGTTATTGAACCCCGACTCCACTTGATATACACGATTAGACCCCCTATCCTCATCAGCCACGTATCTTTTCCATATTGGATAACCTTATGATTTAAGTTTTACCCCGAGTAATTTTTTGTTTCCCAAGGTCCATGTCACACCCGAGGTAATTTTTTTCATGACAACATCAAAAAAGAAAATATATGGATGGAGAACACAGGAAATGCATACACAAAGAAAGGAAAAATACATCTAACTGCTACAACTAGAGTTAGTTAACCATCTCTCTTTTGTGCACTGGAAAGGTCCGCGTGAGCTTTCTCCCTGACTACTTCATGTTCTCTGAGATATCTTTCATTCTGTTCTTTCGACGTCCTATGTTCTTCACGTAGCTGCATGATGGTATCCTGCACTTCCAGGAGCTGTCTCTTAAGACACGTCACATTCCCTTCATGAACCTATGATGTCGACGCCTCAAGGTTCTTTGCCACCAACTGCTACCTTAATTCTCTATTTTCTTGGTAGAGATCATCGATGGCGATTTGTGCATGTTTCATATACTGATTCGACTATCGAACATCAACACCCGTGACATCTGTCCTCCTCATTTTTCTCCCGATGTCCTGACTTGTGCCTTCGACAGGCTCTAACCAAATAACACTCTTGAGAAATTCCTCGGTGACCGATCTGGCATGCGGCTCAACTGGGACTTGGGTTTCCCCAATTTCCCTATTCTTCCTCAACCTGCCCCTTCTCTGGGGTATCTAATGTTGGGGAAGTTTTCTTTCCAACACCCTTCCTTTCGATAAAAATACTTCTAGTTCATCTTTTGCGCAATGTGATATCATCATTTCCACGTGCAGGTGAGAATCTCCCTTTGAAACCTCAGACGTGCCTGCTGCGAATGAAAACGAATCCCAGTTACTCTGGGGCTCATGCCCGACACTCCCACTACTTTGCGTCCCCCTTCTTATGTTCTAAGGAGTTCCCATGGTGCATCACTCATCTATCTTAGGAAAGAACCCGAGGTAGACAACTTTATCAATCTAGGCTCGCGAGACAAATTATCGACAGTGCATAAGCTCAGCTGGTAAAGTAAAATGCATGCAGAACACCTAGAATTTATAACAGAATGGGAAGGAGGTGGAAACGTGTCAGGGAACACTAAATCATGGCGATGGGATGTTTGGAAGTGAATTGAATATTTTTTTTGGCACATCCGTGCGACGAGTACTTTCGGGGGCATGTAAGGTGCAGTCGATAGGAGTTGCAAGGCATGCGGAATACGAGCATCGTAATTTTTTGTTCTTCCAGTCTTCATGATGATCTAGTGATGGTGGATGCACTTGTTGACGTGAATTCTGGTTAAACAACTTGCCTCGACCTGAGGTGTTTAATAACTTCCCTTATGACATGACCCGACTCTTTTGGAGCATACCCGTACTCTCAACGCATGTTTGACTCTGACATCCTTTCCTGACTCCAAGGGCCAACTGGCCACTGGTTTGAATTTGACTCTAATGTTATTATGTACCCTATATTTCATGCTATGGCACACATATGTAACCCAACTAAGGCCCACTCTAATGGGAGAAAATGACGGCGTTAACAGAAGTAAAGAAAGCAATTCGAAAGCTGTAGAGATCCCATGAGTATCAAATAATTGGGTTTAGCAAGCTTCAAAGGTATGTACCAGTATGGATTTTTCATGCTTACGTTTCATACATCTATTTTACCAAGTGTTTCTCTATACGCAGTATCTAAAGGATTTTATCTTTGCAGGAAATAAATCTTCCAGGTATGGGGCAAAATGGCCCATGAACCTCATCGGGAGATTCAAGAAAATGGGCTGAGAGTGAGAGGAACTGGGTCAAAATCAACAATGTAATGAAGGATATCAGACTCCTCGAGTTTGGCATGCTTGGTGAATTCGTCAACTTTCCCAAAATGGTCAAATCGGACATCGAGCAAGATTCATGATGGGTAGAAGAACTAGCAAAGATGACAAACATAGCTTCAGGTCAGGGACGACAATTTATGGAACGCCTGATCAGAGCTTGCATAGTGCTACAACAATTAAGTTCTAGAATAGTTAAGTATCAAAACATGCAATAGAGATAAGAGAAAATCATGCAGCCCTGATGGAACAACATAGATTTCCATACACCAACACCTGCGGGGAGCCGTTCATCAGCTGGTTGGAGTACAAGAAGATTCACCCTTTTAAAGTGATATATTGAGATGAATCTTAGACAAACTATTAGGAGAGAACACCACGTGATAATTTTTGTTTTAATTATCTGCACCTTAGCCATTATTTTTAGTTAATTTTGTCTTATAAATAAGGGTATCGACCGATTAGTTGGAGGTCAATTGTTGTTGTAAGAAACTCTCATTTCTAGTTTTGTTAAAAACTATTTTCTAGCTACCATTAATTGAGAAGTCCTTCTTGACCAGAGACAAGCTTATGTTTTCATCAAATGCATGTAGGATTGGACGTGGAGAAGAACTATTTCCAATCTCGTCTCATGAATGGATGTTGTAACGAGTAAGAGCTATTGAATCTATTGTTAAGTTATCTGATGCAATGTTTTACAGTTTTTTTCTTTAATGATGAAGATGAATCCTTGTGTTATTATGTGATGGATGATTAGAGTTAAGTGAATTATTTTACTTGCCATTATTTATCGCATATGTGTTTTCTTTCTGATGATTAGTATCTCAGTCAGTAATTGGATACTCACATGGTTAACATATTAGTACTAGGCCTGTGGTATAAAATTGTTGTGTGCATGCTTGAGTAGTGGGTTATCCCAATCTCAGCCTCTTCTCCAGTAGTTAAATCCTTTTCCCGTTTTGTTGTCAAGTTGGTTTATACCAGCTTCCATCTTATATCAGTCCCACCTAAGAGAAAATACAAAAAGAGAAAGTCCAAATTGAAGGAGACGCCTTCACAAGAAAGCATAAAGCCCATCGATTAATTGGCCAGATCGTAAGATATGGAGAACCATTCCACTATTAAACACTGCAGAGTCTAATTGGACCTCGGTGGTAGGTTTGGTTCTTGCTGTTGAGTAAAGGGATCTAGGAAACATCAACAAGTTCATTAGGAATTACGCAAGTATAATGACCCCATTGGAGAAGTTATTGAATAAAGATGAATTTTTCCACTGGAACCCCGAATGTGACCAATCCTTCAATGCATTGAAAGAAAATTTAAGCAATGCTCCTATTATGACATATCCTAATTGGCATGTTGAATTCCATGTTCACTTTTATGCTTATGGTACAAAAATGGGTGTTTTCCTCATGAAAACTGGAGAAGGAATCATAGATCACCCTATCTATTTTTCTAGTATAAAGTTTTCAGAGGTCGAGCACAACTACACCACCACAGAAAAAGATGGTTTATCCATGGTGTATGCCTTACACAAATTCATACGTTATTTATTAGGATTCCATTTTAAGTTTTTCATAGATCAATCAACTTTTAAGTATTTGGTTGATAATATTGTGTTAGAAGGAAGAATTTGCAAGTGGATTTTACTATTTCAAGAGTTTTCCTTTGAAGTCGTTGTAAAACCAGGAAAATTGAATGTTGGCCCTGATCATTTATCTCAGATGGAATCAGGAGAGACTGGAATAGTTGTAGATGAACAACTCCCATATATTGATTTGTTTAAAATTGAAGTTGTTCTATACTATATTTATGATATTTCCCTATTCCTGAGCATTAGTGTCTTCCCTGATGGTTATTCTATAACACAAAAGAGGCATTTGGTGCTTCGTGAAGTATAATTCCAATTGATTGTAGGTGAACTATATAAATTAGGATTGGATAATGTTATTAGAAGGTGTTCCCTAGATCATGAAATACTTGAGATCTTGTGGGAGTTCCACAATGGATTTGCAGGAGGTCATGTTAGAGGGAAGTTGAATGCACAAAAGATACTTCAAGAAGGATTATGTTGGCCTACTATGTTTAAGCATGTTAAATACTACACCAAAGCAT
>JZKD02S0334188.1:276490-294687 GCA_000966675.3 Picea glauca
GCTGCAACTTGCTGAGAGCACCAACTCTCTGTTTTCTCTAGCACCAACTAGAAGGAAGCACCAACTCCCTGGTTTCTCTAGCACCAACTAGAAGGAAGCACCAACTCCATGTGTTTCTCTAGCACCAACTAGAAGGAAGCACCAACTCCCTGTGTTCAAGAACCCACTTGAACCTCTGAGGACAATAGTCCTCCCTAGCACCACCCAACCACCCTGAAATATAAATCTTTTCTTCTGAAACTTATTCCAGTGATATAATGTTCAATAATGGCTTACCCGACTTATCATTGTTCTGTTGCATCTTGTTGTTCTATCTGCCTCATTGCCTTCCTGCATAGATGACTTGCGCTATCTATTCTTCTTCTTTTTATGCTCTGTGCGCCATGTCCATTCACTACACAGATCCTCTTCTATGCGCCATGTCCATTCACTACACAGATCTTCATCGACCCTGATCGATGGTTCATGATCTTGGTGAATCAACGATCCTGATCTCATTGTGATCTCTCATCTCGCTGTTCCTTCATTGGAGATTTTTGTTACTCCAAGTCGCGATAGGAGAGACTCCGAGATGGAGCTCAGATCAACGGTCCACATCTTTTGATGTATTGACGGTTAGGATCATTTCGTGATCCCGCATCTCGTTGATCCTAAGATGGAGATTTTCGTCACTCCAAGTTGCGAAACGCGAAACTCTGAGATGGAGTTTTATGGTGGTCTCATCATTCACCACGCATCCTCTTGATCCAACGGTCCTTGATTAAATCGCGATCTCGCATCTCGCTGTTCCTTTGACTTTCCAATCAGTGAGATGATGATCTTTTGCCACGTGTCCTCTTGATCCAATGGACCATGATTAAATCGCGATCTCGCATCTCGCTGTTCCTTTGACTTTCCAGTCAGCGAGATGATGATCTCTCGCCACGTGTGATCCCCCGCGCAGATCCAATGGTCCTTCTGTGATCCAGATCTGAGGGCTATCCTTCTCTCGTTACCTCGTGACCTCGTGACTTGGAGTACCCAATGTTTAGACTCTCAACCTGCGAACTCCCGAGTTCGCGAGATCTCTCGATCTCTCGCCACCTGTCCCCCCAGATGGAAAGCTATAAATCTCTTGCCACTTCTCCGTCTCGCGTCCTCGCGACTTTGAACTCCCAATACTTGGGCCTTTATCCTATGAACCCCCAAGTTCGCGAGATCTCTCCGATCTCTGCCACATGTCCTTCCCAGATGGACGGTCCTGATCTTCTTTCCACTTCGCCGCCTCGCGTCGTCGCTCCTCGCGACTTTTAACACCAAATCCTCAGCTCTTCCACTCACGAGCTTCCGAGTTCGCTCAGATCTAACGCCTGAGATCTATCCTTCTCTTCAGCATGCGCTCTTCTTGTTTTTATTCAGATCTGACGGCCCTCATGTTGTCAGGAATTTTGGATGGGATCCAATGATCAACGATGCTTCACCTCCAAGTTTACACATCCTTCTTACTTGGAATAATTTCGAATCTGCACTAATTCCTCTTGAGCCTACGTTGTTCCTATTTGTCCATCGATGCACATTATGATCCTGCCATATTCACTATTGTACTTACCATCAATGACAAGCATACGCTATCTGTTAAACATTTGCCAACACCCCCATAGGTGCTTATATACCATCATAAATAGGTTTATATGGTTACATTCCATTATGTATGGGAAATTGTGGGTTTAGGACCAGGAAAACCTGTAAACGCAACCCAAAATTAAGGAATATTGTTTTCACAAAATTAGGGGTGTACACGATTTGCAATCTAGAAAATAGTGTGCGTACATGAGTTGCACATGGATGAATAGCATACATAAAAAAAGAGACTTTTTTATAGATTATTTTGATGAAGGAGAGTGGGATAAATGTTTGTATGTTGAGGAATGGACTACCCCATCTCACAAATTAAAGTTGGTGTGGCAATTTGTGTGGTAATAGATGCCCCCTAATGTGTGAGGTTAGAAGAGAAACTGATGGATGAAACAGATTATAACTCTGAGAGGCAAGGATGCATTGAAGTAGGTCCAAATTAAAGTACCCAAAAAATTGATCTAAGAAGATAACCTATAAAAAAAATCAAGTAAGAGTATTCTCTTCTTGAGTCAGGAGTACCCATGCCCAGGAGTGATAAAAGCATGGTTGCCAAATCAATTACATTGCAAATCCATGAGTAATAAAATATAACTTATGTCCATGTCCATGAAAACTATACAAAGTGGATCAATGTGATATATAAGAGAATCAATGATGGCCACTAGTAAATACACAGTGGATCCATACAAATGTAGATTATAGCCACAAATGGATACACAATGGAGTTATGTATTAGAATCAAATAAGAGGATATCTAGAGCTAATGAAGTGAAAAAAATGATCCTTTACAAGTACTGATGTCACTGAGGGTGGTACAATAAATAAAAGTCAGGTAGGAGCAAAAAATATGTGATGCTCATACTTCACTCGAGGTCTTCAATTTGACAACCATGGTACAAGTCTACACTATTTGAATAGATTTGTTGAACTCAAACATAGTGAGACACCCTTTGATTGTTGGTCATTGATGCATACTGTTAAAAAACACAAGACAACCCATTGATAATGATAATGGGTGTCAAGATACATAGTACAATCTAACAAGTGTGAATAAATGAGTTGACGTTGAACACTTGATAGAATCTACCAATCAGAGGACATTGATGTATTCCCACTTTCAATAGTGAGGGAACCTACCACTAATGACCCCAAGCCACAAGGTACTAAAAATGACTCTAGATTCCTATCTCGGATCAAGATTTTTTGAATTTGATAAGAAGAGATCTATTGGAAGGAAGGAATTAAGGCATACTCCATCATCCAGCATGAGGAGTAGTAGAAGGTCGAAGATTTGGAAGGACTCGAATGAAATCTTATAAGGACCACACAGAGGTATGAATCTGACATGCACCCAATGGAATAACACATGACAAAAAAATTCTAAATAATATCTAATGATGAATATTACTAAAAAATATGAGTAATCCACCAATAGATACAGATAGAAACCAAGGTAATGCATGAATCCCTATGTTTGATGATTGTTGTTGACGTCGAACACAAGGGGAATTGCTTAGTCAACGACCAATGATGGTTTGTCATCTGTTGAGCACAAGGTCACTTATAAATGATGTAAATAGGACCAGGGTAAAACTCTATGTCATAATCTCAAAGCAATGATTCATAGTTGATAAGAGAATACCCTCCAACAATAAGTTAATGAGGACCTTCTATACTAGCACAAGTGAGATACAAATATACTTGTGAAACTAATAAGTACTTGACTGAAACGGGAAGGATGACTTAGAAAGTCAAGGATTTATATAGAATGGTTGACTCGGGATGAAACTTCCCTTAGACAGAAGCACGCCACATTATTTGAATAATACATAGTGAAAAATAAACTCGCATACATTTGTGACATAGGAGGCATCAACAAATTCTCCATATGACTAGAAGAATAACCAGTCAGAGGAGATTATGCTAAAAAATGAGAAAAAATGCCTCCTAAAGCCATACTAAACCCAATGATATTGAGACATTGACTCAAATATTGTGCTTTGTTCAAGGGTGAAAAGAGTGTTTCCAAACAAAAGAGATAGATTCTTTGCCCCCTCTTTTTTTGTTTTTTGATTTTTTTGTCTTTTTCATATTATTAAAGCATAAAAAGGAATAAAAGAATGCTATAGTAAAATGGATGAAATGAGTATCACATATAACAAAAATAATTCTAGAGCACAAGGAACATACCTATGCTCAATGCAAGGAAAACATGTGTAGGATATGGACACTCGACGAAACATTTCCTCAAGAGATACAGGTGTCAAGTTGCAAGGATAGTATTGCAAGGTAGGTAATTTTCAAGAATCCATATACAATGGGCTACATAACAACAAGTTGAAGATAACATTTGGCCTAAAAAGTGCGAGGGTTAAAAACGCAATGCAACTACAACTCAACACACTAAATTTCTATAACTCTCGTAGGTAACTAACCAGCAATATATGAGAAGAATATATGAAGATTTGACACAAATTCATGGCAAGCTTCCGCACCTATGGAAAAATTGCAACATGAGTGCCAAAATGGATAGGAAGGTACTAACTAGGACACTCGTGAAGAGGTAAGCTCTACCATACATAAATGACACCTTTAGAGAATATTGAAGGTATAATGTCACAACGAATGGGATTGACCCTATGGAATGGAAGGTATAATGTCACAACAAATGGGATCAATACAGATAAATGCATAACGTAGGAGGAATCGAACCAACCCTGTATACCAGTAAGGAGCACAATACATGTCGCAAAATCCCTAAAATGCCAACATATGTAGAAACACACAAAGGAGGGAGTCCCATAGGTATTATCCAGAAAAGATTGAGAAGAAATAATGAGGCTTCAATAAAAAATCATGGAGGTATTGAATGAGATTCCCAAGCCTAATAGGAAACTTTCAGCATGAGCGCCAAATTGAAAAGGGGTTCTAAGTAAGGAACCCATGGAAGTTAGGCTCTACCATTAACAAAATGATATTTCAAAAAGTAGTTAGATGGGGTCATATCACAATTTAATGAGGTCAACCCTTGGGCAAAGAAGAAACTGCAAATTAAAATGAAAAATGCAAGGTGGGTAAGACCTATTCAAATATGTCAGTTGTACGAAAACATTACCTTCCCATTGTCTTGGAAAAGACTTACTCAATCGGAAAAAGGGCCAAAAACCACCCTAAGTATACTTCTAAAGCCTGAAATGTGAGAAAACCACTACAAGTCCCATTAAACATTAGTCCAATTAAGAAAAACATGACAAAGCTATAGTAATTGGGTCAAAAATGGACATTAGACAGTAAAAAACTCACCATTTTACCATGTTATTGTCAAAATTTACAAAAGTTTAACCTTTTTGGTGAAAACCCTTTCAACTTCAAACAAAGATTTTTGAGAGCTTGGAGCAATGGAATCACTTACAACTTGGACCAAGTAAGTTTCAAACTCTACTGTTCATTTTCATCCATTTCATTTTCAAATTGTATGAGAAATTGAGGAGCGTGGTTCTCTTTTTCTTCCATACTCTACATGTATGTGATTCAACTTGGGATGAATCATGTATATACGCTATTCGACCAAAAATGAATCATTAATATATATATATATGCGAGTGTTATAACTGTGAATATTGTATACGTTTGAAAAAAATGAAAAAAAGAAAATTACTAACTCTCTTCATCTTCACAATTCACATGATGTATGTTCAATGGAGAGAACATGAACATGAGGCTGTTGATAATTTTTTGTAGGAATATGTTGATGAAATTGAAGCCCTACATAGATGTGGTATGTATAAATTTTTCCAAACAAGTAACATGCAAGCACAAAGATGGTTACTAAAATTTCTCATAAACTACTGACATCCAGATAGAGAGGCATTTATGTTCGATGGAAAACCATTGACCATCATATTGGAGGATATATATTTCATTATAGGCCTCTCTATCTATTTCATTACAGGCCTCTCATGAAGAGGAGAGGAAGTGAACCTAAGAACCCAAGGAGGCCTTGGGTTAACCATAGAATATTATATAGCCACATATTGTGAATTTGGCACTGTAAAGGTGGGTTCAGAAGTACCCATAAAAAACATACAGAGCTTAAACATGAAATACCATCCTGTATACCATGACTCATATTGTAGGATCGACATCTTTACACTAGGAATCGTGATCTCAAACACAATATGGCATTGAGTGTCTAAGACCGACAATGTTTGAATGGAGTAGTACTATGATAAAATGTATGAGGACACAACTGATAGACTGCAAGTTGCAGAAGAATAAAAACTTTGGGTTTAGAAGTGTTCTATGTGCCTTTTTCTTTGATAGAGTACTGGACATAAGCCTAAGGACACATGTGAGAGAACACCAAATAACATGGCCAACATTAATATGATGGATAGATCTATTGCTCCTTAGGTTTTTCTTACCAAATAAAAATACCAAGGCACCCAAAGAAACCCTTGAGAAGCCTCTTCCTTCTTTAGTCTCTCTTAGAAAAATCTAGGATCCAGAGGGGGTATCCTTTTGTTAAATTAAATATGAAGGTAGATTAGATTTAAAGAAATATCATAATCAATTAAAATATCCAATAACATCATTGTGGTAATAAAACAAGGCAACTTTATCCAATGAGTATCAGACTATATCAAATAAAACAAGATCTTAGTTTAGTTCAAATCAGAAGAAAATAAACCAGATCCTATCACTTCATGGTTAAGAAGCATTTTCTCAAAGATAAAGTGATCATAGGAAAATAAATAAAATAAAATAACTAGTGCCATTATAAAAAGATTCCATGAACAACATCTGCATCATATACAATAGTGAATACTTGGTATGTTAGACAAACATATATCATTCATATAAAATAGCAATAGAAAGACAATGTCAAGCCAACCATGTTTGTTGACATGAAAACCATCTTTCTAAAATGAATAAAATTTAAAGGATGATCATGTCAACCCAATGACAAAGATTCATATTGTAATCAATTGATATACAAGAGAAGTAAAAATAAATATAAACAAAAATAAAACACTGACATAACATAAATGCCATTACAATTTGGTGTCGAATCTTATTTCAAAAATTAAACAAAGATGTTACTAAAGATATGAAAGATAATCATTCTCATGGAAGTGAATTCTCAGAAAGCAATGTATATCTTAACAGGAAATGCTCACCCTTTGAGAGTCTTCAAAATATATTTTGATAGTTCTTTTAGTAACCATCAAATAATTTTCTTGAAACTAACTTTGAAATAGAAGTAAATTAAAAAAAAAAAAAAAACTATTTTTTCCTCTCTACTTTGGACCAACTTGAATTTTCTTAATTAAAGGTAAATGGCTAGTTGTCGGCTCCTCAATGATAATCTTCTTCCCTTTGTGTGTCGCTCCTCTTTGACTTTGATGACCGGTTTTAACAATATCATGAGTTACTTTAGTGGTTCCTTTATCTTTGTCCGTTTGAATAATCATTTTGTGAAGAAGCTTTGTTGGGATGAGATTGAATTTGAGCATTTCGTTCCATTCAGTATTCGAGGAAAATGGATATTTCAACATATTTTTGTACAAAACTTCAAGTTCCATGGATAAATAATATGGACTAGCAGGTTGGATGATTAACAAAATAGTGAGCATCAACAAAATAGTAAAATATTTTCCCAAAGAGTTAATAATAGTTTTCCTAGAGAATACTTTGTTTTCACTAATGTCGAACTACCTATTATCTTTCCAAGCGACCAAAATCTGTATATAGGCTTCCTTAGGTTGAATCAAAGAATCAATTGTTGAGGGAGATGGTAAACAATTTTTTCTAAACTTTTTGAATTGTCTTTTAAATTTAATTATCACATGATGAACTTATTCAATCTTTTAACCAATGCTTTGAGCATCTCCCCCTTTTCTATGACATTTATGACTTTAATACAACACCAAATCTATCTGTCACTCCAGAATATTTTAATTCCTAATCAGAAAGAGAATTGATAAACTCAATAATATTTGCATCCTAAGGAATCTTCTTTTCAATTTTAGATAGATGATTGTTGATATCAATCTATGCATTTTTTATCGTCATTATTTCAC
This sequence comes from Picea glauca, assembly GCA_000966675.3. Lineage (NCBI taxonomy): Eukaryota > Viridiplantae > Streptophyta > Pinopsida > Pinales > Pinaceae > Picea > Picea glauca. Next base: position 284,191 of record JZKD02S0334188.1, read on the forward strand.
ATAATTTATATGTTGGACATAGTGTCATTAATGTGTTTTCATTGATGTCAAACAGTATAACAGTTAGCAAAAAATGTCAGATAGTATGCAAAGATTAAATCCCAGGAGGGTTAGCGAATGAATATCAAATCTCGGAAGGAAGAGCACATTGTAGAAATGTCGTCGGGATCGATTGAAATACTGCGAATTCGATCAATACACAGGAAAAGGTGAGAAGCCTCAACATCCGTCTGATCAAGAAATTGATGGTGTTGATCGTCTCATGTAATGGACGTCAGTCATATGAGTGACCATGGACTTAAGGATCATTGGAGGATTGGTCAACGATCATATCAAGTTGTGACCATTGGATATGCAAGCAAGATCAACGAAAGGGATGGATTACGGAGAGAAAAAACACAATTAAACAACGTTTTATTCCCAATCCCACAATGAGTCTAGATTGTCAGATCTCATCGAATCAAAGACCAATGACTTTGGTTGATCTACCAAATGGTTAGATTAAGTCAGAACCGTTGGATATGCAAGCGCCAGATCAATGACAGGGATAGATTGCGAAGAGAGAAAGGAGAATTAAATAACGTGTTATTTCTAATATCGCAATTAGTCAAGACCATCAAATATTATAGATTCAAATATCAACGACTATGGTTGATCCACCAATAATCACACAACTTCAATTAGGGAGTTTGGGCGATGAATTAAACCACTCGCAAGTTATGGTTCCACAATCCACATCGATCGTCGGATCGAGGAAAGTAGAAGGATAGGATAAGTAAGAGAAAAGGCCCGAATAGCCAAAATCCCGACGGACGTTGGATCATGTTAAAACCTTTTGGGTTAAAGAATGACCACTAGATGCAGTCAAAGTTACTCGAGGATTATACTTCGAGGAATATCACTTCGGGAGAAAAGGGTTGAGAACAGGTAAGATCACCTAAAGGCCGAAGTACCGAAGAAAATGTGAATCGTTCGATATGAAGAACACTTCGAGAGTTATCAGGACCGTCAGATCGTGTTTTAGTGGAAGGACAGAGTAAGCCACAAATGTACTGAAATAAATGTAAGTCGTCTGATATGAGGAATCATTTTGGAAGATATATTGACCTTGTGATCAAGGAAAGTAGAAGGACACGATAAGCATGGCCAAAGGCCTGAAATCTCGAATAGTCAAATTCCTGACGGTCGTTTGATCATGTTAAACCTTTTCAAGTTAAATAATGACCATTGAATGAAGTCAAGTTACTCGAGGTTTACACTTTAGGGAATCTCACTTCGGGAGAATTGGGAAGTGGAGAAATTGAATTACCCGAAGTCCCAAAGGTCAAAATGAATAAGGAATGTTAGATCTGAACAATACATGATGACCGTCAGATCAGGATGATGGTCGAATTTAGCGCTGACTACTTTAGCAAAATGGAGTTGAGAACATGTCAAATCACCCAAAGGATGAAGTTCCGAAGTCACGAGGTTAATAAACGTAGCACTCATATTGAGAGCCCACGTCATTAATAGTGACATCAACAAGGACATGTGGAATAGTCAAATAATGAAAAATGTCAAGATGAAATCAACATTTCAGGTACATGTAAATCACAAATCTGAGTGACACATGATAGCCACTCAACCCGTGCCATGTCAACAATTGATGTCAGAAACTTATGTCACTCCAAGAGTTTTACTTCGGGAGTTTCACCACCAAAAAATGACCTAAGTCCCGAAGTCCCGAAGTGGACATGAGTCATCCGATCTGAAGAACACTTCGAGAAAATTCTCAATCGTTGATCAAGTATAGTGGAAGGATAGTGTAAGTGGAAGTGTTAACTGACAACAAGTGGTCTCCACTGCCTATGACTTATTTAGCAGGTGATCACTCTAGAGGAAAATGGAGCAATGATTATCCTAAGTCCCGAAGTCCTGAATGTCGAAGTTCTGAAGTGGACATGAGTTGTTCGATCTGAAGAATACTTCGGGTGCATTATCATCCATTGAATATTTTGGACACACGTATTTTATTCGGGAGATTTGTAAAGAGGGTGGAAGTCATGAGGGTTGGAGTGTCGAAGGATCGACATTCGTCCATCTCATCGGGAGATTTAAATGTGACTGTTGATTTTATTAAGTGATCAAGCGCTCGCTTGGCCTAGCGCTTGATCACTGCTTCTGGTCATATGGAATAAATAAACAAGGGGTGAAAGAAGAAGCAACACTTAAATTAATAATCTAGTGGTCCTATGCATATGGTCATATGTAAATGGTTTGAAGGAAGCACCTCAGCAGAACTCAGTTTCTGTAATATTTGAAGAAATATGGAATCGAGTTAAAAGGAAATTGATCCATACATGTGATCTATTTACGAAAAGAACTCTCACTAAGTTAAAATAATTAACATTAATGGTTGAATAATAATAGTAATTATTGTTAATATTAAAATGAAAAGGTGCGATGGTCCAAACAAAGGGATACAATGTTTCATGGCTGACACCAGTTGGAAGAATATATAAATGAGAAAGAGTAGTGAGAAGGAGGTGTGTTTGTAGTCCATATAAGAATATCAAAACAAAAGCAGAGCTCAAGAAAAAGAATTGTTGGTTCTAATGGGCCTGTCAATGTCTTATTGAAGATCAAGAATAGAAGAAAACAGAGCAGCAGTTATGAAATTCAGTATTTTATATAGAAGAACTTTATTGGACTGCAAAAGATTCAGTGAAGATTAAATGACAGAAGCCAGAGAGCATGAGATGAAGTTTGACTACAGATAACCAGAAGACCATACAAGCAAAGGTTGCAACAGACAAGTAGAAGGTATATCAGTTAATGATTCTAAGAAGACTTGAAGAATTGAGAGTATCTATGTGTGTTTATAAAAACCTAGAATAGAGTACAATAAAAATTTTATAAGTGTTATAACCTGCATAAAGGGAGGAAGGGTGGAGCAAGGGAAAACAAGTTGAAGTCAAGAAGTCAAATCAGATAGGACTTATGTTAATGTCTGCATGAATCAAATTCAATGAAGAGCATCAAAGATTGAATTGAATTGTCAAATTAAGGGTGGTTGGGTGGTGCAAGGGCATGTTGGAGCCTGCATGGGAGTTGGTGCTTCATTGTCAGTTGTAGCTAACTAAATAGGGGGTTGTATCCTCCTTCCAGTTGTAGCCGGTAAATAGGGTGTTGAAGCATCCTTTCAATGGTAGTTGATAAATTAGGGGGGCGTAGCCTCCTTCCAGTTGTAGCTAGTAAACGGGGTGTGGAAGCATCCCTTCAGTTGTAGCTGAAGAAACTTGGGGGCTGTCTTTCCATCAAGTTGTAGCTTGAAAACAATTTTGTAAAAGAACAATTTATTAATGAGAAAAGAGTTGGTGGTTTTCGCTATTGGGTTCCATGATAAAATCTTGTGTTTATAAGGGTTTGTTGTTCACCATATATTGATTAATCGAATAATTAATGTGTGTGCTTAATAATGATGGAATTAATAAGAAAAAGTAGGCAATATTGATTCACCCCCCCCTCTCAGTATTGTTGGATATTTCATCAATTGGTATCTGAGCAAGGTTCCTTTAAGAACAGTCTAACAAAATGAAAGCAAGATAAAATTAAGCACACATGGATGGAAAAAATATTTACACTGTGAATGGAACTCCAATACTTGGAAAAGAAAATACATATTTTGGAGTACATGAATGGAAATCATCTGAAGGTATTGGGACTTGAAGTATGGAATTCAATGATCATTAATTACTTCCCACCAAACAGAGTAGGTACTCCAGCTCAAAAGAAAGCCAAGAGGTAAATAAATGGCAATGAATACAATCCTTTATGGATTACCTATTGATGTCAAAGAGAATATGGGTGAATGTAACTCTGCAAAGAAACTTTGGGACAAGATAAAAAACCTCTACTCAAATGAGAAGTCAAATGAATCATTTCAATCAGAACAAAGTTCAATCTACAAAAATTCTAGTGATGAAGATTCTTTTGAAAAAGACTCGGACATTGAAGAAGAAGTCAATCTTGAAGATGAACTTGAGTGTGCTTTAGATGAACTGGGAAAATATAAACAAAGGTGTAAACAACTAAAGGATCTCATGCTGGATAAAAGGAGGAAACAAGGTTCAAAGAAGAAAGAACTTGAGCAAATCATAGTTGAATTTAGAATCCAAGTCCAACTGGATCAAGAGATATTGGAATCCTTGGAACAATCTCTTAATAAGGATCAACAAAAGGTCGAAGAGCTCAAACAACAACATCTAGAAAGTGAGGAAGAAAATCAGACCTTAAAAAGACAACTAATGTCCTCACAAGAGGAGCTACACAGTTCAAGAAAACAAGAAACCATTGGCATGTAAGAAGCCACTAATTTAATACAAGAAGTTGTTGGACTCAAGGATCAACTGAAGACTATTGAAAAAATCAAGAAAGGAACTGAATCCCTTGATAAAATTCTTAGTCTAGAAAGATTTCCCTCAAACAAATCTGGCCTTGGATATGACCAAGTATACATTGTTAAAATATCAAGTCCTATTACTCAAATTGAAGTAGAATATGACAAGGGTTGTGATGATACCTCCAAAGAATAAACTATGCAGCAGAAGGATGACAAGAATGCAAACTCCTATATTGAATAATCTGCTCATCCTCTCAAAAGGATGTATTGAATCAAAAGAGAAGATACAAAAGACATTCCTGTCAAGGATGAAGAGGAAGACTTAGCCATCAATAAAGGTAAAGACTCTCCACAATATTCCGATTGCAATAATGTTGATATTGAATTATCCCCTACAAGTAAAGAAGTAGATTCAGATACAATAGAAGAATGTTTTGATATCACTTATCCCATGGAATAAGTAGAAGAAGAACTATCTAAGGCCAAACAAAAAGTTGATTGGAGTCTCTATGAATACCACTATGACCATAATTATTCATACTATAGTTTTCTTCATGACTACACTAAAGCATTTCTTGAAAAGAGTCAAAAGCATATCTTAGAAATAAATGAAATGCTCAAAGACAATGAAAGAATCATATCTGGGCAAAATATTTAGCTAGAAGAAAAAGAAGAGGAGATTGATAAAATGAAGAATGAGTCAAGAAAAATAAGAAAAGAAGGAATATGATGAACCTAGCATAATCCTTGCAGGTATAAAAGAACTAAGAAGAAGCAATGCCAATCTGAATACCCAACTTGAAGAAGCCAAAAGAAGAGAGACACCTTCATGGATGAACCAAAGGAGGTATGCGAGTGTTTTCAATGATTATTGTTTTTCTTGTAATGAATATGGTCATAAAGTCTTGGATTGTAGGCATGATGGAAGAAAACAAGTTGGTAGGTTCAACAATAGTATAAGATGTTGGAACTGCAATCTGGTTGGACATATTGCTACACATTGTTACACTATGAGATGCTACAGTTGTGGTGGATATGGCAACAAATCCCATAACTGTTGGAACTCAAGAAGACAGTCAATGAGAAATGCTTCATACAATACGACAAGAAGAGTAAATGAAACATGGAATAAAAATGAAGTTGCAGTAATAGAAGATCAGAGAACAAAGTTCAAGAAACTAGGACATTCATAGATGTGGATAGCAAATATTGAACAAGTGAACATGAGTGAAGACAATTGTTGCAAAAGGAATTGCAGTCATGTGACAAGCATAGTATAAACTTTCTCAAACGACCTTAGAGCAATGTACAGTAGAAAATTATCATCACAGGAGAGAAGCATCATCACAAGGGGGAGATTATGTATGGAGTTGGAATGTAGCCACCAATGACAAAGGGGGAGATTGTTGGACATAGCATCATTAATGTTTTTTCATTGATGTCAAATAGTATAACAATATGAAGTATACAATTTAGGAGAAAATCTCAGATAATATGCAAATATTAAAGCTTAGGAGGGTTAGAAAATGAATATCAAAGCTCAGAAGGAAGAACGCATTGTAGAAATGTCGTTGAGATTGATGGAAAGACTGAGAATTCGATGGATACACAGGAAAAGGTGAGAAGCCTCAACATCCGTCCGATCAAGAAATTGGCAATGTTTATCATCTCATGTAATGAACGTCGGTCATATGAGTGACCATGGGCTTAAGGACCGTTGGAGGATTGGTTAACGCTAAGATCAAGTTGGGACCATCGTATATACAAGAAATATCATCGACAGGGATGGATTGCAGAGAGAAAAAGGATAATTAAACAATGTGTTATTCCCAATCCCACAATGAGTCTAGATTGCCATATCTCATCGACTCAAAGATCGATGACTTTGGTTGATCTACCAAACGGTCATATTACCATTGGATACACAAGCACCAAATCAACGACACAGATAGATTATGGTGAGCGAAAGGAGAATTAACTAATTTTTTATTTCCAATCCTACAATTAGTCAGGAACATCAGATCTTATAGATTCAAAGATCGATGACTATGGTTGATCCACCAACAATCACACAACTTCAATTGTGGATTTTGGGCAACGAATTAAACCACTCGCAAGTTACGGTTCTACAATCCACATCGATCGTCGGATCAAGGAAAGTATAAGGATAGGATCAGCAAGGGAAAAGGCCCGAATAGCCGAAATCCCGATGGTTGTTGGATCATGTTAAACCTTTTTGGGTTAAAGAATGACCACTAGATGTAGTCAAAGTTACTCGAGGATTATACTTCGGGGAATCTCACTTCGGGAGAAAAGGGTTGAGAGAACTTAAGATCACTTGAAGGCTAAAGTATCGAAGAAAATGTGAACCGTACGATATGAAGAAAACTTTGGGAGTTATCAGAACCGTCAGATCATGTTTTAGTGGAAGGACAGAGTAAGCCACAAATGTCCTGAAATAAATGTAAGGCATCTAATCTGAGGAATCACTTTGGTAGATATCCTGACCATCAGATCGATGAAAGTAGAAGGACGGGATAAGCAAGGCCAAAGGCATGAAATCCTGAATAGTCAAATTCCCAACAGTCGTTTGATCGTGTTAAACCTTTTTGGGTTAAATAATGACCATTTGATGAAGTCAAGTTACTTGAGGTTTACACTTCAGGGAATCTCACTTCGGGAGAATTGGGAAGTGGAGAAATCATATTTGGCCGAAGTCTCGAAGGTCGAAATGAATAAGGACTGTTAGATCTGGATAATACATGATGACCATCAGACTAGGATGATGGTCAACTTTGGTGCTGACCACTTTGGAAAAATGGAGTTGAGAACATGTAAAATCACCCGAAGGCCGAAGTTATGAAGTCATGAGGTTAAGACATGTAGCACTCGTATTGAGAGCCCACATCATCAACAATGACGTCAAAAAGGACACGTGACATAGTTAGATAATGACAAGTATCAAGATGAAATCAACATTTCAGGTACATGTAAATCATGAATCTGAGTGACACATGGCAACCACTCGGCCCGTACCATGTCAACAAGTGATGTCAGAAAGTTACGTCACTTTGAGAGTTTCACCACCAGAAAATGACCTGAGTCCTGAAGTCTCGAAGTGGACATGAGTCATCCAATCTTAATAACACTTCAGCATCATTCTCAACCATTGATCAAGTACAGTGTAAGGATAGTGTAAGTGGAAGTGTTAACCGACAACAAGTAGTCTTCACCGCCTATGATGTATTCAGTAGGTGATCACTCCAGAGGAAAATGGAGCAGGGATTATCCTATGTCCTGAAGTCCCAAATGCCGAAGTTCTGAAGTGGACATGAGTCCTCCTATCTAAATAATACTTTGGGTGCATTCTCAATCATTGAATATTTTGGACACGCGTCTTTTATTCGGGAGATTTGTAAAGAGGGTGGAAGTCGCGAGGGTTGGAGTGTCGAAGGACCGACATTCATCCATCTCATTGGGAGATTAAAACGTGACCATTTATTTTATTAATTGATCAAGCACTCACTTGGCCTAGCGCCTGTTCACTGCATGTGGTCATATGGAATAAAGAAACAAAGGGCGAAAGAAGAAGAAGCACTTAAATTAATAAGCCTTTGGTCCTGCGCGTATGGTCATATGTAAATGGTTTGAAGGAAGCGCCTCTACAGAACTCGATTTCTTCAATATTTGCATAAATATGGAATCAAGTTAAAAGGAAATTGATCCATACCTGTGATCGATTTACGAAAAGAACTCTCACTAAGTTAAAAGAATTAACATTAATGGTTGAATAATAATAGTAATTATTGTTAATATTAAAATGAAGAGGTGCGATGGTCCAAACAAAGGGACACAATGTTTCATAGCTCACACAAGTTGGAAGAATATATAAATGAGAAAGAGTAGTGAGAAGGAGGTGTCTATGTAGTCCAGATAAGAAGATCAAAATAGAAGCAGAGTTCAAGAAGAATAATTATTGGTTCTAATGGGCTTGTCAATGTCTTATTGAAGATGAAGTACAGAAGAAGACAAAGAAACAATTATGCACTCTCGTATTTGATATAGAAGACCTTTATTGGACTGCAGTAGATTCATTGAAGATTAAATCATAGAAGCCAGAGACCATGAGATAAAGTTTGACTGTAGATAACCAGAAGACCATACAAGCAGAGGTTGCAACAAAAAATTAGAAGGTACAGCGGTTAATGATTCTAAGAAGAATTGAGAGTATCTTTGTGTGTTTATAAACAACTTGAATAGAGTACAGTAAATTTTTTATAATTGTTATAACCTACATAAAGGGAGGAACGGTGGAGCAAGGGAAAACAAGTCGAAGTCAAGAAGTCAAATCAGATAAGACTTGTATTAATGGTTGCATGAATCAAATTCAATGAAGAGCAGTAGAGATTGAATTGAATTGTCAACTTAAGGGTGGTTGGGTGGTTCAAGGGAATGATCTAAAAATGAAGAAGACTTGAAAAACTTGAAAACTTATTGCAAGTGAATGTTATGTGTTTAAAGCAAAAGGATCAGTTTGCAACAAATAAATTAAAGGTTTACTTATGCAAATTATACATAGACAGCAGCATAATCAATGAACATAAACACATAAGCACAGCAATTGATAAAGGAGTTCACCCCTCTTATGGGCTACATCTTCTGGTCGAGCTTCCAATGGATCATTATTATTAATTGATCCAAAATGCTCAAAAACATGTCTTACAATGCTCAAACTGACAAACCGACTACTCCAATGGCTTCCCAGCGTCCCAAAACCCCTGTCTGGGCTCTTTCGGCACCTCAATCGATCAAAAAACGAAGAAGTTAGGCCTCCTAGAAGTCTCCCTCTTCAAACTTTCTGTCTCTGGTTCTACAATTCGCACTCTCCTCAATTGAACCTGGCTCACACGCATTTTAAAGTATGAAAAACCAGCATCGGGTGTAACCACGCCAACAGTGCAAACTGTAGAATGGTTAAGGGCGTGGCACCCCCTAACCGCCTCGGCACCTAGGCGTATGGCGCATAAAACCGTATGCTTGGCAAAAGGGTGGTTAATTCATTTTAAAACTACCCGCGCCCCTTTCCACAGAGCCAAAGGTCATGTGGCACATACATAAACCCACGGGCTAAGTTTCATTCCCGTGCATACACAATGGTCGGGATATGGTTTCAAAAATATGTGTGCATATACAACCAGTCATATGGCATTGCAACGACCACAGGCCGGGGCTTAACCCCGGCCCGACCCCCCGCCCAAAATACAATGAAATGACTTTATAAATTTTGCAAATGGTTATAGGTTAAGTATCATGGCATGCGCGCATTGGCCGGATGGTTATACAAAGGCGTTACATGGGGGGGAGGTATGGGGGTCGAACCCCACAGACTCCCATTACATTTTAAATATGAACCAATAACCAAATAATGAGCGACACGTGGCACCCTCGGGTTGGGCCACGTGTCCTCACACCATTTGCCAGCTACAGGACACATGTCACTCTCGGATTTGACGGTCATCAACCAACAAAAATCTGTCACATCACCACTGTACAGTTGTACGGTCTGTACGGTCCTACCACGTCAGACTGTACGAACTGTATGGACTGGTACAGTCAGCATCCAATTTTTTTTCCCTGTTTGGCTTGGCGAATAGATCGCGATATCTTCTCCATACGGAGTCCATTTGACAAAGTAAATATACCACCAGAATCAAGAAGACGAGACAGACGCAATGGCACTGTTTTCGTCGCATTCCGAGCACTTTGAAAATTGAGCAAAATTTTGATCCCCTGATCACACCTCCCCATTGGGAAGCTTTTGGACCTCCAAAAGACTATCTCAGTCTATGTGAATATGAGGGTATAGATCCCTCACCCTTCCAACCTCAATCCACTTGGCCTTTCTTGGATTCATCCCTTTAAGACCAACTCGCAAATACTCCACATTTCCTCGTTTCGAAGTTTGCATTCTCCTATCAAGGATGGTGTCTTCCTGCAATTCTGTTAGATACTCTAGAGAAAAATCATCTATGGAAGGAATCTGAACATACTCTCCTTGATCATCAATCAATGGAGGCTCATACAACTTCAAATTCTCAACATTAACAACTGCA
>JZKD02S0334188.1:310070-325555 GCA_000966675.3 Picea glauca
GGTGCAGGGGCAGTGCCCCCGGGATTTTTTTTCCTCGAGAAACGTGTTTCATTTTTTCCTCGTTTTTTGTGTTGCCTCTATTTTCGTGTCCATTGTTGGGAGGTTTTTTGGCAAATGGTCTTTTTCCAATGGTTTTCTATTTTCAGTTAAGGAATTAGGGTTTTTGACTAATCCAGGTCAATGGGTTAGGGTTTTGGATGCCACTAAATCCTATATGTATATTGTATTGTGAACAATGTATCACTATGAATGAATATAGAATATGTTGGTTTTCCCGATTTGGGTTTCGAGGGGAAAAATCTATGTGTAATTTTTTTATTTTCAATTGTATCTTTTCTATTCTTTTACTGAAAATTTGTTTGTAGTAAATATTGTAAAAGGTTAAAATCTACAAGATCTGCAAATTTATAAAGTTGAGATATTAGGGTTTCCTCATAAAAACCCTAGGTTTGCAGTGCCATTTATTTCATGCTAGTTGCAACACCATTTGTGGTGCTAGTTGCAGTACCAGTTGCAGCACCAGTTGCAGTAAAGTTTTTGTCAAATGTTGGGCCTAATATTTGGTTGTTCTAGTGCGCCTTACCCTAGCGCATCTCCAATTACCTTTATATTGCAAGTTGAAGCACTTTGAATTTTTAGGGTTCGTCATTGCTTATCGTTGTTTCTGGATGGTGCCATTGTCTGTCACTGCCTATCGCTAATGACTGAGGTATGTACTTAGATATGTTTAAATTGTATCACTATTTTGAGTGTGATTGCAGGAGAAGGGATCCCTAGTCCAAGCAACAATCGTATATCTAGAGGGATCTTAGATCCAATACATTTAGAGCAACAACATACTCCATGTTTGATTATTTTCATATGCCTCTAGATGTTATGGAATTATTGTGACCTTATGAACATCTAGTTGTATTTTGATCTATTGAAGTTATGATTATCATACTAATCTCTTTTCAAAGTTAAAGTTAGACACTAACTTTATTCAAAGTATTATATTGATTAAGGTTGAGACTTTAGAGTTTATTTGCACTATATTCTCTAACTCATATTTTTGTCTAGAAAGCATAGTGTATTAAGTACAGGGGATAGGTTGAAGAGAATACTTGTCATATTGAGTGAAGGATACTTGGAATAAAATCAACGACATTGGTTCTTGAAGATAAGAGTCTAGGTTCCAAGTTTGATTAAATTAATAAGTTTCCAATTTGCACATATCAAGTCTGATAATTGCTACATTACTAGTTGTGACAACATTCCTTGAAAGGTTCTATTACTTATAAATACAATGAATACTTGGTAGCATGTGAGTACTATTGATATAAATGTTTGAAAGATGAATTAACATCTCCTCTGGGAGATATTTCTTATTATTGTATTTTTATTTTGGTGCTTGTTCCGGGCAGGTCACAAGCAATAGCTATAAGAATGAGCTATTGTGATTATTCTTCTCATTCTTGTTTTTATTATTATAAGAGTATTATTCTTGTCTATTGTTTTTCCCTTTGTTGTCCTTGTTTCGGGTAGGTCACAGGTGATAACTCTTAGGGAAACTATAGTGATGGTTGCAAGAGACAAGATATTAGGTGGTCTCTAGTTTGGGACATGGAGCAGGCTATCCAGATAAGAAGTTGTATACACGACCATATACATCCACGTACCAAAGAAGAAGAAGATGAAGAAGGGTACTTTTGCGAAATACATAGTGTCTCATATGGAGATAAATTGTAAGGAGCAGAAGGATCCAAGGATGACTAAAAAAATCCCTCTAATGCAGTAGATCACTCTTCAGATCATCAAGAAGAGTTAGTAGAGACATAAAGGCCTACCCAGAATTGTTGCAGTAACCAAGAAGAGACCAGCGTGGTCCCATGAAACTTTACAGGATGCAACATTGATGAGCCATATCATGAAGAGCAGATGTCTTCAAAGATTATACATAATCAGAGGGAGTCAAGCTTCAGAGGGAGAATGGAGACTTAGAGACTTTCATATTTATATGGAAGAGAGAGATGTCTTATAGAACTGAAAGACAGATGCCATGGGTTGAGAATGATAGATCGAAGCTTCAGAGTCTTTGAGGAAATATGAGATATTATAGGAAAATTCCCTTGCTTCAGTATACTTTTCTACAATGACCGAGGAGGAAGCTAGTCATAAAGACTGGGATACATATCTTTTCCTTGGTTCTGAGACCAGAAAGGAAGTAAGTGGTGAATTCCAAGTTGATCTACAAGATCAATCATGTTGTAGATAAATATCCTAGAGATGTACAAAGCCTGATTTCTGTCTAGAGGATTCTCCCAGCAAGAGGAAGAAGACTATGATGAGACACTTGCTCCAGTATATTGCTACCGATGAATAGGTAGCAGTTATGTTGACCAAGCCTTTGTTAGGGATAATCTTGGAGTGGTATCTAGTAGTGAGAAGTGATGTTTTTTCCAATAGAGAGAAGTGATGAGATCCCCAGTAGTGGGTGCTACCCCAACGCAGGTTGGTACTCCAACATAGGATGGTATTCTACCCTAGTGAAGGTTGGTACTATAATGGAGGCTGGTATCCTACCCCAATGCAGGTTGGTACTCCAACATAAGCTAGTATGATACCATAACATAGGCTGGTATTCTACCCCGACATAGGTTGGTACTCCAACGTAGGCTGGTATGATACCCCAACGCAAGTCGATACTCCAATGTAAGCTGGTATGCTACCCCAACACAGGTTGGTACCCTAATGCAAGCTATTATGCTACCCCAATGCAGGTTGGTACTCCAACGTAGGCTGGTATGCTACCCCAACATAGGTTGATACTCCAATGTAGGCTAATATGTTACCCCAATGCAGGTTGGTATGCTACTCCAATGCATGTTGGTATGCTACCCCAACGCAGGATTGTATGCAACCCCAGCATAGGTTGATACTCCAATGTAGGCTAGTATTCTACCCAAATTCATTTTGGTACTCCAACGAAGGCTGATATGCTACCCTAGCTCAAGTTGGTATGCTACTCCAACACAGGCTAGTATATTACCCCAGCATAGGTTGGTATGCTACTCCAACGAAGGTTTTTATGCTACTCCAATGAAGGTGCAAAAATTCCTATGACATATAGATCCATGATTGACAAAAGGACAATGACCAAGGTGTGCATAAGTGTAGAAGCATTGATTATGGTCGTTCCAAGAGGAATACCTTCCTTGTTAAAAGGCAGTGTCGTCAATTTTTTGAGTCAGATTATGTCTGAGTTGATGAGTTACTAGTTATGTATGAACTAGATGTCGACCTGTAGTATCGGAAATGATTCCCAATTAGAGTGTCGATCAGTAGCATCGGAGGTTACTAGCTAGAGGGCCAACCAGTAGTGTTGGAGGTGTTTTCCATCTAGATGGCTAATGTGAGGCTATGATGGTGATACTTGTTACATGATATGTTTGATCATATGATAACATGTGTGGCTATGGTGATGCTACCTATAGACTCATCTGCAAGACCATGTGAGTCTTTCTCGTGCCATGTGAGATGGATGGATGTGTTTGAGACCACTACATGAAGAACATATTAGTTAATACCTCCCTAGATAAGAGGGAGTGTTGATGTTTTGGTATCTACAGGAGGTATTAACCTCCACATGTAACCTATGACTTATAATAGAATATTCTCAAAGGAAGTGAACCATTAAGTAGATGTGTGGAAACCATAGAAGATAAGTCATCCTAGAAGAATAAATAATATTAGAATATTATATTCCAGAAATACAAGTTAGCTCCATAGGAAAAAGATAAACAATAAATATAATTACCATAAATTTAGGTTGTCCCATCTAGAAAAGTTACTCGATAGATTAATATAAATAAAGGACAATTTATTTCATTTGTACACCCAGTTAGTGCACAAGTATTGAGTATATTTGTTGTTGTAGCTGCAAGGAGGAATAAGGGCGCATGGTCATCTCTTGGTCTTGGTCTCTCTCTTGGTGATTTTCTTGGTGATATTCTTGGTGATATTCTTAGCAATATTCTTGGTGATATTATTGTTAAGTATGGCACAAGTTGGAGAAAGAGAGAGAGTAGTGCAGTTGTGTATGGTACTTGTTCTGTGAATATGGAGACTCTCTCTCTTGTGTGCTACCCTTGGAGAAGGAACATGCTACTTGTCTTGAGTTGTTGTTCTAGTTAACAACTAGGGTTTATCTATTGGTTCTAGAGTAGGCTTGCCATAATTATTCTAAGTAAAGGTTAGTGTGCTCGGGGGTGGAATATGTGAATTCCTATAATTGGGTGACAATGATGTGATATTTTCTATGGTTAAACGAGCATACCAATATTTCAACACCTTCAACCTTTTTAACAGGTCAAGCTCTAATATAGGAGAATTACCCAGAGGTAAATTAAACATTTTATCTATACTTTCTATGGATATCGAATAGATATTCGTCAGACATTTGGCTGAAACTATAAAATGAGTGTGCCAATTATAAAGCTTCACTAATTTCTGAATGAGTCCAGGGTCACTATAAACCCGAGGGATGAGATTTTCAAACAGATTACTCTTACAGATCCATGCATGTTTAGAATTTCTTGAATGCCCTTAGTTAATAAGCTTTGTGATTTGATTGGAAGAATCAGAACTCGTTATCATATCATAAACATCAACTAAGACATCACTGAAGACTTGATTATCTTCTCCTAATGATTCTTGTGAACTCTTTTTCTTTCTAGCCAACATTATGCTCTTTCTTTCACATTATTATCCTTAAAATTGAAAAATACGAATTGGGTTTCAATTTCTTACCTTTTTTTTGGAAAGAATGGTAGGAATTTATCTTTTACCAATATCATATCTCCTCTCACATACTCTCCCAAGTGAATAATGACCTAACCCACCACCCTTTACGTAATTATTATTATTTCAACGACCGACGCATGCAGAGTTAATTGAATTTTAAGGTGCGAGCATGTGAGATTTCAATCAATTGATGTAATGCGTCGTAACTTTAACCATGAATGGTAAGTGGAATCCATTACCTAGTTGATTTGGATATTACATAATACTTTAAATTATGTGCATGTTTAGTCCCGAAAGGAATTCGAACCACTGGATTAAAATCTTATATCACCATTAGATCTTCGGATGTGTGAGTGTCCATTAAATGGTGGTTAATTTCATGCTCAAATTTAATTAGCGAAGTCAATCTTGACAGAGTTAGAACCATCATATATTTTGGGTATCAACTAACCAATTAAAGTGTGGGTAAATTCACTTTCCAAAATGATTAAGAGTTGTCGATCACATCAATTATGGATCGTTAGATCTGTAGGGTATGAAAGGTATGATTAACCTGATTGCAACTTTGTACATGAGAGTTAATCTTGATTGTTTATTTCACACTTTAAAGGATGAATAGATTTGAGTGTGGTTAACTTATAAGATTATAATAAAAATATTTTATAATTGAATAGAACGATCTAAACAAATGAACCAAACTAGGTAATAAATAGAAAACAAATTATTTCTTTCTAAAAGGAATTAATGATCAAATTTAGTTACAACATTTTGGCTCCAATTGGGGATGAAATCTCATGTGAGGTGTTAAGAACCGTAGACTAATTCCACCAAATTGGGCATGGAGTCACATCATAATTAATATGATAATTATTACTTGTAAGATCTATCTGTTATGCATGCAAAAATCCCAAGTGAGATTTAAATCATATCTAATGATTAAATTCATAATCCATAGTTCCACAAATATTTGTATATTATTTCAATAAATTCACTAATAATGGTGGGGAAATGATGTCTGATATTGTGGTCATAATTATTGTTGCAAACTTTGATTAAGTTTTCTAAAATTTGTACCTTCTGTTTAAAATAGTAGAAAGAAGGAGACTTCGATATGATTTCTTTGGATATTGAGAACAAGAAAGAGGAATCAAGGGAAGAATATACCCAGGTTAAGCATGAGGAAGGAGAACCTAGCAAAATATAGAGGTTTGTAGCATGGATTCGTCGGAATATCACTCACATCAAGGTGGATGAGGTTTCTGGTATGATAAAGGATGTGATTTTGAAGCAGGACTCTCTTGAGAACAAGGTTTTTATTTTGCTGCATCAAGTAGTGCATTTACGACATGATGTTCACCATCTAGGCCTCCAAGGAGAAACACAAAGTGACCCCATTTACATTTCTGATTAAGATGGGTGCATTATAATTACATTTTGAAAATAAGTTGTATGAAACCGGCCTTTAGTATTTACATGGATTTTTTAATAGATTGTGTTTAAGGCAGTATAACCCATGAATTTTGGACCTTTTATTTCAAATGATGTTGATATCATATTTATAATATGGTTTATGTTTATTGTGAACAGTTTTATTTATAGTAAATACAATAATATTCATATATAGAAGTTGTTTCTTTTTACACACAATTTATTCAGATATAATTTCTTTGATTTATTTATGGGATTACCTTTTATCTTATATTTAAATAATGAGTTTCAATGATCATTATTATATAATATAATTAACATCTTGGACAGATTGATATGGTTAAAAATATAGGTCTTATTTTATGCTTCTCTGCACATTTCACACACTCCAATACTAAACACAACATTTGATTATTCTCATCTTCTTCAGGCGAAGAATGCAATCTACATTTCCTCCCATCATTCCCCACTTACTAATATTTTTCCTACCATCATGTGTAACATTTCTATCACACCGCCATGGCCTTTCCAACAATATACGACGAGGATCCAAATGAATAAAATCATACAATAATGTATCTTTATAATATCTAATACAAAAGTCAATTTCAAAAATCTCATGCATAATGAATCTATTCCCTTCAATACAACCAAGACACCTTTCATACATTTGAGTAATGGAGTGAAACTATTTAACTCTTCACCTAAAAATCCATTATAACAATGATTAATCCATATATTCCTCTAGGAATAAGTAATTATTATTTATTATTATTTGACATGTTCTTTAGATACAATAGGTGTGCATATAAATGTTAAAATATTGTGTAACTGCAAAGAATATTCTTATCCCCTTTTGTGGATAAAGATAAAATATATTTATTATTGATTAGATCAATCTCCTTTTTTGGATTGATCATGTCGGGCATTGTAATTGACCAAATCCCCTTTTGTGGATTGGTCAAACACTAATTGTAATAGGCTAAACGAAAAGATGGCCCCATAATATATTAAAGTGGTTATAACCACCCAGAATGAGAAGTCGGCCCAGCCATAATATATTAAAGTGGTTATAACCACCCAGAATGAGAAGTTGGCCCTGCCAGTGAAAAGACACATGTTCAACACCTACCAGTTTGTATAAATAAGAGAGGCCAGCGCCTCATTTGCACATACACTCAGATCACTCATCTAGTGCGCAAGTATTGAAGGAAGCTGCAGTTACCAGTTACCAGAAGGAGGAAGAGAAAGAGAGGTGCTTCCTTGAGAGATGAATTTATGTGTTGTTTGGTTCATTATCTTGGCATTGTATTGGCTATCTATATTAAGGAAGTTTTTCTAGGTTTTCTTCCCCTTAAGGGTTTCCCAGGATAAATGCTTGTGTACTCTTGTGATTGTGTTTCTCTCAGTGATCCTGTCTATTCTATTGTTATCTAGTAAATTGAAAGTAACCTAATAATAACAAAAACTTTATTGGAGCTAAGTTGAAGAGAGCATATTTCACACGAAAAAGAAAAACATCACTATTTTCGTACATGAAAATTAGGGTTTTTATTAAAGAAGGTTTTCATCCTCAAATCCATCTATAAAGGTGCGCCCTACCTCAAGGAACATTTTGGCATCCTCGGTGCAGTTTTTCAGTGGCTAGATCTCCCGAAAAATGAAACCCTAGTTTTCACAAAGTACCAGAAAACCAGAAGTACCAGTGTACCAGAAAACTAGAAGTACCAAAAAACCAGAAGCACCAGTCCAGAAATCCGCAGATCAAGTTTGGAGGGGTAAAAGTTGGATTTTCTGAAATCTAAACACACCAGGCTACTCGCCTCAGTCAAACGCATCTTTTGGTGAGTTCAGTTTTCAGATCCAAGTAATTTGATTTTTTTTATTATTTCTATAGCCTAGAGGGCTAGGGTTTCTTCTACAAGAAAGAATGGCTAGCAACATGAGGGTATAAGATGGGATGGAAGGATCTATAAACTTCAGATCTTGGAAGCATAGGTTCTAAATGATTCTAGATGAGAATGATCTCCTAGAACATGTTACAGTGGGTGTACCAGAAGCAGATGAAGAAGAGAAAAAGACCAAGCATAAGAAGAATGAAAAGAAAGAAAAGAGAATCGTGTCAGATTTAGTAAAATATCACTTGATCCCTCATATATCCGAACTACAGACAGCAAGGAAAATGTATGAAGCACTCAACATATTATATGAAAGCAAAGACATTAGCCAGAATCTTACCTTAAGAAATCAACTTCGTAATATGAAGATGGACAACTCATAATCTGTCACATCCTATCTTATGAGAGTTTTTCAGATCAGAGATCAGCTTGTAGCTATTGGAGATGTCATTAGTGACAAAGAACTTGTAACCACAACCCTAAATGGGTTTCCAACATTTTGGATTCCTTTTGTACAAGGAGTGTGTGCAAAAAGAAAGTTACCCAAGTTTGATAAGTTATGGGTAGATTGCACACATGCAAAATCTATACTTGCAGACCAACAAAAGAGATTAATTGTCAATGAAGTGGAAGTTGTTACAGCTCAAAACAACAAAAGAAGTTCCTTCAGGAAGAACAACAAAGAAGCTAACTCCGTAAGAGTTCCAGATAAGAAGAGAGATGTTTCAAAGATCAAATGCTACAAATGTCAAAAGTTGGGACACTTTTCTTATGAGTATCCTCAAGGAAAAGGGAAAAGAAATCATCAAGCACATGTGGCAGAGGAAGAGGAATCTCCTCCCTCAAAGAAAGATATAGCAGAAATTAAGGATTATGTACTTTAATTTAAAGATAGTTAATCTGAAGAAAGATAACAATTGGTGGAGTTCGTGGAGCCTCCCCACACAAAAACAAAAGATAAGTATTCATGTTTATCTTTAGTATCTTTTTTACTTTAATACTTTATCATTACAAGTTAGATTTTTTTGATAATGTGAATTAACCTCGTTTTATTTCAGTGTCTATGCAGACTTATGAAGGAAGTATCAAAGAAGAGGATGAAGAAAGAGATAAAATATTTATTTCATAAGTTAGACAACACGAGAAGGACGTATGATATGATGATAGTCAGTAAAGACTAGACAATATCCAGTATTTATATAGGAGCAGGAGGCTCCTAAAGATGCAGAGCAGAAATATTCAGGATGAAGGACAAGATGGATACTCAAATATAGTGGATGAGATGCAGGTAACTACAAGTTTCTCCAGTACCATTCTTATAGATGCAGAGGGAACAGATTGATCCAATATGAATACAGAAAGAAAGAAATATGCAAACTCAAGAAGGCACCCAGGATATTACAGAAGAGAACTTCAAGGATGATGATTAGAAACTACTAGTTTGGTGCAAGCAAGAGCTATGTCTCTGAGTTCGAAATAGAAGATCGTGATTTAATGCAGTTATGAAAGTAGATGGATGGTGCCCAACAGATAGGTAGCATGGTATTATACCATTGAAATATTTTGGATCACAAGAGATTTTTTTTGGATCCCATAGCTAGACCTTCGTAGATAAGGAAGAGACCTTCGTAGAGAAGGAATGAGAAATCCCACAGGTAGACCTTCGTAGAGAAGGAGAAAGAGAAGAGACCTTCGTAGAGAAGGGGAAGGAGAAATTTGCCAAGGTTGGCCTCTGTCCAAGTGTTGAGTTTTGGATACTCTAGAGACATGCTAGAATACCCTCATAGAGAGGGGTGTGACCACCCTCGTAGAAAGGAATGTGGATGTTTCTCCAAGGGGCAGAGGGAAAATAATCTCCTCTGGCCAAGGATGGAGTATCCTGGAACACAAACCTTGACCATGTGGAATAGTTAGTTGGCTCTTGAGGTTTGTGTCGTGATCCTGCATGGATCATGGAAAGGGAGTCTAGTCTTGCCTAGGCTAGCATCTTAGATTCTCTAGTTCATATGTGATGACTAGGAGTGAAGCTATGGTAGTAGTCCTCCCCAGTGGATGGATGAGATATATGACTACAAGAGAAGGGAGAACATAAAAGGAAAGGAAAAACTCATACGACATCTTCTGTGCGAAGATAAAGAGAACAAAACTTCTGATGATTTATAGATATGCCAGTCAGTGATCATGATGACAGATGACCAAGTGGATTATATTGATGCCTCCTGTTATCCAGTTGATGATGTTGCCTAGTTGATGATGTTATCCAATGGATGTTGTTGCCTAGTTGATGTTGACATCTGGTGACCTGTCAAAATATAAAGAATATCTTTCTTGTTAAGAGGGAGTGTTAAACTATTGTGTAACTGTAAAGAATATTCTTATCCCCTTTTGTGAATAAAGATAAAATATATTTATTATTAATTAGATCAATCCCCTTTTGTGGATTGATCATGTTGGGCATTGTAATTGAACAAATCAACTTTTGTGGATTGGTCAAACCCTAATTGTAATAGGCTAAACGAAAAGACGTCCCCAAAATATATTAAAGTGGTTATAACCACCTGTTGGGCCCCAATAAATTCCCCTATATTTTTAAAAAATTTAAAGGGCCCCCATTCGAATCCTGATAATTATAATGAGCTACAGAATCAACCATTTCAAATAGTTCCATTCATTGGCTTGCTTTGATACAAACTTAAGACATTCACTTTAGTATGAGACATTCATTACAAGAGTATATGTCAAAAGTTAGAAACGAGCATAAAAACATCAATTTAAACAAAACGTTAATTTTTATCAAATGTTTACTTTCGTTTAAATTATGATTATGTGTTCATTCTTTTGCTCATTAGCAAGTTTGACTATTTTGAATAATGTGTTCAATACTTTATCAAATAATATCTTGGTTGGTTTCTCATTTTCATGAAATCATTTGGTGATATTAATTAATTAAATTCTTTTTGCATCTCATTTCAAAATAATAATAATAAATGAATTATCTATCATTTGTTTGATTTTGTAAAAAACTAAAATTAATATTTTTTCTTCATTAACTTGAACCTTCTAGATCATATCTGAAAACAAATTATAAATAATATTTGTTTATAAGTTATAGTTAGTTTAAATTCATTTTTTTTTTCTAGATTTTGTTTTATTCACAATTTTTAGGTTATTAATTTAGGTTTCTTGATTTTATTATCCAAATACGTTCAAGATAATTAATCCAAAAATAATTTTGGATTTCTACAAATAATTTTATGAGCAATAATAGATAAAATTTGGAAAGGCGTCAAGATCAGACAGACGATTTTGCAGAATTGATTGCAGCCAAACCGTGAGGAATTTGAAGAAACGGTTGAAAACCCAGAACCAAAATGGACCCATTTACTGACCACTTAGACATTGTCCCAAAAAAATGCACGATTTGAGAGATATTTGGGTCTCTTTTAGAGGCAAATTTCAGGTGGCGGAAATTAATAGTGATGCCTAGACTGTTCATTCATTTTATAAATATATGAGAAAGATCAGAGCCAAAGGGGCCAAGAATTGGAAAGGAGGATTTTAATCCTTTCTCTTTTATATATTATTGCTTTTGTAAACTTTTTATTTCTTTTCAAATGGAGTAATGGATGGCTGGAATCTTTGGGAGAATGGACGAATATTTTTAAAGAAGAATATAGAATTTCAAGTTGCGTAATGGTTTTTGTCTAAGTAAAATGGTTTTATTTTCATTATAATATATTCATATTCTTTGAATAATTAATTATGCATTGATTTAAATAGCTTTAGTCTTTTTTATCAATACATGGTTAATTATTATCATTTATGTATTAATTTTTCCAATCTTTGAAGTCTATTATCCAAAAAAATTCTTCCAGGACTACATAATGGACAAGTGATTCCAAAAACTTAATAGAACAACATATATGCATTTTGACTTTAGCCTTTTGTTTATAATGTTGTTATTTATGTTTTTTTTAATCATGTTACATGTGCAGGTCTGATATCTTTAAATTAAATAATCTGTGGTGTGTAGGAGGTTTATATTATAAATACCATCTATCATTTGCTTCTCAAAATACAAATGTTGTGATTATATCTTTGATTTAAATAATGAGATTTATCTTTGAATTTTAAATTGAATGATAAAATGCATAGATTGCTTCCAGATTTATCTTGTTGTAATCATGTATAATTATGAGATCACAAGTTTATGTTTGTGTTTTATTTTCTGTCATTAAAACTTAAGTTGCCAATACATGTTCTGAATTTATTTAGAACAGTCATAAGGCTCATTGAAGATTTCTCTCTTAGACATGGCAGTTGGATGTTCACCACTCATGCAGATACTTGGATACACTTCACTAATTCACTGACAGGATAACTTCTTTGTATTTTTCTTTCATTTACATATCATTGAAACTAGAATGTATGGTTTACCTTTGACTATCCACATGTTCATGTTTCATTAACGTTTTTTTGCAAGATTCTTTAAATTTATAAAAGAAAAACAATAAATATTTTTATGTGCTTTCTTTATCTGCTTCGTATAAGCAATCATTTTTCACATAGATTTTCGTAAGTTTCGATTAAAACTTGCATCTTGTAAATTATGTAAATAAAAAAGACTTGTATATCTTCTGCTTAAATACAAGTACTACAGTTACATTAGAACATATGTACATATATCTATAGTTTTTAGTAATTAGTTAGTTATATCTCTCTTTTATTCGTTTCTTTCAGGATTCTTAGATTGGCTAACGTAGCCATTAAATTCGTCAAAATGAGTTACACCAAACGACTTGGATTATTTAGACAACCCCGAACCAGACTCGCTCTTCCAGTTGATGGACGGTCAATTTCGTCCGTCAACAAATGACGCTAGAAGAAGGGAAGACTGACAAGCTGGCCTTATAGGAGTCTTTGTTTCGAATTTAATTAATTTCCCATGGCTCCCCAAATCACTGTGTTGGAACATTCTTTCCACTTCTCATTACCTGATATTCCCAACAAGACAGTCTCTCTCTTGTCCAAACTCACCTTTGATGGTGGGGGATTGTATCTGCAAAAGACCATATTAACAAGTTTTGGTGTAAATGTATCAAGCATGATATTTCTGATTTAAAGGTTTTGTGCAGATTGTTTGCTTTTACTTTCAGGGGTCGGATTAAACATTGGTTTGAGTCTTTTCCAACATATCACATTTTTTATTGGTTTCAGTTTGTAGATGAATTTTTAGATGATTTTGAAATATATGATTACAATCAATTATGTGAAGAATTTCAGACTTTGCTAATCAATGGTGATTCATCTTCAAAAGGTTTTTCGACAAGAATCCATCATGTTCTTTTTAAATTTAATCTTGATGACATGTCATTTGTATTAAATCTCCTCTATGATGCTTGCATCCAGTCATATTCAATCACAAATGATGAAGCAGTTACAAATAATATCACTCAATTGCAAGAAGAATTGTGTTCACAGGATGAGATGGATCCATCCGAAAATGTTGAACAAGCAAGGAAGGTAAAATCTGTTGAAAATGTTCTTACTAACAATCAAATTGGTTTTTCCTCTAAATCATTGTATTTTCAGTCCTCGACCATCATGGAAGAAGATTCGATGTTGGGTCAAGGTGAATGTCCTCGTTCTCCTAACTCTTTCTCTAATCAGTATTTAAATTCAGTTATTGAAGAAGACTTAGGTGATGAAAATGATCTTAAGAATTCTAACATTCCAATGAAACTGATTAGAGATGTAGATCTACAATTGGAAGAAGAAAACTTAAACCCTCATCTACAAATCGTACCTTATCAAAAAAAAATATCAGATGTTTTCCATGAAAGTTTTGAATTATCTATCGTACAAGAGACAAATTTAGATGACCATATTATGTTGAAGAATTTATCACCAAAACAGAGTGAAAGTTTTAAGGAAAATGAAGAGGAATGTCTTGAGAACACCATTGTTAAATATCATAGCTCAAGATATTATTTTCATGTGCTTATTTCTGATTCCTTTTACTATTTATATCCCAATCTCTTCTTAGATTCTGGTGGATTTGATACTTTACCCACAGTATCTTACTCTTTACCACCACAATCTAATCTTTTCGATATGCCAAAATTTGATGAAACTAATTCCAAACATAACACTTATCAAGTCGTATTTGATGCTCTTTCACTTTCATCACTCGAATGGAAAAAGGACATGTTGCAAGATGATTTTACACGGTTTATTTTTTAAAAAGACAATGCACTCATCCTTATGGAAATTGAATATTCTACATTGCATATTCTTTCTTTGATTAGTTCGAATTTTAATATTTATGCTTCACATTTTGAAACAATCAATCTCATCAAAGGAAGCGTTCAAACCAATAATCTAACTGATGTCATGAATCCTTTTATGATGTGTTCCCCATTGATATATCCATTTCATCAAAGTCATAGTTTTCATCCTAATTTTTATGACGGGATCTTAGAATGGCTTGAAGATTTGTATCTAAAAAATCTTCATAATAAAGATAAAGTTGTGCTTGCTTTGTTTCTACCTAAATATCTAGGAAGTAAGCATCACGTGATTTTTTTAGATCCTCCATGTGAATAAATTGATGAACACTTGGAGAATTGTTAGGAGGATGGGGCATTTCGGCTTTGGTAGATGGTTATGTCAGGTCCCCATAATATTGACAAGTTTTCCAAACTTACTTACACTCTTCCATGCTATTCTGACCCGTATCACAACCAGATGGTAGAATGGCTGGAGGATTCATACAAAAAGAATGTTAAAGGGAATGGTAAGGTCATGCTTGCTTTGTTTTTAAATGATGATGATAAAGGTAAGTATGATATAATTTTGTTATTTTTCAATATACTACCATTCTTGTTAGTAATATTTGATCTTGTTTCCATTGCAGGATTGGAGTTACTTCGATGGCTACATTGGAAGCATGACTTCACTTAGTATTTTTTATTTGATTAGTAGTTAGAGTAGGTTTAGGAGTAGGTTTTCTTTTAGTTTTATTTCTCAGTTTTTCTCTTTGTAATAATGCAGTTATGAACACAAGCAGGCACACCAAGAGAACCATAATATGAATGTTGTCAAGGAAGTCCACTTTAAATCTTTTTCTCTCTTCTTTTCGTTGAATATTTCTTTTCAAAAATGCAGTATCATCATGAAAATTTTAAATGGAAAGTAAAGAAATAAGTAAATTTAAACTATCAATTCAACCCTGACCCAAGGTGCCATGAGTAGGACTGCATTCATCTTAATGAGGATTTTTCTATTTTTAGTCTCTTTTATTTTTAATAATAATGCTTGGTCAAAGTAACATCTTATGCATCACTATCTTAAGAAAAGAACTTGCTCGCACATGAT
>JZKD02S0334189.1:0-19274 GCA_000966675.3 Picea glauca
GAGGGCAAAATTTCATATTCAACGATTCCATAATGTAACTATAATTTAAAGTAAAGTTCTTATTAAATTTTAAACCAAAGATAAAAATATAATTAAATTTATATTATTTTTAACTCAATTTTTTATTTTTTAATGAACAATTACAATTATATTCATAATCATGAATAAAATTTATTAAATGAAATAAATTAATTAAGCTTATAAGTGATTAAAAATTTACATATATCTCTTTAATAGAGGGATATGAAGAATCAAGAAGAGGATATAAATATAGTTAAATACTTAAAAAAGACAAGTTTGGAAATAGCAGTCCCATTTTCATTAATTTAAATTTAATTTTTATTAGTAATTAAATTTGATAGTTAAAAAGTTAATTAGGTTTAGTTTTGGTGGTTGGGAGGAATGTTGTTATCCTCCCCACCTAGGTTCAATTCCCTCAAGTGACATGTTGATTTCTTAATGAGTATATTGTTGTAATGGAATACAAACAAACAACCAAGCAAAGACATATGCTCTTAGCTTGCTTCAACCCTCTCCAAAATCAACATGCACATAAATTAGCAAAAATCTCTTTCTATCATGTCTTCAGAGAGCATGATGGTAGGGAAATTGGTATGGTTTACCACAAGGAATAATTAAGAAAAATGGGATGCTATCTCACTCTTTCATTCCTTGAGCCCACCCCCTCCAACTCCATTTCATAGAGATGGCATTTTCAAATTTGAAGCATGCATTAAGGATAGGAAGGTGCCAAGTGCATGAACTAGAGTTTCGAGTGCAAATCTCCCACAAAGTAGCCCCTCTACATTCATTACCAAGATGTTTTTTCCACCTCTGAGTTTTAGCTTGGATGGTATCACTTGACCTGGTTGTGCAAGATGACTCTATGTTTATGCATGCAAGGTTCCAGTGCTCTATCTCTTGGGTATGTTTTTGAACCACTTGGTATGATTCTTCTTGGTGCAATAGAGTGGAGGCATTCACTCAACCATCGTTTGGTATCTTTGTTTGGAGCTAGATGATTAGGATTTTAGTATTCTATTTTTTTCGATGGAAGGGGACTCGAGAATTCATTTCCATTCCCATTCTCTGGCTCAACTATTTTGAAATTTGGTTTTCTCATCTTGTAATCACAGTGTTTTCGGTTTCTTGTTTTGTAATTGATGTGTAGTGGTGACCCTGTTTCACATTTTATCCTCTATGGAATTGTGTCTTGGTTTGCAGGAGATTTACGAACTTGTCCTTATGGCCCTGTATTACCAATTGGACAGTAATCCTAGTGGACTTTTAAAATATTTTCACCTTTAATATAGACTTTCCCCTTAATGACGAGAGTTGGAGTTGGGAATTATCCTATGGTTTGGGCTTGCCTCAGTCCTCCTCGACCTCTTTAAGACGTTCTCTCTTTTTACATTTTGGAAAATAATGGATCCCCAAGACTTCAGTGACGTCTGCAAGATTTTGAATAGACATGACGATTCTTTGAACAACAAAAAAATCTCCCTCAAATTTATTTTTTCAATTATACACAACATGCAAAGACAATAGAAGGAGCAATGTGATAGGATTTTGGAGATCCTAGGAGAATACAAGGGAAAATATTAATAATCAAAATGGACTGCTACAAGTTAAAATGTTAAGTCCAATACTCAAGTGAAGCTTCAAATTCCATCTTAACATCTGCATAACATTCTTCAATACATGTAGAGGATAAAATTAATGATGAAGAATCTGGACAACAACATAAGGATGCAAGGGAAGTGGATCAACCATCTATTCCTCTGAAGCCAAAACAATAATACCCAATCTTTTAATTTTTTTGTAAAATCATATGCATTTTGAATGTGTATTATAAGAAATATACATGTCAAACTGGTATCTATGTAAATTTGGGACAAAAAATATTAGAGGATAGGGTAAATTTGTTGGTGCCACTGGAGAATTTTTTTGAAATAGCAAGTCTGTTTTCTCTATAATATTTTGCCTTTTATGGCCATTATTAATATAAATTCGTCAGTCCCGATTAAAAATAAATAAAAATTGAAAGTTTAAATGTTTCATCGGTGCAACATTCAAAGCATATTGTTAATGGAAAAAATAAAGTTGGGAAAAAAAATGGGAGTGAGTTAATAAGTTGAAAAAATTCAATTTTTTTGAAACCCTATCACTCACTATAAAATGAAGCATGGAGGGCTTCATGTCCATTATTTGAGATAGTTGATATAGGAGAAAGTCATGTGTCTTATTTATTACATGATAGATGATGATAATTTTGATGTCTTTATAAAGCCATTGATATAAACTAAGCATATAAAACTTTGATATTTTTTTCTTGGGCTTCAGAAAGCTACCATTATTGGGGGGTATACAAAGACAATTTTACCTCCTAAATCTCCAAAGAGATGTACTAAAGAGGGCTGTTGGAACTGAGAGTTCATCCCATCTTTGGATCTCTTGGAGACTATTGATGTAACTCTATCGACAATCAAGGGTGGAGTGAGGGGTCAACTAGTCCATCAAACTGACTGAAAGTGATCCCAACTAAGTCAACTAGTGTATAGGTCAAGGCATGAAAGCTAGATATATGGACGTGCCTAAGGTCTTTAAAGTTGACTATGTCTTCCTTATTTTATGGAAGTTATTTATGCTTTAGATGATATATAGATAGCTCTATGAATTGGTTTATCATTGATGTATTGATTACTCTTTCCATATATTGAACTATACTCAATTATACTTCATTACTCTAATACAAAAACCACCTCTTCTTAAATTTATTGTCTTTATTCCTTAATTCTCCACTATATTAATTAGATGATATGTTATAAATCCAACTATTTTCATTTGATAATTCTTTTAGGAAAAATTGCTTCAAACAAATCACTTCAAAAGAAGTGGAATTCTGGGAATTCTGTCATGGACCCTTTTGAATTTTATGATGTTTAATATGTTTTGTTAATCCACATATAAGCTCACAAAAACATAATGCAAAACAATTTTTCTCACTTAATCTAAATCGTGCAAATAACTTGGTATACTTCCCACAAATAAGTTTGATCATGACAAAAAAACACCATGCACAAATATATGTTTACATATGTTGTTTAATGTAATCACTAATAAAGTGGAAACACATTAATGTTCTTTAAAAAAGTCATGATAACAATGAACACTTAATTTTAGAATTTGAAATTTGATTGTATGTAGTTGCATCATGGTGGAATTTCATATGTATCACGCAACGTCGTGGGCGAAATCCATTCGCCCGATGGGAAGCCATTCCAATGTAAAAGCGACCCTATGTAGAAGTTGTTGGCCCTAATTGTTGAAAACTCCTAGAAGAGCCATCATAGATGTGGCACAGAGAGTTATGATTTGATTCATCATGGAAAGTAACTTTGGTTGGATGCTTTGACCGTTAGAAACTCCTTGAACAGTAACAGAGGCACGACATAGGGCACTATTATTGGATCCTAAATGGAATGTAAACCGAGGTTGAAGGATTAACCACAACATGGTCGTTACCAAACCTTGAGCCATGACTTGGAAAAAGTGGTCACATGGAAGTTGAGGTTTAAGTGTAGGAAGGGTGATAACTATTGTTTGAGACAAAGCTTGAGGCATAATGACAAACATAGTACATCTTGTAAAGGCTATTGAGACAAAGCTTGAGGCACAATGACAAGCATAGCACATATTGTAAGGACACACCTAAAAGAAATCAATGGTAGGAAACAAAGATACAAGATCTACAAATTGCAAGGGGACATCCCTTATGAAACTCAACAAAATAAGTTAAGGGTTCGATGGCATTGAAAGTGGTGCATGAAAGAGTTTTCTAACAATATTTTAAGTTTTGAGGTTTTTGAAGAACACCAAACTAAAACTTTCTTATCCAGTAGAATAAGGGTTGGATGGACCTCACCTAAAGAAAAAATGGATCCAATAAAGGTTGGTAGGATCAACAAAGCCATTGATAAGTAAACCGTGTGAAATTTGAGGGTATAGGAACAAAATGTTTCCAAGGTACTAGCCTTTATGCTTTTAGAATAGAAAATTAGCAACTAAAAGGTAGGTGAAGATATAATGAAGAAAAATAACATAAATAATGACTTCTAACTATTATGAATGGTTGAACAAACCAATGCACTATTTTTGTGTCTATGTAAAATAATATGGGTTGGATGGAGAAATGCAATAGTAGTGGTTAGTTATAAATAAGAGTTCACCATCTTGAATTATTTAAACATCAAGAACAAAATGGTAAAGGACCTGATAAGAGTGGCTAGAGTGAAAAATAGGGCGCTAGCAAAAACTAAGCAATTTACAAGGAATATTTAGTGATAGATAATCAATATTGTTATACATCAAGAGGTCAATAGGAACCTGGAAGAGAAGAAAACACAACTAGAAACAACCAAGTATTTTAAGAAATAGGGTTGAAGCATCTTCCAAATAGGGTTATCATGGGAATAAATCTAGTGGTATCAAAGTATGTTGTCATTAGAATTACACACAAAGAAACCAACCATTCTAGGGATTCTAAAGAACATAGGTGAAGATATCTCCAAATAGGGTTATTATTGGGGAAATCCAGAGGACCTAATGATAACTTGAAGTAATATAGAACATGATCATATGGTAAGATAGATAAGGAATCCTACTAGTGGCGGGATGAACGACTAACAAAACACCTTTCTGGTAGGAAGGTTATCCCAAGAGATGTGAAATTAAAGGCCTTTCTTAAAAACAATACAAGTCGCTATCAAAGAAAGGCCACTCGTATTTGGGGGTGGCCTCTACTATGAGTCCGCAAGGGTGAATTTATCCTATGGTTGGCTCTAATTTATCCTATGGTTGGCTCTAAAATTTCAAACTCGGAAGGCTTCCAAGTTCAAAGATACATCAATACAAAGGTCATTCATACAAACATACTCCAAATTAAGGGTTTGAAAGATACGTAACTTACAATTGGCATAATTGTTTTATTGGAAGATCTATTTTTGGTGATTCAAAATTGGTGACAAAGAGAAAATAAAGGAGTTTTATTATTGTTATTCCAAATGGATTCAAAAAATACTTTAACACCAATTAAGCCTCCATAAGTCTCATCTATAATTCATGTAGAAAATGAGGAGGTACATAACAAGCTATCCAAATTGGAGGAACAACTTAAGGATTTGAGTACCAGGTCAATAAAAAGTGATGAGTTCGTAAATACACAAAGAAAAATTCAACAAATGGAAAAGATGGATGAAAATAGGAAATAGATGGAAAATAACATGAAAAAGAAGATGGATGAAAATAAAAAAGAAATACAAAAATCCATGAATGAATTGCAAAATTCCATGTTTTCTATGATATTTCATGCTCTAGATGAGAGACTCCCTAAAGGAGATATAAAAATGCAAAGAAATCATTAAAATAAGGATAACAAGGTAGTTGAGACTCAATCACATATGGGGAGCATTTTATCACAATTGGAGAGCACCAATACTAAATTTAGAATTATTCATCACTTCAAGATCCACATCATCAAGGCTTCAAGTTAACACCAAGGAATTATTTCATTCCAAAGATCTATATGAGGAAGTTTGATGGTAAAGATCCTATAACATGAATATTCCAGATGGAGCAATACTTTGATATACACAAAGTGTCAACCTTACAAAAGGAACCTATTGCATCCTTGTATTTACAAAATGATTAATTTGTTTGTGAAAGAAAAAATAGTTCTATTATCTCTTGGTCCTTTTTTATGGATGAATTGATATCACATTAAGGGGATATTAAAAACAATACATTCTTTAGTTATT
Organism: Picea glauca; assembly: GCA_000966675.3. Lineage (NCBI taxonomy): Eukaryota > Viridiplantae > Streptophyta > Pinopsida > Pinales > Pinaceae > Picea > Picea glauca. The sequence goes on from JZKD02S0334189.1 coordinate 5,817, forward strand.
TCATAAATATTTGGCAAAAAGGCCCAGTTACAGAATACATTCAATAATTCCAAAAACTCAGTATTAAGGTAAAGAACATTCTCGAGGATAATTTTCTATATCTCTTTATGGGAACTTTAAAGGAGAACATTCAACATGAGGTGCATCTCTTTGAACCTAAATCCCTAGAGAAGGCTTTCAATATGGGAAGGAAAGTGGAAAACAAAAATATGGCTACTAGGGTGGCCACTAACAACTATAGTGAGCACCATGTTCCCTCTTGCAATCCCAATCAATAGACACGGTTGACACCTCAACAAATGGATGAAAGAAGAGCAAATGGATTATGTTTCAATTGTGACGACAAGTGCAGTAAGTGGCATACATGTTGTGAGAAGAAATTATTCGACATAGACTATGAAGAGGAAGAAGATCAATAATTGGAACCATCACAAGATCTAGATCTAGAAGAGAATACTCCAACAATATCTTGCCATGCATTGGCCGACATTAGTACTCCACAAACCCAGAAGATACAAAGATACATAAAAAATAAAAAGGTAGCAATGTTGATTGATTCTGGCAATACCCATAACTTCATCAATTACAAATTAGCAAAAGATCTCAATTGCTTTCTATTTCCAACACCAGAGTTTCAAGTAATGATTGCAGATGGAGGTACCATAATTTTTTTTGGGAAGTGTCATAGTATTAAGCTCAATATGGGGGAGTATTTATTGGATAGTCCCATTGTTTCCATCTAAATGGGTGGTGTTGATGTTGTATTAAAGGTCCAATGGTTATAATCATTGGGTATAGTGGCCCTTAATTTTCAAGATATTTTTCTCATAAGGAAATAAAATTGAGCTTAGAGGTATCCAAGGGAAACCCTCTAAAGTGATAAGCTATAATAACATGACAAAATTACTCAAAAAGGAGCATCGTGGTGTAATTTCACAATTGTTCTCATTAGATGTTCAAACATCTATATCATTTGCTTCAATGGATCTCTAAATGGTTATCAACATCCATTCCAAGGTACTTGGAGAGATACCTAAGGGTCTTCCACCAACTCAATATCATGATCATGCTATTCATTTGCAATCCAGAAGTGTACTACCTAACATTAATCCTTACAGGTATCCATATGCACATAAGAGTGAGATTGAGCGTATGGTCAAAGAAATGTTAGAGGTTGGTGTCATTCAACCTAGCCAAAGTTCTTTATCTTCACCGATAGTGATGGTTACAAATAAGGTTGGTTAACGTTGGTTATCAAAATCAAAATGAGGAAGGAATACATTCCCAAAACAACCTTTAGAACACTTGAAGGTTATTATGAGTTTTTGGTTATGCCATTTGGACTTACTAATGCACCTTCAACATTTCAAATCTTGATGAATTATATTTTCAAACCCTTAGAAAATTTGTGTTAGTATTTTTTTATGACATACTAATCTACAACAAATCGTGGGAAGATCATGTACACCATGTTGAATAAGTATTAAAACTTTTGGAAGAGAAACAACTTTATGCAAAGCCTTCCAAATGTGCCTTTGGGGTTCAAGAAGTGGAATGTTTGGGTCATATTGTATCTCATGAAGGTGTAAAAATGTACCCTAACAAAATTAAATGTATGAGGGAATGGACAATTCCCAAAACCTTGAAGAAACTTAGAGGATTATTAGGATTGAAAAACTATTATGATAATTTTGTCAAGAACTATGGTAAAGTACTGGCAACTCTAACAACATTATTAAAGAAGGAATCATTTTCTAGGACTCAAGAAGCAACCAAAGCTTTTAAAAATCTTAAGGAGGCTATGTGTACAACTCATGTCCTAGCCACACTTGACTTCATAAAAACATTTATCGTGGAGTGTGATGCCTCAAACTAATTTATGAAAAAGAAATGTTGGCCATACTACATGTAGTTAAGAAATGGCACATTTACCTAATACGAAGACACTTCAAAGTAAAAATAGATCATGATAGTTTGAAGTACTTCTTGGAGGAAAATTTATCTTTAGAAGAACAACAAAAATGGGTTACAAATATGCTAGGTTATGAATTTGAAATTATCTACAAGAAAGGAAAACATAATATTGTGGTAGATGCACTTTCAATGAAAACAGAAGAAACATGGGGTTCACGATGTGTTATTTCTATTTCACAATATGATTTGATGGATGATGAAAGGATAGAATGGAAGCAAGATCAAGAGGTATGTAAGATCATTCAACAACTATAAGAGGACCCCAATGTATTAGATAAATTTGTATGGAATAATTATTTGCTATGGTATCATGATTACCTATATTTATGTAAGAATTCCCAATTCAAATAGAAGGTCCTTTTGGAATTGCACACTTCTCCTATAGGAGGACATTCAAGGATCTTGAAAACTTACAACAAGATCAAGAAGGATTTTTTCTGGGAAGGTCTTTAAAATGATGTTCAAAATTTTGTGTCTAAAAGTGTGGTTTTCCAATAGAATAAGGGAGAGACAATCACTCTAGGTCCCCTACAACCATTAGCTATACCAAGTCAATGCTGGGAAGAAGTTTCAATGGATTTTATTACAGGTTTACCCAAATATGAAGGAAAGACTGTCATCATGATAGTAGTGGATCGACTGACTAAATATTCCCTCTCTCTCTCTCTCTCTCTCTCATCCTTTTAAAGAAAGTAAAATAGCTACAATATTCATGGAAATAGTTCAAAATCTACACAAGATCCCCAATATTATTGTAAGTGACAGAGATCCAATTTTCACTGGAAATTTTTGGACTGAATTATTTTCTTGTTTGGGTACTCAATTGGCTCATAGATCATCTTACCATCCTCAATCCAATGGGAAAAATGATATTGTGAATAAGTGTTTAGAATGATATATTTGTTGCTTTGCATATGATAAATAGACACAATGGGTCAAGTGGATGCCCTTGGTAGATTGGTGGTACAACAAATCCTTCTATACTTCATAAAAAATGTCCCCATTTCTGAAACTTTATGGATATCATCCTCCATCCATCATGTCTCCCTTGAAAGGGACTGCAAAGGTTCAAGCAGTGGAGGACCACATAGGGCACCAATAAGAGGTTCTCATACTATTGAAGAACAACTTGGTTATGGCACAAAATAGGATGAAACAACAAGCAGATCAACATCGCAGTGAAAGGGAATTTGAAGTGGGGTATTGGGTATTTTTTAGACTACAACCATATAAACATATATCCCTCAAGCAAAAAAAGAAGGACAATAAATTATCACCCAAACATTATGGCCCCTATAAGGTCTTTCAAAGGATTGGAAGTATGGATTACAAATTGGAGTTGCCTCCAGCTTCACATGTACATCCAATATTCCATGTTTCTTGCTTAAAGAAGGTAATCATTGAAAAGATCCCAGTTCAAACTATTTTTTCCAGAGATTAATGAAGAAAGGAAAATCATACTAGAACCATAAATAATCCTTGAAACAAGGATTAAGTGCTTGTGAAATAGAGAAATTAATGAGTACCTTGTCAAATGGAAGAACCTAATAGTGGAAGAGGCGACATGGGAAGATGAATTCTTCATGCATAAACACCCACAATTAGTCAAGTGTTGAGGACAACACTTGTTTGAAGGGGAGAGGAATGATAACTTTTAAGCCCTAGAAAAATCCCCATGTTATGTATAAAGCCACTTATTAATCCCCTAGATATTGAATTATTACATTTCTTGTGTAATATTAGTAGGTTGGATAGAACCATTAATTGTACCCTTTCATTATAATTGTACCCTTTGTCTCCTATATATACCAAGGAGACCTAGTCTTAGGATCATCTTATCTCATCTCATATTGTATTATGAATTGGATATATTGTAAAAGGAGGTTTCCCCCTCAAAGTGGATTGTATTCATTGACTTTTTATCATTTTTAAGGCATTGGATCATAATAGCCCACATGGCCAAAAAAGGCATAGGGTAAAGTTTCATGTGAGTGAAAAATCACGTGTCTTCATGGAAAGTACATGTTTATCCTCTCTTATAACTAAACCCAAGGAATAAGGAATACTAATTAAGAAAGGCTAAATACTTAAGATTATAAATAAAATAGTATTATTTTTCTTTATCTCCCTCTTATGGAGTCATATCCCCCCATTCTTTTGTCCTTATCCTTTTGAATCATGTGATGTATAAGTTTTTAGTATCATTCAATGTACAACCATACATGTTATGACATTTGGATTTTATCCATGTATCATATACATACACAGTAATGATGTAGGAACCAAAACCAAGGTATTACATTCACCTCCCCTTATATTTTACAATATCCTCACTACGCATCACCATTATATAAAACACACACACACGCGCACACACACACACACACACATCAAAATGTCAAAAACATGTGGATATGGCTCTCATATTTCATCCTTTAGCTCTCTTGTTGTTTCTTTAGGGTTGCAATGGGTCCATTGGACCTTTACCTTCCCTATGACTATGTTCCTAAGCACAACAACCTTCCTATACAATATACACACTAAATATACCTAGAAGTATCCTTTTGGTTCCACCTAAATCAAAGACCAATTAATGACATGGTTAAGATCATGCACATAATTTTTCAACAATGACACATGAAATGTATTATGAATTTTTGTAATAGTAGACAATTCAAGCATGTATGCATCAATTCTTGTTTACGCTCAAACTCTCACTAAGGGAAAGTCCCACCCCGTGGAGGAGAGCTTGGGGTAGCTAATAAGTAAGCCACCCATTGTCACCTCAGTGGCCTTGCCTCTTCATTTTAAGGCTAGGGTTCTTAACCTAAGGAGCGTATTCCTAGGGATTAAACTTGTTGTATTGACAAGGGGAGGTTCAAGACTTAGTTTGAATAAGGGTTTGGAAAATTTAACACTATATTCCTTCCAAAGTAAAACACATCTAATGTGAGTGAACAAAATGCCAATGTATCAATTGTGAATGAGCTTAAGGAATAGATAACTTAGATCATAATTTCTCATTTAAAAGTGCTTGGAACGTGAAGTGTGTGTGTTACTTCAAATTAAAATAACATGAGTACCAAATGAATGCATCATCCACCACATATCATTATCATCATTTAGAATCATCATTATCATTTCCATCCCAAAATCATATGCCAAAGTTTACCAATGAAATAATAAGAAGGAAAGATTATAATTCTCTTATCAAAGCAACGAGTTACTTTGATCAATTGAAGGAAGGAAGATTTATACGAAGTATTACCATCAACATCCAAAGATTATATGCAAATGACCTTACAATAAAAAGGGATTGTTCAGTGTTGTATTAAAACCTCAAGGACAACAAAGTTGTATTTTCCAATGAGTTATGTCAACCAAATGAAAGAGGGGAGATATGTGCTTATTTATGTGAGCAAGTATGCAATGAATCCAAGAGCATTTAAACCATCAATACCCAACAAGTGTACTCATTAATCAATGATGTACTAAGGATATTAAACTTTGTAACAAAACAACTTATAAATCATATAACAACATTGGTTATGTTTAATTCTCAAATCCCCTCAAATTATTATGTGACAGGGACAACAAGTGAATGACTATGCCAACAATAATGATGCCTTGTTAAACCCAAATCATGGATAGAGATAAAATCTATGTGTTTGCACCAAATTTAATAACAAAAAGAAGTCATGTAGATATCACAAGTGTTGGTCATAGCACAGTGAGACAAAACTATGTAAAAATGTGATTTAACCATCCAATTTACTTGTGTGTTTGTGTATCATCAACCAAATATTAACTTGAAACTCTGTAGTTTTAAACGATGTACAACCCTCAAAATAGTGACTCAAAAGAGATGATGTCTTGCATTTTAATAGAGGTTGTTGGGCCCTTTAGGGAATTAGTTTGTTCATATGGAATTTATGGAGCAATAAAATACCAAGATGTTGAAAAGAGAATGTTTATACCATCATCAAAAAATGCACTTTAATCTATGCAGTTAGATAGTGAACAAACCATTGAACAATGACCATTTAGAGGCCAACATTTGGCATTTATATGAGGATGTTGGGAATTTTTTAGCATCAATTCACTCTTAGAGACAATGTAGATCAAGAAAAATATGCAATGTTGCAAATATTACGATGAACTAGACAAGTACTCTAACCATTGTCAAACATGTATTCAAAAATGGAAACTAGAGATGGGGTTAGATGAAAATCCACAAAGATAAATTAGTTCAACTCTTTGACTTATCGTTTTACTTTATGAGATAATGTATACTAAGAATATGTTGCAAAATATTGACAATGAATGATCTAGTTTGAAGGTTTAAGATAATATCTTCCAAGCAATGATTAAGGGAATCCACAAATATATTCAAACTCATATAATTTCAAAGGATACCTCGAGATATGTAAGGGTTAGCTCCAAAAGTAAAAAATATAAAACTAGATCTAAAAACCCTTGTGCATGCCAAAAACAAAATATTATATGAAGAACAAGCTATCATGTATGATATATAAGTGTTATATGTTCCATTAAAAATTCTTAGATCAAGCAATCTAAACCAAAGGTGAAACCAAAGTAAACCCTAGATTGCAAAAAAAAAGAAGGGAAAGGACCATTTTTGGTTTTTTGTGGTTGAAGAGAAATATATACTAGTGCCTTAGGAAGGACTATGGGATCTCTACACAAGTGTATGTGAGGTTTAGGGTTTTAATTTGGAGTAAAGTTGAAGGTACCTGAAGAGGATTACCTACTAAGAATCACCTAGGGAAACTAGGGTTTCTCAAGTTTGGATGGGGGGATTGATCCACTAGGAAGTCTCTCCAAGTACTACTAAGGTGATTTCAAGGAATGGTATTTTTCAATATGGAGGAGCCCCTAGATGTCCTACCTCAATTTAAAGATCAAAGTCTTCAATGGTTAAAGGGAAATAAGGAAAGAAAACTATACCTCATTTTCCCCTCCAAGTGGAGCAAGATGCACTTCTTTGGCCTTGTAGTAGTTCCATCCTCTAACAAACCATAAAAAACCTATGCAAACCCTTTAAAATTAGCCTAAAACACACATACAAATATATAGATACTCGAGAACTTATTTAGGTAAGTTTTCTCATTAATCTCCAACAATGAAAATGAGAGAGTTCTCCTCCTTTTATAGCTAAGGATCCTCCTCAATAAAATGACTAAAAAAATGTGATAGCTCAAAAGCATAAGAAAAAACCATTGGCCCAAGTCAAAACCATGGGAAACATACAATAAATGAGACAAAATATCCCTCATGAAAACCCTCCAATACATGAGTGCCCCTCTCAAAATGGTCAAAATACATCAACAAAGGGCCACATGCATGGACCAAAGGGTCTAGAAAATATGTGTGCCATAAATAAGTGTGTTGGTGTCCCAAAAAGGAGTGAAGAACTAGTCAAACATGGTCCAAGGCCTCAAGTGCTTCCCTAACCAACTCCTAAGAGTTAGGAAATGGTCCAAAGATGAAATACCCAACTCCAAGTGTGTGACATCACCCCACATGTATGGGAGATCCAAGGAAGATTAAATTAAATGGCACGCGTGACCTCCTCAATGTGGGATCTCCTAAAGAAAATTGTTATGCTCAATGCCACATCATCCAATAATCAACATAACCACCTGTAACCACTCCAAAAACCTGTAACCACCTCCTCAAATGTATCAAAAGTATCCCACATGTGGTCCAAGGAGGGAATAATAATGCATATGTGTGAGTACGATATCCAACCGAGAAAGGAGAGAAAATATGAGTGGTCCATGTGGCAAGTGTGATGACATGGAATCCTCTTCATGGCTTGATGCACTGTCATGGATTCCAAGGAAAATGAAATGGATCCCAATGTCTATAATATGATCAAATATGAGTACATGGATCCTAAAGAAACATCATGGATCCCAATGCAATGCCATGGATCTTGAGCCATGGTACATGGATTCCAATGCAAGGTACCCACTTGGAGTGATGGGTCTAGATTCTTAGAAAGCCATTAGGTGATACACACCTAGTGATCTCTCTTAGAAAAACATAACAAATAAGGGTTAGTTTTAATATTTTCCTATTTTTTACGAAGGGGGAACAACACTAACCCTTATACATGTGAAAATTCCTAGGAAAACAATTATTTCCCAAGTCCCTAGGTGAAATATAGGTGATGTGATGAATAATGATGGAAAGGGGAAGGGAAACAATTCATGTAATGACCCTCAAAGTCATTTATATGCATAAGTATTATTATTTTATTCATATATCTTTCATGAGCTAGGATTTTTTACGATAACCTTCAAGAGGGAGCTTTAGCATTGAGTTACCTATCCTTGACATTGTTTCTTACTACCCATTTATGCCTTTTTATTTTTGTGTTAAGTTTATTGAACAAGTCTCTTTTTATTTAGATAATCATAGACAAGATAGGGACTAGGGGAATTGGCCTTATAGCGAGGTGGCATTTCTCAAGATTTACATTTTTGTCTTTTGACTTTATTTCTCTTCACCTCTAGCCTTTTTTGGATTTATTAATTCAATATTTCTTCATTAAACCTTCCTTTTAACATTTGATAAGTCATGCATGATCAGGATATATTTTTTATGGATGGAATGAAGTGAATAAGGAAAGTGGAAGGTGTCTAGCATGGTTAGAATGTGGAAAATTCTATCTTGGATAGTCACGCAGTAGTACAAACAAAACCAAGAAATGACAACACTTCTAAAGGAAAAAAATGGTCCCCCAAGGTACAACGAGGAAAATAATAAAAATATGTATGTTATGAAGTGTTATTGCATTTCACTTTATTGTTTACCACTTTCATGAATAACTAGAAAGTTATAACATCACATCCAAATGAAACACTAATACACGAAATGTCAAGATATATCATAGTGAAACCACAATGTACCATCCATAATGTATCTTCCATTTGAGGAGTGATGGAGGAGGATGAGATACACCACAAATGAGCTAGCATCATCATACATTTGATGGGTACAATGAGAAGAACATTCCGAGTTTAGAGAAGATGATCAAGATAGCTCATGCAAACAACAACATGACACCATGTGAGGGTACCTTTGAAGTTGTCACCCCTTGGAGGGTAACATTTGGGTCCTACTCAAGGACATGCACTCTAGTGATATAGTGTATGCAAAATCCATAATCTCTTGTAAACATGTGATCTGCACATCATCTATGTTGACAAAGATATTATTAGGGGCAAATCTACCAACCCGATGAGAGAAATACTACTTTGTAGAAATCATTTTTTTTTCACTAAGTCTAAGTATGGAAATGAAATATGAGAACATATGAATGAAATTTTTATAAGTAAAATCCAATGCATCAAGCATGCAATCATGTAATGCATGAAAATAAACATGCAAATGAATGCAAGAAAATGCAATGAAAGGAATCAAGCAAACACCCTAAACTATTGCTTAAAAGGAGATTATTCTTTCCTATCCTACTGGATAACTAAGAGATTTGGCTGCTAGGTGAAATCAAATATCCAATGCGACCACTTGAAGAGTTCATCAACAACTCGAATCTTCCGCTTGTATTTTATTATTAGAAAAATAGGGATATGTTAAGCACCCAGTGGGTATCAGACAAAATTTTGGTCACTCCTAAGTATATAACCAAGGTAAGTTCACATATATGAAGTACAAGTCCCAACTATACCAAGGTTGGTTCATATATCCATAATATTCCTTCATCCAAATATCAGTAGGGATGATATAATAATTCCTTTGATCATAAGAGTGAGTCAACCCATTGACTTTACTAGTAAACACATTAAGGGAAAAGTGTCGTGAAGGAAGCTCAAACTAGGATCTATAAGGAAATAGATGACTTTCCATGTCTCTCTTCGTAAAAGGTAAGGAATGAGAATACTCATGAGTCAAAGGAAGGTAAGGATGATGATGGTACTCATAGGTCAAGGGTAGGCTTCCAAGGACACAAGGAAACGTACACTCAAAATCCATAACAACCCTTTCACATTTAATGTTTTCATGAAGAGGAGACTAATTCTCAAGAAACATCTTGAAGAAATATGAAAGTGATGAGATTTTTCCTTAACTAAGTTTTCCATACCAATCCATGATCTCATCCTCAAGAAAATCCAAGGGTAATACATTTTTTTTATCTTAACATTTTCATGATTAATGTTGAGTTTAGAAATAATACCAATAAAATATTAAATGTGTAGAGTAGGTGAATCATTAAGTCCATGGAATCTTGGTAATTTATCTCTCCAATCCTGATAAGTGTTTAGATATCCTTGGATTCCTAAAAAATCCGAAGGACCAAGTAAATATTCCAACAACCATTCCACTTCATTCTTTTCAAGATTCAAATTGACAAATTCTTCAACAACATCTTCTAAGTTAGGTTATTCATAAGGTCAAAGTCCATCCATGTCAATTTCACTCTCACAATTAGTATCATAAATGGGATCACCTTCAAAGTAAAAACAACTTATATCCCACTTAGATCTTCCAATGTAAAAAAATTCATCGAATATTATAACACCAAGGTCATAATATTCTCCATGGATTGAGGGAGATTCCAAAAATCGATCTTCAAAATTTACCCCTTCATTAAAAAATAGATAAAATATCTCAATATTTTGACAAGGGGTATCATTCACCATGTCCTCAACTTCATGTGCAAAGGAAAAATAAAATTGGTTGTTTTCACACTTTAAGTTCATATCCAAATTAATATATCCATAGGGTTTCTCTTGTTCTAAGGATTCTTCTACAAACTCATACCTTTCCAAATTGTCAAAGGATGCATCAAGAGGTCTCAAAGTTTAGAAAGGGGTGCAAGTTATTGGATCATGGTATTCATGAAGTGACTCTTCCTCAACATGTTCATTAAATGATTTCTCTTCTATGGGATATGGAATGGGTACCTCTTCTTCCTTTGGGAAGTATGTTATGGTACATATGAAAAAAATCTCAATGTCTTCATTTTCAAGACTAGGATCCCAACATTCTAGGAACAACCTCAAAAAATCAGAAAAATGAATTGATTGGTCTTGCAATATCATAAAAAAACCAATAATTTTCCTTATCTCCCAAAGTACATATAAAAGTATACATCAAAACATCCTCATAAATAATATGAGATTCATTCATGACCCTAATGAAAGACATAACATGTGAAATGGATGAATTGTTATTTCCGTGAAATAAACTGATAATATCAAGTAAATCTTCATGGTAGTCTTTATGTGGACCTCCTTGAATATTTGAACAAGTAGGTGGTGCACCCATCCAATCCCATACTTCTACTAACTTCATAATTCATTTCTTCAAATCTTAGTAGAGTGGAGTTGCCAAGGTGAATTCCCAAAGAAGCCATAATGCTACTTGTTTCACCCTACAAGAAGAAAGTCTCTTAAATCTCAAGGCAAAGGAATTCTCCCCTTCAATGGAGTCACCATATTAGTAAACTTAATAAAAACCTTTTAATCCTACTCATCAAAATTTCTATTGAAGCCAAACTTTAGATACCTAGGGAATGGAATTTTCCCTCGATAACGATGCCAAAATGTTTCCACTCAAACTATCACTAATGAAAAGTCCCATCGTACAGAGGAGAGCTTGGGGAAATCAATAGGAAAGCCACCCATTATCACCTGAGTGGCCTTGCCTCTTCACTTTAAGGCTGGGGTTCCTAACCTAAGGAGGGTATTCCTAGGGGTCAAACTAAATCTAATCATTGTATTTCAAAGAGAAGGTTCAAGACTTCATTTGACTAAGGGTTTGGCAAAACTTGATCTAAATGTGAGAGGTTTTAGTGACAAACTTCGCAAGTTAAGTTTACATATTTAACAAGGCATCATATCGATAAGAATGTGATACATAAACTTATAAATATTATGTGGAATTAACAATTATTAAGTACATAAATTAAAGAAGGAATAACATCAACAAGAGAGAAATAGAGACACACGAAGTTTGATAATGAAGTTCACCAAGGTGTGGCTACGTCTCTGGGTCCTACTTCCAGTGGTGACCGCTTTATTTCTCTTCTATGAATGATCAATTACATCAACAAGTTGATTACATTCGGTTGCAAAATCACTATGAATATGTTTTACATGATCTCCATGAACAGATGAAAAATACCTCACCAAAATCCTCTCTCGAATAGGTTCAAAAGGCCTCTTACAACACGAGAATTGACAAAACTGGTCTTTCTTCTATAGGATTTCTCTCCACATCCTTGCAAAAAAATCACTGTATTTACATGGCAAAAAGGCCTAATTTAAATAGAAAACCAGTTGGGGGTCGAATTCCAACTTCCTCCCAACTTCTGGCTTCTTTCTTGTTAGGATATTTAGACACTTAGGAGTTAGTTAAGATCTACTTGGTCTAATGTGTGGTTCGGTAAAAGTGTGTTTCTTAGTGTGTTTGTTTAGTATGCATTAGTATGCATTTGTAGTTAGGAAATCCGACAGTCAAGATATGTTCCCGACATAGAGTGATTTGACGATTCATATTCCCCTCGATCTTAACGACCATTGATCTATGGCTCAACACCCGATTGGTCTGTGATATCTATTTAAAGAGCATGGAGGGTCATTTTCTGATGATCGATTGTGAGAAAATCTCTTGTAAAATCTCTCTGTAATGTTTTTCTTTTGCATTAATAAACTGCTTCAAGTGATCACATTGGCTGAGGTCGTGGATGTTTCCCCTTAGGGGTTTTAACACGTGAAAAAATCGGTGTGTTGATATTTGATCTAGTTATGTGAGTGGTTACTGAAGTTGTGCTTCCTCTTTTGGAATACCTATGTTTTCAAACATGGTATTAGAGCCTGTTTGAAGACCAACTCCTGTTGAGAGCGATATCGTGAAGCTAGTTTTCTCATCTCCATTTTCTATCATTTCCATACATTTATATGTTGAGAGGACTATTCCATTACATCCAGAGCGCTTGTTTCAGTCAGGAACACTTTTCATTTCACTCGAAAAGATTTCCATTTGCCCCAGATATGACTATTTCAGTCAGATCCAGAGGTATAAATCTTGGATATGCTTTTTTAAAAAAATTTGCAGAGTATCATTTTGGTTTTATTTTGGTTTTGTACTATTTATTTTCAGGTTGCTACTCTTTTAGATCTGCGTATGCTCTTTTCCCCGTGCCTTGTGTGATCTCAGCAAATTAGAAACAAATTGGAAAAGGTGCATCTTCTGGGTAAGCTAACCGAGATCTAACCCTTCTTGTCATCGATAAGCGAAAAAAATTTGTTGTGTAAAAAGATTTTTTTATTAGCACGCTCTCCAAGGCCATCTTCAAGAACAAGAACAAGAACAAGAACAACAACAATCCTCTTCCTAAAAAATACAATATGTTTTGCTAGACCATTTGGTTAAAAGTTGCCTTATTAAGTAAGAGGTCTTGAGTTGAAGTCTCTCTTTTGTTACTTTTTT
>JZKD02S0334211.1:0-11803 GCA_000966675.3 Picea glauca
CAATTTTACAATGGATTTATCAACTCCCTGTCTCAGACACATATGTTGATTTAATTGCCTTAGAGAAGTTTACTCACAAAATTTTATTCCAAGGCACTAAATCCTAGGCTAGTTTTTGCACCCTAAACAATAAAATTGTTACTAATCAATTTTAGTTTAAAGCATAAATTTTATTGGTCATGATTACTCAAAAAGGTATGGAAATGAAACTCATGGTGTTATGACTCTGCATGAAAATAAAAATAGATATAATGCAAAGCCTAACTTTAACTTTTCAGTGAATGATATGCTAAATAAAAACAGTGCAATCTTCAATTTTAACTCTACAACTCAGAAGTAAAATGCAATATTTTGCTAAATGTGCTAAGCTAATGATAAAGGTTCCAAGACAAAAATACCAACCAATGCAAAATACCTATTTTTTTGTATTTTCAATGTATTAAAAAGAAAACGCATGGACTGATAAGTGACTTGATATATAACTTCTACTATGTATACAAGAAAAAACTTCTTGGTCTAACTTATGTCAGTGAGCTAATTGTAAAATGAGCAGGTGGAAGACTTGGTGAGGTGAGTGGACAAGACTACTTCGGGCATCAGACCTTTCAGCAGTTTGCGAAAGAAAAACTCTGAATGAAAGATCTTCTCGGTTCAGAGTTTCGGGGAACTGAAGGGGTGACTTGACTGGATCCTCCAATTCCAAGTCATTCATTGTTGGGAAAATCACAAGAACTGATTAGAGACAATGCAACTGTCACAATGATCAAACCTACATCATCCTATAACAGTTGTATCTCGACTGGATCCTCCAATTCTGAGTTGTTCTAACACAGTATTAACAAAGATATGGAAAGAAGCTAACATACATAAGGCAAGAAATCTCAAGTGTCATTACATACATAGAACATCCAGTGCTTTGCTAAAATTTTTACAACTGGGAGCCTCGCTCAACCATCGATACTTTCAAAAATAAAAAACTAAGTACATATACTCCTAAACCTTTTCCCAGCAGAGGCATCCTCGACCTTTAGGGCGTGGCATCTCTTCAGTCAAATCTGACCTGAACTCCTTTGTTAGACACCACCTTAACTGTGCATGGCTCTTGCAAGGGGGTAGTTGAGCCATTAAATGTTGAGTTAGTGTGTGCAGACTTCTCTGGTTAGTTGAGGACTCAGCATGGAATCTCTTGAAAAAAACAGCACATAGGACCATCTCAGGCAGACTGCCTGTCGGATACTCCATACCTTACAATTAATGAGTGAGGATAGGTTTCAACCACCTCCTCCCACCTTCATTTACTCTTAGAAGGAACCAGGATTGAGACCAAGTCGGACTGGCACCTGGAGATCGTGGCGATCCCTTCTGCAACTAAACCTGGATCTTTTGACCCCTTTTGCATAGCTCTTTCTATTTCCCCAAGTGACCACAGGCCATGACCTTGTATTTATCCTCAAAGGCACTTTCACTGTTTCGGGGTTCGGGGNCGCTCAACCATCGATACTTTCAAAAATAAAAAACTAAGTACATATACTCCTAAACCTTTTCCCAGCAGAGGCATCCTCGACCTTTAGGGCGTGGCATCTCTTCAGTCAAATCTGACCTGAACTCCTTTGTTAGACACCACCTTAACTGTGCATGGCTCTTGCAAGGGGGTAGTTGAGCCATTAAATGTTGAGTTAGTGTGTGCAGACTTCTCTGGTTAGTTGAGGACTCAGCATGGAATCTCTTGAAAAAAACAGCACATAGGACCATCTCAGGCAGACTGCCTGTCGGATACTCCATACCTTACAATTAATGAGTGAGGATAGGTTTCAACCACCTCCTCCCACCTTCATTTACTCTTAGAAGGAACCAGGATTGAGACCAAGTCRGACTGGCACCTGGAGATCGTGGCGATCCCTTCTGCARCTAAACCTGGATCTTTTGACCCCTTTTGCATAGCTCTTTCTATTTCCCCAAGTGACCACAGGCCATGACCTTGTATTTATCCTCAAAGGCACTTTCACTGTTTCGGGGTTCGGGGTTTTGAAATGTAATGGAAGAGAAAAACCCCTTACCCTTGGAAGTCCCAATAGCTAAAATACCAACATGGCCTGATCGTGCGCCACATGTCCTTCTTTGATTGGGTGGCCCTGAACATCTTTGGTGATGTTGTGGGCATGGGTCCTGGATGCCTTCGCATCTCGCATTTCATGGCTGGGAGCAGGCTGATCCTTACTCTTCAAATTCGCGATAGGCGAAGCGGTGATAGGGCCTAATCACGCACCACGTGCCCCATTTGGATCGAACGGCCCTGAACATTTTCAATGGTATAAGCACTATCCCTTGCGCTAATCCTGGTGCAACTCTGTTGACCGCAATTACCTGCTAACTGTCGATCTGCTTCATCGATTAATCCTCGTCATCGAATACTGGAGCCACTCACCTTATTGCATTTTCAACCCGAAATGGATTTATGTGCACTGCTTATTGTGCTCATGGCTATGAGCTTCGACTAGAAAGCATTAGATGGGTTTTAAAACCCCATTTCTTCACATCTACACCATGGGCTCGAATCTTGGAGAGAAAACACCCCCTTGCAATAATTTGCGCTAACATTAGGCTCGATGGGGGATAGACTCGTCCCTGTGATGCTCTAAGGACTCATTTTGCAGTTTCAGTGCCTTGTTGTTGGGCTATGGAGTCATTATTTGAAAATTAAATACAAAAGAAAAACAATATTTACAATCACAGAAGAGCCATGTGCGGCTCAAGAGAAAAATCTTTTCAGAAAACACCCATTCATAGGGCCATTGAAAACTTCTTAATCCTTCAAACCTCGCAACCTATAGGTATTATTTGAAAATACTTCAAATATCTTGAAAGGCTAGATCCACAGGGCCTCAAATTTGTCATTCTTTACCTTATCCTTCTTAGGAGCATCCCATTTCAGTACCAGGCCTCCGATCTAGAAATCCTCTTTCTTGGCCCTTTTATCAAAAACCTGCTTGATCTTCTGTTGATGGTCCTGAATTCTACTCATTACCTGCTCTCTGGCTTGTTGGACCTCCACCAGTTGATGAGTTNCCTTAACTGTGCATGGATCTTGCAAGGGGGTATTTGAGCCATTAAATGTTCAGTTAGTGTGTGCAGACTTCTCTGGTTAGTTGAGGACTTAGCATGGCATCTCTTGAAAAAAACAGCACATAGGACCATCTCAGGCAGACTGCCTGTCGGATACTCCATACCTTACAATTAATGAGTGAGGATAGGTTTCAACCACCTCCTCCCACCTTCATTTACTCTTAGAAGGAACCAGGATTGAGACCAAGTCAGACTGGCACCTGGAGATCGTGGCGATCCCTTCTGCAGCTAAACCTGGATCTTTTGACCCCTTTTGCATAGCTCTTTCTATTTCCCCAAGTGACCACATGCCATGACCTTGTATTTATCCTCAAAGGCACTTTCACTGTTTCGGGGTTCGGGGTTTTGAAATGTAATGGAAGAGAAAAACCCTTACCCTTGGAAGTCCCAATAGCTGAAATGCCAACATGGCCTGATCGTGCGCCACATTTCCTTCTTTGATTGGGTGGCCCTGAACATCTTTGGTGATGCTGTGGGCATGGGTCCTGGATGCCTTCGCATCTCGCATTTCATGGCTGGGAGCAGGCTGATCCTTACTCTTCAAAGTCACGATAGGCGAAGCGGTGATAGGGCCTAATCACGCACCACGTGCCCCATTTGGATCGAACGACCCTGAACATTTTCAGTGGTATAAGCATTATCCCTTGCGCTAATCCTGGTGCAACTCTGTTGACCGCAATTACCTGCTAACTGTCGATCTCCTTCATCGATTAATCCTCGTCATCGAATACTGGAGCCGCTCACCTTATTGCATTTTCAACCCGAAATGGATTTATGTGCACTGCTTATTGTGCTCATGGCTATGAGCTTCGACTAGAACACATTAGATGGGTTTTAAAACCCCATTTCTTCACATCTACACCATGGGCTCGAATCTTGGAGAGAAAACACCCCCTTGCAAGAATTTGCGCTAACATTAGGCTCGATGGGGGATATACTCGTCCCTGTGATGCTCTAAGGACTCATTTTGCAGTTTCAGTGCCTTGTTGTTGGGCTATGGAGTCATTATTTGAAAATTAAAGACAAAACAAAAACAATATTTACAATCACAGAAGAGCCATGTGCGGCTCAAGAGAAAAATCTTTTCAGAAAACACCCATTCATAGGGCCATTGAAAACTTCTTAATCCTTCAAACCTCGCAACCTATAGGTATTATTTGAAAATACTTCAAATATCTTGAAAGGCTAGATCCACAGAGCCTCAAATTTTTCATTCTTTACCTTATCCTTCTTAGGAGCATCCCATTTTAGTACCAGGCCTCCGATCTGGAAATCCTCTTTCTTGGCCCTTTTATCAAAAACCTGCTTGATCTTTTGTTGATGGTCCTGAATTCTACTCATTACCTGCTCTCTGGCTTGTTGGACCTCCACCAGTTGATGAGTTCTCCTGATCATATCATTATGCTCTTCTTGATGATATTGGAGGAATTTTGCTACATGAATGGCTAGCTAAGAAGGAAAAGTAGCCTCTTCTCCATAGACTAATTGGAAAGGGGAGATGCCTATAGATCTCTTTGTGGTCACTCGATCGGTCCATAGAGAAAATTTCAACTTTGAATACCAGGCATTTTTGTTGTCCTCCAATAGTTTTTTTATGATACTTATTAGGCTTTTGTTGGAGGAATCTGCTAGACCATTACCCTGGGGATAGTATGAGGTGGAGTGAATCAGTTTGATCCTGAATTGCTCATAGAACTTGGCTAACGTCTCAACCCTGAAAGAGGTTGCGTTATCAGTAAAAATCTTTCATGGGCAGCCGAATCTTGTGATGAGGTCTCCAATAATCTAATGATTATCTTGTGGGAAGCACTCCTGGTGGGGATAGCTTCAATCCACTTAGTAAAGAAATCTGTAGTAATCAGGATCTATCTGTGTTGCCCACTGGAAGTGGGGTGGATTTCTCCAATAAAATCTAGGCCCCATTGATGGAAAGGTCCTGAAACAACCACAGGCTTTAAAGGAAAATACTTGAGCTATTATTTTCCTGCAAATATTTGACATTTGATGCAGGCTCTGACCTTTTTGCAGATGTCAGTGAATATAGTGGGCCAGTAGTATCCAACCCTGAGGATTTTGTAGGCTATGGTTTTCCATAAATAATTCCCTCCACATAGGCTATCGTGAAATTCAACCATGATCCTATCAGCCTCTTATGGATTCATACATTTCAAAAGCACCCCCAAGGGATTTTCCAATATAAAAGTTGATCGATAAGGAAATATCTGACTACTTTGAGCTTCAGAGCTCTTGCCTTGTTTCTTTGCAGGCCATCTGGAGGCCGCAACTACTGCATAAAATATATGGCATCCTTATACCAGGGACATCAAGCCAATGGGGATTATGTTTGAGGGTCTATATTAGATAGCTAATCCTACTGATTTTCTGAGCATTCATTGATGAAAACTACCCCCAAATCTTTGCAATTTGCTTCAGCCAACAGCTTAGCTAAGCCTTGACCTTTGATTAATTTGGTAGGCTTTATTTCTAAGTCAAGCTCAAGGATCTTGGCTATCCACTTACTCCTCCTCCCGTCTATGTCAAGCTGAATAAGAATGTCTTTAACAGCGGCCAAGGGGACATAGGCAATGATTTTTTACTATAGGACATAGGTTCTAAAGGATTTGAGGGCCTTTACCAGGGCATAGGCTTGTTTCTCCATAATGTCATACCTGACTTTGACATCCCTCGTAGCTCTGCTAAAATAGGCAATAGGCTGCTCTAGCCTAGCCTTGTTTGTCTGTAATAAAACCAAAGCCACTGTGTCAGGTGAGGCAAAGGCAAAAATAAGGAAATCCTTTGAGTAATCAAGACTGATAAGCAAGGGAGCATCGATCAAGGCCTTCTTTATTTTCTCAAAGGAATTTCACGATTTAGAATTCCACCTCACTTCATTTCCTTTTCTCGACATGGCTATTATAAGTTTTACCCCTTCAGCAAAGTTAGAAACAAATCTCCTTAGAAAATTAATCTTACCAAGGAAATATTGGACCTCCTTCCTGGATATTGGGATTGATAAGGCCTATATTGCCTCAACTCTGCTAAGATCAATCTTGACTCCTTCTGTTGATACTATGTGGCCCAGCAATTTTCCCTCCTTCATGGCAAATAGACATTTCTTGGGATTCAATGAAATGCCAAAACTCCTGCATTTCAGGAAAACCTTCCTGAGATGACAACAGTGTTCTTTATCAGATTTTGAAAAGACTATTATGTCATCTAGACAGATGACCACAAACTTATCCTTTTCCCCAATGAAAGCTATGTCCATGGCACGTTGAAACGTTGCCCCTGCATTCATCAATCCAAAAGGAATTTTAGCATACATGAAGGTGCCCCATGGAGTGGTAAATTCCATCTTTTCCCTGTCCTCAGGCAAAACAGAGATTTGATTGTAGCCAGAGAAGCCATCGATCATGGAAATCTTGGATGCTCCTGTTACCCTCTGCAATATATGTTCCATTTTTGGTAAGGGGTAATTGTCCTTCCGTGAGCTCTTATTTAGGTTCCTAAAATCTACACAGAGTTTGATTTTTCCATTCTTCTTCCTTACTGGGACCAAGTTGGCCACCCACTCTGAATATCTCAGTGGCACAATGATCTGGGCTTGTAGCAACTTCTTCACTTCCCTCTCCATGATAGGCAGTAGCATAGGATTGATTTGTCTTAGCTTCTACCTAAATGGCTTTGCCTCCTTTTTCAATGAGATTTTATGCTCAATGACAGAAGTGTCATATGTTTTTAGATCTTCATAGGTCTAAGCGAAAACATCAGCAAACTCCCTCAATAGTTCAGCGTATTCAACCCTCTACTCCTTTGTCAGACTTCTGGACAATTTGACAAACTTGGGTTCATTCTCAGTGCCAATGTTGCACTGAGTTGTATCAGTGTCATCCTATGATATTTTCCCTTTTAATGCCACATCATTTCTATCAAAAATCCTTTCCAAAGGAACCAGTCCCCTTGGAATATGACTGTTGGGCAGCTGCACAATGTTATGCTCTGCAATCTTATTCAGAAAATTCCCCCCATCAAATTTTTCTTTTGAGACAGAGTCTTGGTCAATATGAATCTCTAAAAATTCTTCAACAGTCTCCAAGAATATTTTGATCTCAAGATCACCCTTAAACACCTTCCAATGTTTTACATTGTTAGGTATGGAGGGCCTGTATTTTACTTCTACATCGTATCTGAATTTGGGTGGCAAGGACACTTTGAAATTGCTTGTTGATGTAGCTAAGGAATCTACCACTGTGTTCTTCTCTCTTGGGATGAAAGAAATGTTAAATGATGAGAAGAAACTGTCAATTAGGTCCCATACCTCATTTTTGTAACTCTTGAGTCGAGGATGCTTAGCCTGATAAGAATTTTTTATCTACTAGACTATCAATTCTGCATCTTCGAACACTGCTACTTCCTGAATTCCCATTTCCTTTGCATCTCTTAATCCTAGAACAAGAGCTTCATATTATGTCACATTGTTAGTAGCTTCAAATTCTAGATTGTATGACAAATACATGGTTTCCTGAGAAGTTGACACAAAAAATACCCCAGCACCAGCGCCTTCCCTAGAAGAGGCTCCATCAAAAAACATTTTCCAAACGGGGGTGATGGGGGGAAGAAATTCATGAGAAGTGGTGGGCTTATTTCTAAGTTTTATAGGAGGCTCGAGAGCATTAGTGAGCTGTAGTAAAATGGAACCTAAATCAATGTCCAAGGAAAAAATGGGATGGTTGGTAGGATTGTCTTAGTCACTGATTATATAGGCCAGCTGGGCTTCTCTGTATAGTCTCCTATGATCCCCTCCAAACACTGGGATAGTAGCATAGGTTAGGTCCATCTGCAGAGTTCCCCCCAGTCTCTTTATCCAAGATCTTGATAACAACATACCAAACTTGGGGGGGACATCAGCCACTACAATATCCATGACCACGCTTTTCATGGGCAATTGAAACAGGGTCATGACCAGGTCTTTGATGACTCCTAGACATTGAAATTTCTTAGAGTCAAAGGAATAGAGGTCATGATAGGCTCTGGTGACTTCTAGTACTAATTCTTCCATGACAGTTTTGGGCATGAGGTTATGGGAAGCCCCTGAATCCATCAAACAATTGTGNCACTGAGTTGTATCAGTGTCATCCTATGATATTTTCCCTTTTAATGCCACATCATTTCTATCAAAAATCCTTTCCAAAGGAACCAGTCCCCTTGGAATATGACTGCTGGGCAGCTGCACAATGTTATGCTCTGCAATCTTATTCAGAAAATTCCCCCCATCAAATTTTTCTTCTGAGACAGAGTCTTGGTCAATATGCATCTCTAAAAATTCTTCAACAGTCTCCAAGAATATTTTGATCTCAAGATCATCCTTAAACACCTTCCAATGTTTTACATTGTCAGGTATGGAGGGCCTATATTTTACTTCTACATCGTATCTGAATTTGGGTGGCAAGGGAACTTTGAAATTGCTTGTTGATGTAGCTAAGGAATCTACCACTGTGTTCTTCTCTCTTGGGATGAAAGAAATGTTAAATGCTGAGAAGAAACTGTCAATTAGGTCCCATACCTCATTTTTGTAACTCTTGAGTCGAGGATGCTTAGCCTGATAAGAATTTTTTATCTACTAGACTATCAATTCTGCATCTCCGAACACTGCTACTTCCTGAATTCCCATTTCCTTTGCATCTCTTAATCCTAGAACAAGAGCTTCATATTCTGTCACATTGTTAGTAGCTTCAAATTCTAGATTGTATGACAAATACATGGTTTCCTGAGAAGTTGACACAAAAAATACCCCAGCACCAGCGCCTTCCCTAGAAGAGGCTCCATCAAAAAACATTTTCCAAACGGGGGTGATGGGGGGAAGAAATTCATGAGAAGTGGTGGGCTTATTTCTAAGTTTTATAGGAGGCTCGAGAGCATTAGTGAGCTGTAGTAAAATGGAACCTAAATCAATGTCCAAGGAAAAAATGGGATGGTTGGTAGGATTGTCTTAGTCACTGATTATATAGGCCAGCTGGGCTTCTCTGTATAGTCTCCTATGATCCCCTCCAAACACTGGGATAGTAGCATAGGTTAGGTCCATCTGCAGAGTTCCCCCCAGTCTCTTTATCCAAGATCTTGATAACAACATACCAAACTTGGGGGGGACATCAGCCACTACAATATCCATGACCACGCTTTTCATGGGCAATTGAAACAGGGTCATGACCAGGTCTTTGATGACTCCTAGACATTGAAATTTCTTAGAGTCAAAGGAATAGAGGTCATGATAGGCTCTGGTGACTTCTAGTACTAATTCTTCCATGACAGTTTTGGGCATGAGGTTATGGGAAGCCCCTGAATCCATCAAACAATTGTGYAGTACCTTGTCATGTATRTTCAAGGATGTGTAGAAGGGAGGGGATGCATCATTCCTGTCTTCTACCATAGGGCCTAGAATAACTACAGGATTTTCATCTTGCAAATTRATGGAKTTTGTGGGAAGGCATGAGGCTTCAGATTGTAATAGCTCAGAGAATCATTTTTTKAACTCTTCATGTTTAATCAATTTGATGAGGGGCACAKGGATTCTAATTTTTTGAATTTCATGCTCAAAGTTGAAAGAAGATGTGAGCTCTGGGATTTCCCTCACTTCAAGAACATAACTCTGGACCATTGGAGAGAGGGGTTGGGCCTTMTTACCTTTATTTCTATCTTCTACTTCACTAGCAGGTTTCTCTGTTCTAGRGAACTATTTAGGAACATCAGGTGTTGGTATCTTTTTCTTGGACCTCAAGTTATACCTGCCTTGGCTGCTACTAGCCTTATCTCCCTTTCTAAGTTCATTTAGCTGACTTTCCATGAGAGATTTCTCGTATGTTGATTGAGTGATATGAGGAAAAGAAGGAGCGTCTCCGAAGCAGTGGATTTCAGGATCAAGCCCATCTGTTTTCCCTTCTTCCTCATCGGCCACAAAATTATTTTGAAAAGGGACCTGAATTTTCTAGTCTTCTCTATCTCTTCCCCTCTAGTCTCTCTACATAGTTGGGGGAGAAATATTGTTTGGTCTCCTGAATCCTCCTTTGCTTTCGACATTTTGAGGATTTTTGTATGCTTGCCTTCCTTCCACCTTCATCCTCTCCATCTCTACAGACAGAGACTTCATCATCTTGGTTAGTTCATCCACTTGAGGGTGAGGCATTGAGGGGCCAGAAGTTGAGGCTTTAGATCTTCCCTTTCTCCTGTCTGCATCAGTCTTATTTCTCATTCTATCAACTACTAAAACATTTGATTCCACCTCTATGGACGCATCTTGCATCTGAGCTAGGGAGATATCTCTTCTTTCTCTCAATAGAAGACAGAAGTCAGGGTTGAATGCATTAGCATAAGAAATTTTGGCAAAGGCTTCTATGGGATTTATCTCAGCAGGAATCTTATTATACATCTTATTGAATCTTTTGGAGAAGTCGGAGACA
This sequence comes from Picea glauca, assembly GCA_000966675.3. Taxonomy (NCBI): domain Eukaryota; kingdom Viridiplantae; phylum Streptophyta; class Pinopsida; order Pinales; family Pinaceae; genus Picea; species Picea glauca. The sequence goes on from JZKD02S0334211.1 coordinate 10,578, forward strand.
AATTCTCCTTCCATTTTCTTCAAAGACCCAAACTCTGTCATGTAATACATGAAGTCCTTCTTACCTCCCCACTACCTCAGAAAATCACTGTCTAGAGCTTCAATCCCAGCAATAGATCTGGGGGCCAATCCCCTAAACCATTTCCTCACCTCACCATCCAGGCTCTGGATGAAGACTCTCATCCAGACATCTTCATTTTCAATGTTCAAGTTGTCTACATAACTATAGAAAGAAGCCAGGTGCTCTTCTTCTATTATGTCCTCTTCCCTAGTGAAATTGGGCATATATTTCAGGTAATCTCCAATAGGGAGAGGATTCATAGGATGAGGTAGGATTAAGGGAGAATATCTGGTAGCGACTATGACATCCATTCTATTAGGGGGGGATTAGCACCAGCCATAGGAATAACAGGTGTGGGGGAACTGGGAGGTGATAAGGTTTGAAGCCAACAGATAGGAGCTGAGCTTACAGAGTGGGAGGGGGACTATAGCAAATCTACAGAACAGGCTTGTGGGATCAAGGGCACAGAAAATTCCCTTCCCTCAACAACAGTAACAACAGGAGGAAGTGTGGTAAAACCCAGGGTAGGAGAATATGCAAAGGTGTTGGGTCTGAACCAGGGTACCATCTCTGGGGAGAAAGGAGTGACAAGAGTTTCTCCTACCAATTCGAGACTAGGAAGAGAAAAACCATCATGAACACTCCTGAAATTTAGACTACGAGAAACTCCGATAGAAGGTAATAAAATAGGGCGAAAAGAAGGGGCTGGATTTTCTATAAAATCATGAAAACTATCAGAAATACCTGGTTTAGTAGTAGAAGCACCGTCTCCAGAGTACTCTCCTTTCCTGATAATCCTCTTTGGGTCAGCTTCAGGTGGTGCTAATGGTAGCTGCGGATTAGACCTTGTGTGTCTTCCTCTAGAAGCCACGGCTGAAACAATGGAGTTGCTTATGGGTTCGCATAAATGGAATTCCATAGCGGAGTCACGTCAGTAAAGTCGCCAGGTGCATAGTAGAAATCTCAATAGTTCTGATATCTGATGCACCTTCAGAATCAGTTGATCGTTCTCGTTCAATCCCTGGGAAAATATTCAACTTCGTCTCTGGCAACTGTTGGTCACTATAATTGCTTAATTAATTCAAACAACCAAGTGAAACATAAATTATCAACCCAGGGAAGTCTTTTGTTTCAAAGATAGCTGCGCACTGTATATGCTCAATTCC
>JZKD02S0334255.1:0-10559 GCA_000966675.3 Picea glauca
CTTTCTTAGATCAAATCACTAGGGAAGTTTAAAGGTTTTGTAACGGGCCCATACATGCCCACATGATCAATCTAGGATAGTTTCAAAGTTTTTCTTAGATTACATCACAATAGGGGGTTAAAGGGATAGTAACGGACCCACATGTCCACATGCTAGCTTCCTAGGGACTTTTGAATTACACAAGGTTGTACCAAAGGAACTTAGTTAATTAGGTAATCAACACTTGTAAGGACCAAGCAAAGTCCACATGCAGGAAGGTGACATATAATTCACTAAAAAATTGGCACACTTTGATTCCCACACAAAAGTCACTTATCACTCACATAGCTTCTTCTTGAAATGTGGAGGTCAAAGTAAGCTTCCTCCAAAGGGATTCTGAAAACACCCCACCCTTTTCTTGATGAAACTATCCACTCCCATTTTAATTCAACGAGGTTGGTTCACACCCCCAACCTCTCAAAACAACTACATCTAAATTTTTTCTAAAAAACTCACTAAGTTTTCCTCCATAGGAGGTGCCAAAAGAATTTTTTTAGTCTAGGTAGGACTTCGGGGATAGGCATCCAAATAACCCCTCGTTATTTGGTTCTCACATTGTCAAAACCATAGAAGTTGTCAAATAGGGAACTGAAAATCCTCCAAGTCAAGTGTTCCTAACACCATAAGCCAGGGAGATACCTGTGAAGGGTTAAAGGTTGAGGTACAGTTGTTCTATGCATCCCCCCTTGAGGCACCCACCTCTTGGACGGGATCTAGCCCATGACCCATTTCTTAGGCCGAAAATCTAAATGTTTCACTTTGACCGAGGTACCTAGTGGCCAAATTTTAGGACATCTACCCAGGTAGCAATTGTGGGTTGCAATTGCACCTTGATTTGATTTTGTGTGGCTATTGGGAAATATCGCTAGCTCTTTTGGGATATGCCCCCTTTACCCCTCATTATAACCAATTATTTCATCCTTCACTAGTTTCTCTTCCAGTGACTTCAGACCCCACTGTTGAGTACTATTGGAAGGTCCAATGCTATTTGAGAGGAAGGACGTTACATCTTCTAGGACATGAGCATTTTTTTTTGATTCCCCACGTGGAAAAAACCCACTTATCCACATATATGCTTCTTTTTCAAAACATTTCATGTATGATGCACTTCTAACTACATTTTGATTTGGATATATATTGTGTAAAGTTCAAAATTTGCAACACAAAGTATCTTGTTTCTTTATTACTCTCACCACCATTTGCACACATTCACTCAGCTAGTCGGACATCATAGGGGACCCACAAAATCCCCATCGTTCATGACATTTGCTAAAACTCCCTCTTATCTTAGGGGGAGTGTCTGGTCTTGCCCACTCATCGACACCACCTTCACACACTCCTCTGAGTGCTACTATTTTAGGATCAACTTTGCTTGGTTCCACATTACTTGGGTCCACTTCCCAAGGTCCTCTGTCCACTCTCTTTCCTTTACATGGAAGCAGGGGACCCACTTCCTCTCAAGGGGGAAGTACCAAACCACCTAGCCCCCCTCAAGGGTCAGGTTCACAACACACTCACACCATGGCTGGAGCTAACACTCCCCCCCCACTATAGATGCCATATTTGGCCTCTATCAACATACCAGATCTAAGAAAACTCACCAATGATCCTATATTGCATGACCCCACATGGCCTACAATGCCCACCAAACTACCTTCAGACATACCCAAGTTTGAAGGAAAGACAGGAGATGACCCTGCAAACCATTTCATGACCTTTCACCTATGGTGCTCTTCCAATAGTATTATGGATGACTCCATCAGACTGTGATTATTTCAATGCACACTCACTAGCCCATCGGTCAAATGGTAAGTAGATGAAAAATCAGGGTCCCATGTGATTTTCAAGTCTTTGGCCAAAGCATTCTTGACCTTCTTCCAATTACCAATCCACCATGACAATGGTCTAGAACTACTCTCTAATTTCAAACAAACCTCAACCACACATATCGCTGATCACATTCACGAGTAGTGTAGGTGACGTAGTTTGTGCAAAGAAAAAACCACCAAGCAACAATGTCTTGACTAGTTTCTTAGATCACTTGTCTCTCTCCTTGGTAAGGATGTATCTTCCACCTTCCTTCAATCTAAAGAGGAAGCCATCATTAAGTCTCAATAGTATGACCTCATCTATGCACAGTCAGGGTACTTATACACTGTACTTCTCAATCTTCCAAAACCTGTGCCATTTGGCTTAGACAAACCTGGGATGTCTCACTCAACAGACGAATTGATTGGTAACACCACTCACCATGGTCCACAACCCCAATAACCATCGATGTATGGAACACCTCAATACTTGTTGACATATGGGGGCACTTCTTATTACCCCCCACCCCCTTATCAACAACCATACTCTGTTGCTATGCCTCCACCCATCAGTGGGCCACCACCGGCACCCACCATACACCCCCCTATTCAAACAAGTTCTGGTACCCCCTCTACCTCAGCTTATAGTACTAGCAAAAGCACCACACCTTCCTATGTACCTTATAGATCGTTACCACCACATAATCCGTACTTTCCATTTCCTGGTCCCCCACAACCCATGGCTCCCCCACATTCTCATGCTGGGGTGAATTTTGTTCAACCCTCTCCCGTTCAGCAATATCAAAATTTTGAACAACTGAATACGGAAAATACAACCCATCCGTAGAAGAATGTTTTTGTTCCTGAGTCTGTACTAAGGCTTGAAGTACAGTGTCATGGCATCCGAAAAGTATACCAAAGGTTGACAAGGATTTTACTAACTTTTGGTATAGGAAACTAGTGAGGATTTCTACGTTGTTGTTGCCTAGCTTCCAACTGTTCCTGTCTGACGATGTCTTGTTCAATGGCTATCCATGAACGTTCTAATTCTTCTCGGGTATTTGCGGTTCTAAGGATAGTATCAAAAATATTTAGAGCGACATGTATTTGATTAGACAATCTGAGTTGAATGTTAGGTTGGGTTACTGTGGGTACAGTCATTAAGGAACAGTTATTAATATAGAAATGATCTTAACAAGAGATTTGGGTGATGTTTCTATTTGGTCAAAATAAAGAGAAACTTTTGCATGAGACAACAAAGTAAGCATACAAAGTGAAGGCCCTTTCCCGTAACTGTGTTATCTTGGTAAAGATGTGAAATGGGAGAAAAACGTTAAAACTGTAGATAACGGAAGATTCTATCAACAGAAAACTAACGTATTCACAGAAGAAGAAATTGATATAATCACAATTGACATAACGCAAATAAACATAAAATTCCATAAATGTAAATTGGTCTTACACCGACTGATAGTTGGTGCAGAGGAAAGTCAAGAAACAATTACAGAAAATATGATATAATTTCACTATAGTCGTGTTCGTACGAATTTATAATGATGCACGTCAATTATGTAGAGAAAAATGAAAAGAAACAATTAACATAATGAACAAACTCATAACACGGTCGGGACGGAATCAGGAATCCTCAAATTTGCTTCTATTAGCTCCTTCATACAAAAGACTCTATTTACAGTTGATGCCAAAAAGTCCAGCCCTTTTCTCTTATTTTTGTGATCTCTTTATACCCCATTTGCCTCTCCGTTCAAAGAGCCAAATTACTCCAGCTATCCGAATTTGTTTACAAAAAGGTGCCAGGTGCTTGTTTTTGCTTCTATTTAGTACATATGCAACACTTGTCTAAAAAAGAAATACAAGCTGTGAAGATTTTGTATTGACAGCTGGGGGGAGCGAGATCATTCCATTTAACCCATTTTATCTTCCAGAAGTGCTAGGTTTCTGTCCTCGCACGAATTCAGTGTATATGACACACTTGTTCACAAATTGGGTCACGAGCTGTGAAGGCTCGGCCTGACAATGAGCTTCGGCCAGATAGAACTCTCGTGCCAACTGTGGGAGCTTACCATCTACTTGCATATCAACGCGTTCAAGGACGCCAAGCCACGCACTGGGTCGAATCAAATGTTTATCGATTTGAGCTGGGTCGATCCTGTCCATTTTGGAGATTTCTGTTGAATTTCTCTCATTTTCCTCTTTTATGTCGAGAGAAATCTGGTCTATATTTATCTACCTCAACGTCTCTGTGTCATTTCCAATTTCTATCCCTATCTGCTCACCATTTATATTATTGATGGCCTCTTCTAACAAACTTGTCACTTTCTGAGCCTGCTCCTTGCTTAAAGTAATATCCTGTTCCCAATTCTTTAACAAGATATTACCTCTGGTTTGTTCGGCAATGGTGAGCTCGGGAGACCCTGAAAACCTATTGTTGGCTTCTATTACAGCCTCTTGGAAAGCGAATCGAGCATCCTCTGCGTTCCTTTCCTTGTTAGTCAGATTCTCGGAGATTTTCTAAATTAACAAGCAGTCTTCTCGAATTTCCTGAACTTTGTTTAGCAGGTTCTTTTTAGCAGAAGAGATCCTTCTCCTAATATCGGTTGCTCGGGATTTAATGGCCTCGATGTCCATTGTCTTGATTTTTGTGACCTCCAACTGAGCCTGCAGCTGTGTAATCATATCTCTCTGCTGGTCTGATTGTACCCGACCATCTCGGATTGTAGAATTCGCTTGCTCCAGCTTGGTCTTAAGAACTTCAATTTCCTTCTTGTTGGCCAATTGGGCGAACTCAATTTCTCCACTTACTTGACTCCTCGTGCTCTCTGCTGCTGAAGCCACCCTGGCCTCAAGAGTCTTGATCAGGCGATTTTTTGCTTTGAGCTGCCTTTTCAACATTTCGACTGAATATTGATTTGCCATTGCGTACGCTCCTAGCGTTCCTGGGATTTCAGTGGCAAACTCATCCTTCTTTTTATTCCTCCCATCAGTCATTACTTTGAATCTTTTATTAGTGGAATGTCCCTCCTGATAAAACTCTCGCTTCACTACAACTTTCCTCTTTTTGTCAAAGAAGAAATCATTAGGAGGGAGTTCCTATGCACTTATAGGTTTTAGTTCCTCCCCAAAAATCCATCCCTCGTTAATGCCTCCCTGTGCTGACTACAAGGGTGTGATAGAGGTGATGGGTTGTCCGATCTATTTTGCTGCCTTCGTTGGTGTGCTGAGTGGATATTTATCTTTCTGGTGGGTCTGTGTCCTTTATTTCCACCTCTGGGCTATGCTCCTTGGGAGGGTCGGTATTCTCTTTATTTGTTTCGGGATTGTCCTCCCACGCAGGACTCTTTTCCTTTTATGGGTTCTCTCCCTGCTCAGGACTCTTCTCTTGCTCAGAACCTTTTTCTTGTTGTTTCTTGGGGTTAGAGGTTTGCCCCCCAGAACTTTCGGCCTCTTTTTCTTTCCCCTTGGAAAGTCCCAAACCTCCCAGTACCACGGGGAGACATCGTCTCCTATGCTCCTGAAATTTCAAAACTGAGACCCTGTCTTCAGGTGCCAGAGATTTGATTCGAAATTGAACCTCTGAATAGGACTTCGCCCCTCGGAAAACATCATCCGAGGGTGAACTTTCATGTTCGAATCTTTTTAATCCACAATTTCCCAAATGAGTGCTTACGATCCCTCGAGGATCATGCTTTTTGTACTCGATGGAAACTAGGCTCAAGTCTTCAATGGCTGCATCCTCAGCCTTAGCATGCCCAAAATATAATAATGAATATGAATTTAGCCGAATAGGGAAAGATGGCCATACCTTCTTGGCCGACGCTTTGAACTCTTTGCTCACTCCACCGATTACTGTTTTGCGAGCAATTTCGCGACAGGCTAGCTTATCGGGAATGAACAACGGCAGTGCCGAAGGAGGAACAGTAGCTCCGAAAACTCTAAAATAAGAGAATCCTTCTTCTACGTACCAGTCTGCAATATGGCTCAGATTCCCTGCAATGCTATCTGGGATGCGGGGTGGCAAAAGACCAAAAATGGTGACGTGCAGGGGCACCATCACCCAGTTAAAAATTTCATAAATAAACTCATTCGCGTTATTTTCCCACAGCTTATCGTGGTACTCATGAACAGTCTTCTCATGGGTCGGACTCCAAGCCCACTTCATTAAAGGAAAAGGCGTCATGGAGCATATTGCGTCCATGAGATATGCGGACATGTAGAATCCGACTGGTTTCCCGGCTGCTTTTTGCTCCCGGTACTCGGTGATTCTGTTGAATAAACTATCAAAGATCATTTTTGCCCAATTGAATGATGAACCTTTTGCAACCCGATAGATGAGAGTTACCCACTGGATGTAAAAATGTGCGGTATCCTCCCATCCGAAAAGTCGACAAGCCATCATTGCTACATACATAAAATTCGGCTCCAACGAAGAAATCGAATACACGCCTTCGTTATTTACTCTGAATGTCGCGGGACGTGATACCCAATATTTTATCAAGCCTGGAAAGGTTCTGTCAAATTCTTGGCACTCTTTCTTTTTGAATTCCGCCAGGAATTCTTGGCCATATGTATATTCGAATTTTTTTGGGATTTTATACATAGCCTAGATATGTTCAGGCCTAAAATTCCCGATCCTGTTTTGTCAGTCATTCACAATAGTTCTGGTAGGCAGGTCGATGTGATCCAATTCCCATCGGATCATGTCGTAATATGGGAGCAACCAAGGTCTGGTTGCGACCAGGTGCATCCCAGACTGAACAATTGTCTTGTACCTAGTATTCATGTCGTCCTTCACAATATCAAGGTTATCGTCATCAGAATCTGAACAGTTTACCAACCCAGCTTCCAGAATGTTTAAAATAGACGACCAGGTGGATACTGAGCCACTCGTCCGAGGCGAAGTATCTGAAACATTATCGGAACCCTGTGCTGCAACCTCGATGTTTGCTTTTGTTGCTCTCCTTGGTGCCATAGTTGAAGCCTGTTGTTTTTCTCTTCTGTAGTAGACCTGTGTATACATGCGGAAGTGAGTATCCTCGGGGGAAGACGAGTTGTATGCATTAATAGGAAATATTTAAAAAAAAACAAAACAAAATCCCGTATATATTTGAAAATCCCTGTCGCTTGAATTAAGTCTGTCCCATTGTAAATAAAACCAAATTTATTATAAAAATCTGATCCTATTCAGTGGTAGATTTACCCTAGCTCTCCATTAATGTTATTAATGTTCGATGGCTTGACAGGCCATCGAGTCATGGAGAGTAAGCAAGATCTTCGTGAAATGTGCCAACTTTGAAGCGCGGGACGTATTTCATTTAAATTTTTAGAAAATCGAATCTTATAGATTTAAATTCTTACCTCGCCTTTCGCCATATTGTGAATTTCTCTTTAACATTCTGACTTAGCAACTCGCAAGACTACGAGTGCCGATTTAGCATTTATTAATAATAACCGTGATTTGACGCATCCTTGATCAGGTGATTAGCTTAAATCATCATATCGTGACTCGGGAATTCGAAGATAGTTTTTTGGTAAAATGATATGCCGAGTCGCGATATCGTGATGTGGCCACAATTAAGGGTTGAATTAAGAGAAGGAAATCTCAGCTTAGGTGTTTAATTAATCTCGCTATGATTATGTCACAGCTTCACGCATCAGGGTTTTGGACACCTTAACTTTGTGAAAGGAAGTGCCAAGCGGCGATGTGCCGAGGACCAAGTTTAACCGTGGTCAGTTTTTCACCCTCGGTTCTTGACTAAGGTTATCTGAAGGTTATTGCGTTCTCGGCTCTCGGGGTTGTAAAAACATAAATTTAGGGTCGATGAATGCCGAGGCGCGAAACCCAGACGACGTGTAAACAAAGGTTGAAGATTTTTTATCATTATTTGTCTTGGATGAAAATTAAAAAATGAGTTTGCAGACTCGCAACTCAGGAATTTGAGATTTGAAAATTTAAAGTGTCCTACTCGCGATATCCCGAAACAAAATCAAAAGAGAAAAATTACTTGTGAAAAATGGGTCTTTTTCGAGATGGAAAAGTGCATTGCTATTTAGGTGACCAGATTCGTAGAGTTTCATGATTTCGGAAACAGAGGAGAAACAACTTTAGATCTCCAGCATCAAAAATTGAAAACTGAGCGAGGTGAAATAACAAGGGCGGCTCCAACTAGGGATCCCGCTTCCGTGTGAGGCGGGAAGAACTATAGACCAGGTGCCAAAATTGGGTAAATGGAGTCATAGGCTAAAATTAAGGAGAAAATCCAAGGAAAAAGATAGAAGGGGGAAAAAGCATTCGCTTGGTAACCCAGAAACTTTCTCGAGCTCAGATACTCTTTCCAAACATAGCTGAAGTCACCCTCACAATTTTCCCTTTCTCACTACTAAGTTTGGGGAACGCTTCAAGACAGTCGTAACAGTCTTAGGATTTTCAACAGGTCTTGTGATTCTCAGCTTGCATCNTTCATACAAAAGACTCTATTTACAGTTGATGCCAAAAAGTCCAGCCCTTTTCTCTTCTTTTTGTGATCTCTTTATACCCCATTTGCCTCTCCGTTCAAAGAGCCAAATTACTCCAACTATCCAAATATGTTTACAAAAGGTGCCAGGTGCTTGTTTTTGCTTCTATTTAGTACATATGCTACACTTGTATAAAAAAGAAATACAAGCTGTGAAGATTTTGTATTGACAGCTGGGGGGAGCGAGATCATTCCATTTCACCCATTTTATCTTCCAAAAGTGCTAGGTTTCTGTCCTCGCACGAATTCAGTGTATATGACACACTTGTTCATAAATTGGGTCACGAGCTGTGAAGGCTCGGCCTGACAACGAGCTTCAGCCAGATAGCACTCTCGTGCCAACTGTGGGATCTTACCATCTACTTACATATCAACAAGTTCAAGGACGCCAAGCCGCGCACTGGGTCGAATCAAATGTTTATCGATTTGAGTTGGGTCGATCCTGTCCATTTTGGAGATTTCTGCTAAATTTCTCTCATTTTCCTCTTTTATGTCGAGAGAAATATGGTCTATATTTATCTGCCTCAACGCCTCTGTGTCATTTCCAATTTCTATCCCTATCTGCTCACCATTTATATTATTGATGGCCTCTTCTAACAAACTTGTCACTTTCTGAGCCTACTCCTTGCTTAAAGTAATATCCTATTCCCAATTCTTTAACAAGATATTACCTCTGGTTTGTTCGGCAATGGTGAGCTCAGGAGGCCCTGAAAACCTGTTGTTGGCTTCTATTACAGCCTCTTGGAAAGCGACTCAAGCATCCTCTGCGTTCCTTTCCTTGTTAGTCAGATTCTCGGAGATTTTCTGAATTAACAAGCAATCTTCTCGAATTTCCTGAACTTTGTTTAGCAGGTTCTTTTTAGCAGAAGAGATCCTGCTCCTAATATCGGTTGCTCGGGATTTAATGGCCTCGATGTCCATTGTCTTTCTTTTTGTGACCTCCAACTGAGCCTGCAGCTATGTAATCATATCTCTCTGCTGGTCCGATTGTACCCGACCATCTCATATTGTAGAATTCGCTTGCTCCAACTTGGTCTTAAGAACTTCAATTTCCTTCTTGTTGGCCAATTGGGCGAACTCAATTTCTCCGCTTACTTGAATCCTCGCGCTCTCTGCTGCCAAAGCCACCCTGGCCTCAAGAGTCTTGATCAGGCGATTTTTTTCTTTGAGCTGCCTTTTCAACATTTCGACTGAATATTTATTTGCCATTGCGTACGCTCCTAGCGTTCCTGGGATTTCAGTGGCAAACTCATCCTTCTTTTTATTCCTCCCATCAGTCATTACTTTGAATATTTTATTAGTGGACTCTCCCTCCTGATAAAACTCTCGCTTCACTACAACTTTCCTCTTTTTTTCAAAGAAGAAATCATTAGGAGGGAGTTCCTCTGCACTTATAGGTTTTAGTTCCTCCCCAAAAATCCATCCCTCGTTAATGCCTCCCTGTGCTGACTGCAAGGGTGTGATAGAGGTGATGGGTTGTCCGATCTATTTTGCTGCCTTCGCTAGTGTGCTGAGTGGATATTGGTCTTTCGGGGGATCAGAGGTTTTTATTCTCGTCTCCGGATACTTAGTTTCTGGTGGGTCTGTGTCCTTTATTTCCACCTCCGGGCTATGCTCCTTGGGAGGGTCGGTATCCTCTTTATTTGTTTCGGGATTGTCCTCCCGCGCAGGACTCTTTTCCTTTTCTGGGTTCTCTCCCTGCTCAGGACTCTTCTCTTGCTCAGAACCTTTTTCTTGTTGTTTCTCGGGGTTAGAGGTTTTCCCCCCAGAACTTTCAGCCTCTTTTTCTTTCCCCTTGGAAATTCCCAAACCTCCCAGTACCACGGGGAGACATCGTCTCCTATGCTCCTGAAATTTCAAAATTGAGACCCTGTCTTCAGGTGCCAGAGATTCGATTCGAAATTGAACCTCTGAATAGGACTTCGCCCCTTGGAAAACATCATCCGAGGGCGAACTTTTATGTTCGAATCTTTTTAATCCACAATTTCCCAAATGAGTGCTTACGATCCCCTGAGGATCATGCTTTTTGTACTCGATGGAAACTAGGCTCAAGTCTTCAATGGCTGTTGTTACACATCCAAATCACTCAACTGGATAAGTGTCGCACATACCTCTCGCTTGTCGCAAGTGTCGCAACTCCTATACAACTTGTCACAAAGGTCACAAGCTGGTTATAAGGGTG
>JZKD02S0334277.1:4551-19273 GCA_000966675.3 Picea glauca
TGGTGTGGTTCCCGAGACATTTTCGCCCAATACTCGGTCGATTTCTTTATGCGGTCAAGACTTCTTTCGTTCAACACCTGAATGTCGTGTTCTTCTTTTTCTCGGCCTTGTTACACTGCACCAATGTAGTTGACTCTCTCCACGGCTTGTTACACTTTTTCATATTGCCGCTCCATAGCATTTCACGTTGCGAGTGCCATGAGAGTATCTTCCTGGAGCTCGGTTATCCCTTTAGTGAATAGGTGTCACTAGGTTGTGAACTTGTTATAGGCCTCCTTGAATTTTCTCCTTAGGTACACTGTAGCCTGTGTGGTGTCCTGATAGTACTTAGCCAAGTGGTGCAAATGTTCTAGTTATTTCAGGGTGGAGGCCAACTCATATTCATCTCTTTTAGCTTTGTCCAGGGTGGCATCTGTAATTGCCATCCCTGTGTCGATGAGTTCAGACATCTTAGCATGTTCTCTGTTGATCAAATATTCCTCGGTAGTGATGAGGATGGAGCGAACTAAAGTGATCCTCCTCTTCTTGGCGGTTCTTTGGATGATATCCTTCTTCCGTTGATCATAAGTTATAGCATGTATATCGACTACCGTATCCATAGGTTTGGGAATCTGTTGATCCCCCCATGTGAGTGTATTTCCCAGACTCTCGATGGTATATACTTGTTCAAGATCGGGTTCTTGAACTTCCTCATTATGATTTTAAGGCCCAGCTCTTGTCTGTCACTCATCGGGGGTTTGAGTACCGAATGAGATAAAGGCGTCGGGGATAGACTTGATACTTACTTGTTCATCGATCGTCGAAACGCCGATTTCCTGTTGCAGGACTTCCTCCTTTGTATCATCCGACCCTGAATCATTCTTCGGACTGTCTGTTTGGGTCTCCGGTGCATCAGACATCTTAGTGTCTGGGACACTCTCGACTTCCTTTTCTTTCTGTGGGACCTCCGAGATTTGGACCTCGGGGATAGGAGATGACATATTCTCTAGTTCAATTTCTTCTTTGATGTGCACAGGGGTCCCGAGAGATGATTATGGGCTTTCATCATCGTCATATATCTTTATAAACTCACTCAAGGGGTTTGATGCGCTTGTTTCCACTGATACCCAGACTATTTCTGGCTGAGTCGCCACACATGTCGGTGATCCAGCTAGTGGCATTGTGAATTCAAGGTCATCCAACTTGGAAATTTCATCAATATCTATAAATTTAAAGTCACTTGTACCCACCTGACTTCTGTTAGGGTTATCGGCAGGGGATCCTATCATTTATGATAGGTCTAAGTCATCTTGTAGTTGATCAAGCACCCGATGCACCCATTCTAACATTAGAATCCCCCTTTCCCGCTCGTCCTGTGCCAAGTGGATATCTTTGCCTTGTGTTGGGGCTATCAAGGGGGCTTCGACTGCTTCAGATGCTATCCTTTCTTATCTGGACTTGAGGGTCGCTTGAGCCAATTGTTCCAGAGTTGTCGCTTGTTCATCCAAGCTCATGGCCTTGAGCCTGGTCATCTTAGAATTGGCCATCCTTTCCACCACCTCGTCCCAGTATTGAGCATTTTCGGTGAAGACCTCATCTTCAAATGTTTCATGGTCGTAAGGCCATCATGACGATACTTGCGATGCGTGATTCAACACTAGACCCTTTGGGTCATGTTTGTGAAAGCGGTCGTCCAGGAATCGAAACTCTAATCGACTCAGTCCTTCGTTCTTGGCTTGAGCGGTGTCTTTTACCATGTAGAAACCTATATGGAATCCATAAGGTATGAATTCTCGCTTCTTATCTTTTACCAGAGTAGCATTGTAACCTTGTAGGATGGTCTGGTAGAAGATTTCCCCTACTACTAGTCGATCAGAGACATACACAGGTAACACGTGTGGTGCTCTGGTGGCTTTGAAAAACCTTATCTATGTGTCACTCTCATTCAGATACTAGTGACCTACCTTTGATATCATCTTTTTGGTCTCAACCGACAGTCTTGGGCACTCTTTCTTGAAAAGAAAAAAATGAATACGCGCGATGAATTGATCGCAGATGAAATAGGATTTCTTGTACATGTTCTCCCATAAGACACTGAAATATACGTGGACCGACAGTTCTAAGGCATGCCATCTCAAGTTCATTTCGGTAAAGACATTTCTGGTGTAGATGACGTCCAATAAATAAGAAGCCATGTAGAAGGATGGAGTCTCTCCTTCTTTTGGTGTCTAAGCCTGTTGAATGAAAATGCTCAACTACTTGGAAATGATGGCACCCCAGTTAAAACCTCTCCCAGAAATGGCTATCGTGTAAGCTAGAGGCATCCATGCCTCTGAAAAGATAGAACAATATTTCTCCCCATACAACCGACAGATGAGGGCCATTAAATAGATACACGACTCCCTTAAGTTGTTCGTCGGGTACCAACCGGAGGTCCGATTGGTGTAATTTTTATCCTCTCTCCACCACGAGGCCATGACCTGACTGGTGTCATTCTTCTCATAGAAGCTTACAACAAAATCGATGTTCAGTCGCTCATCCGGGTCTCTGAGCTTGTAGTAATTTTGCACCTCCAATGGAAGGAAGACCCCGACACACTCGCCATTGTCGTCATTAATCAAACATCTTTGTGTGTTAGTGTGGTCGATAATCCACTTCATGAGTTATATGTAGGGGAATACTGGAGTTCTTCTCACTACCATCTGCAGGTACGATCTTTGTATTTTTGAAAAAACTTCGTCGTTGAGCTTTCTCATATCGGGGTCATTGTGTGGGGTATATTCGAGGAATTCTTCCCGCTTGATCTTCTGGAAGAGTTCTCCCCGGTGCGGGAGTACTGTCTTGGTCTCTATGCTTGCCTCTATGTCTCCAAAGGCCAGGGGCTGAGTGAAAATATTCTTGGTGGATGTCCTGATGACTAGTTCCGGTATTGGGGAAAATTCCAACTGTTTCGCAACCGCTGGGGAAGAGCCTTCTCCCACCTTTGGTTCCTTTTTCTTCGGCTCCCTCGACTATCGCCTAGTGTTCGTCTTTCTTGGAGGCATCGTTCCTACAACTGAAATCAATTCTTTAGGCGTGCGTACAGATAAACATCGGATAAAAATGTATGAATTCAAGCATAAAAAATTCCACAGACTGGTACATACATGTAACACTTGCTAAACCTATTGTTTAATACTCACGGGATCTTGGAATATTTTTCCGAATTGCTTGTCTCGCTCCTCTGGGTGATCTGAACTTCTTCACACACGATGATCTTGTTCATGAACAACTCAAAATAATTTAAACGGGGAAGAACCTATCGTGTCGCTTCAACCAATTAATTCGAGTTATGAGTGAAAATCAAACGAAATCTGTTGTCGAATATCTGTAGTTCAATTCATCGTGGGTTGACAGCGGTGATGCCAAGGGTGATGTGTTGTATCGGTAAATTCAGACGGTCCTTTTGATTCGTGCACGAATTAGCAACTAATGTGAGATTTGGAATTAATTAGTCCCTAAAATGATTCGAATCTAAATGTATCTAGCACTAAAACGTCCCATCGTTTCGTTTTCCTAGTGGGTAGGTCAGGGATCGACGATGTGCGATGGATGTTTTCATTGATATTTTCTATAAAAAACCTCCAGCACCGATCGATTTCATCGTACGGTGTTGACGTGGCAAAACTAACTCGGGGTTCTCAACAATATGCTCGTGTTAAAATAAACCTAGGATTGTCGATGCCGAAAGGTATCAGGGGCGGAGACCGGGGATAAACTTATCATGTTCTCTACGGACTAGCTTTCTAAAACTCGTCGATGCCAAAGGTATTGGGGATCAGATATCGATGAATTCTTTATTTCTTCATTAATGCTTACTCTTTTATCCTTTTACCGATGTTGAAGGGATCGGTCATTGACGATATCCTTGTGTTATGCCCGTCGTGAAAGAAAACTCCCTTCTGTCGATGCCAACAAAGATCGGCACTCGAGGACCTCAGTTCTCTCAACTGATTCTCTTTCATCTTTAATTCTTCCCGATGTTGAATTCTTGAGCGTGTTGGGGAAATGTTTTGCCTAACGATTCTTTAGTTAAATGTTAATATTTTAAGTTATGGGTTCTCAAATGTTCAAGAAAACTTTGAGAGACCTAAATGAGAAACAAAATGATAAGCAAAGTCAACATTTTTCATACTGAAGTCGAATTAGATAGTGCAAAAGATCAAGTCGTAACCAAAAAGTAAAATTTGACATAGGCTTTTTAGGGTGTGTTGAGTGCTCAACAAATGGCGACTTACTAGGCAAAAGCAGAATCTTTGTTCGGGCTCAGCTGATACAAAAGCTGGTGGGGAACTCAACTGGTTTTAAATCAGAGCTTATTTTACCCTTGCATTTGAAATTCTCCGGTTGATACTTCTGGGTCTGCCTGTGGGGTTTTTAACCTTTATTCCTCCTTCATTTCCTGTAACCCTAACTCGTGCCCTCTTTTACAAAATTCTAGTAAAGAATTCACTGGCATGTTACCTTTACTCACTTTCTACGGTGTTGTTCTGCTGGCAGCGAGCGTCCATAGCCCCGACAGAGTCACCCCGAAAGAGTCACCCCGACATCACAGAACTTGCTCCACTTCCAGCGAGCGTCCATAGACCTGATAGAGTCACCCCGACATCACAGAACTTTCTCCACTGCCAACGAGTGTCCATAGCCTCGAAGGAGTTATCTGCATACCCTCTCCTACTGTTCACTCATTTGATAAGGTCAATTTTATTTCGTCGGAATGCCCTGAGCGAGTGGGAGAGGATGATGTTTGTTTATTTTGAAAAATGAGATGGTTAAGGTGAATCCTTTGCTCACTTTGTCTTCGGGGTTCATGTAGTCCTTTTCAAATTTCCTTCTTTCCCTTAAGGTTTTACCAAACCACCAAGCAAACACATCTGCATTTCTCCAAAGTTGTTCATTTATGCAGGTTAGATATAGGACCCCTCGAAACAACCACAGGTTCCCTAGCGTTTCTTGTGTTGTATGCGAGTGATGAGTTAGGAACAGAGTTCGTCATGTCGCATGTTTTTAGGTCAACCATTATCTTGCTAAACACAACCTTCAAAAGTGAAAAAATAAAACAACAAAAGAAAGCAAAAAAATGCATTTCGCAATTGACCTAGCTTAAAACCAAAATCATGAAAACAAGCACACAAATCAATTATTATTTTTTTATTTTTTTTAATGGAAATATTGTTTTAGGGCTTGGCCATTTACTGGGAAGGTGTCAGATTCTCCCCTCAGATTTTGTAATGGTAAGTGCCTGCCCCTATCTTCTCAGCCACCTGGAAAGGTCTGAGCCATAGATTCTGAAACTTAGAATGTTTGTCTTTAGGATCGTTTGCTCTGTCCCATTTCAAGACTAAGTCTCCTACTTCAAAATTCCTCTGTTTGGCCTTATGCTTGTAAAACCATCTTTAAACGATATGTTGGTGGGCTATAAATTTCGATTTGTTTTTTCCCTTTCTTCTTCCAGCATGAGCAGATTGTCAGTCCTTTGTTGTATGACTGATGAAGGTTGTCCTCTAGAATCTTGGGCAAGTTGAAGAGATGGAAGATAAATCTCGTTAGGGAGAATGGATTCATGCCCATATACTAGAAAGTATGGGGAATTTCCTATAGCTTCCTTGGGTGTGACTCTATCTACCCATAAATCACTGTGGAGTAAATTATGCCAATTCCATTGGTTGTCTGCAACCATTTTCTTCAATATTCTCACTAGGTTCTTATTAGTTGATTATGCCACTCTGTTTCCCTATGGATAATAATTTGCAGAGTACTTGATTATGATTCCTTTTTCTAGAGAAGACTTTGTCAATAGGGTGGAGGAAAAGTAAGTTGCATTATAAAAAACTAGGACGTAAGGGACACCAAACCTGGTGATTAGTTGTTGTTCTATGAATTGGATTACCACCTTCTTGTTTACAAGAGTCAGAGGGATGGACTCTACCCATTTCGTGAAATATTCGATGGCAGTGAGTACGTACTTGTGTTGTTTTGAAGAGCTTGGTGTAATTTCTCCTATGATGTCTAACCCCCATTGCTCAAAAGGCCTAGAAACGGTCACCGATTGGAGTGGGATTGCTTCTCTCTTCTCTCTCCCAGCGCTTACTTGACAAGTTTTGTAGTTTCTAGTGTATGTGTGAGCATCATTGAACAAAATGGGTCAATAATAACCAGCTCTCAATATCTTATGAGCGGTGGTGTTTCCTGCAAAATGTCCACCGACAGGGCCATCATGGAGCTCGTTAAGAACTTTTTTTGCATATTCATGTTCGAGACATCTTAAAAGTACCCCATCATAATTAATCTGAAAGAGTACCGAATTTATGAGGCAATATTGTGCAGATTTCAACCTGAGAGCTCTCCTTTCCTTAGGGTTGAGGTTTTCTGGGCAAGTCCCATGGTGCAAGAGATAAGTCAAATTCTCATACCAAGACTCTTGCCCTGGGGAAATGTATGAAGCTTCACCACACCATAATGTCATTTCATTCTACTATCTGGAGTATTCATTTACTTGGTCCTGGGCCTCAACTGCCAGTTTGCATAATCCTTGTCCTTTCACTAGTTTAGCAGGTTTTATTTCTAGATCAAATTCTTGGACTACTACCATCCAGTTCCCTCTTCTTTCCCCCATCTCCTGTTGAGTGACTAGGGATCAGACTGCGGGGTGAGGCACGATTACTTTGGTATGGTTCTTGAGGATGCAAGATGTGAATTTTTTTACTGCTTTATAAACTGCATAAGCTTGTTTATCTATAGCAGGATAATTTAGTTCAACTCCTTGGAGGTTATTTCTCATGAACGACATCGGAGCCTTGTTGTTGCCATCATCCTTCTAAGTCAGAACCACAACTAACGATTGATCGGAGGCGAAAGTATAGAGGAAGAAATATCTATTAAAATCAGGACTTCGTAACATGAGGGTTTGAGATATAACAATTTTAATATTGCTAAAGGAATCCTTTCGCTCATCATCCCACTTAAATTCATCATCTTTGCGGATCATTTTTTGTAATGGTCTGACAGTCTCGGCGAAATCGGGTGTGAACTTCCTTACAAAATTGATTTTCCCAAAGAAGGATTGCATTGTCTTTTTGTTGTGAGGTAACGGGAGCTGAGTTATAGCTTTGACTCACTCAGGGTCTATGTGAATGCCTGCTTGGGATATGGTATGACCTAATAGATTTCCTTCTTCCACACTAAAGATAGTTTTCTTAGGGTTTAAATATATACCGTATTTTCTACACCTTTCAAAAATCTGGGTCAAGTGTTGGATGTGCTCCTCTCTATTCTTTGAATACACAGTTACATCATCCAGATACACTACCACAAACTTGTTGATCAGCCCTCAAAACGCTACATCCATGTCCCTTTGGAAGGTTTCCCCTGCATTGATTAACCCAAAGGGCATGCGTTTGTAAGAAAAAGTTCCCCACTTGGTTCGAAAGGTAGTTTTCAAATAGTCTTCCTTTGAAACCAGAACTTGGTTGTAACCCGAGAAACCATCCAGCAGAGAGAAAATCTCAGAGCCAGACACAGTCTTCAAGAGTTGCTCCATCGGTGGGATTGGGTAGTTGTCCTTTTTTGAAGCTCTGTTAAGGTTCCTAAAATCTACGCATAAGTGGATTGCTCCTGACTTTTTACTCATAGGAACCAAATTTTCTACCCATGCGGAATGTCTAATTTGGAAGATAATTTTGGCATATAAAATTTTCTTCAACTACTGACACATGAGAGGTTCTAGGGATGGGTGATATTTTCGGAGCTTTTGTTGGAAGGGTTTCACTTCAGGTTTCAACGAGATAGTGTGTTGAATGATACAGGTATCATAAGTTTTCAGATCCCGGTAGGACCATGCAAAGACATCTTGATATTGTTTGAAGAGTTTGAGATAGGCCTTCCTTTCCTCTTTAGATATTGTCCTACCGAGGTTTATGTTTTTTGGGTTTTTCGGGGTTATGATATTTATAGTTTCATGCATGGGACAAAAACTATCGGTCTTAGCATTTTTGGGCCCCTTAAATTGTTCTTTTAGGTCAAAAAGATTCTCCAAATTAGCTATCCCCTTCGAGATTGTGTCAGACTTCGATTTGTCAATTGGTTGACCCATCCGAGGATCAGTTTTTGTTGATTTTTCCTGGAATACTTCATCATCAATAGCTAAGTCTTTGAAATTATCTTGGTTAGTCATAAATTTTATGATCTGTTGATCTCCTTCAAATACTTTCCAATTAGAAATTTTGTTAGGCACTGATGGTTTGTAGAGTAGTTCCACAGTGAACCGGGAAGCTTCATAATCTTCTAGAGGTGACAACCTTGAAGCAGTTATGGCCAGGGAATCAACAAGGATATTATTTATTCTAGGGATAGTTGTAATATTGAAAGATTCAAAATGATCTATTAACCTATGCACTTCTTGTTGATAATTCTTTAGGTCCAGGGAGTTGAAATGTATAGTATTGTTCAGAATTTGTCGGAAGAACCACAGTGTTATTGACAGCTTGTCATCGACGTTTCGAATCCATAACAGGATCCGTCATCAGGACAAAAAAGCCTGAGAAAAATAGTAAGAGAAGAGCCTTTATTAAATAGTGATGAGGCGGGTGAAAAAACTACGGTTGGTTGAGTGAAACCCTCGTTTTTAGGAGAATTTTTCTCAACATATAGTAAATAGTGGTTTAATTAAGTTTTTTATATGTTAATTGTAGGTTAGGTTTAGGGTTGACCAGAAGTTTTAGTAAAATATATTAATTTTATGTTGATTAAGGGCTAAATTAAGGTTAAAATAATGAGGTAAACTCTCGTTTTGAGGAAGTTCATATAATCTTTAAGTTAATTTTACTAAGAAATGTTAGTTTTGTCAATATTAATGTTATGTTAATTATAGGTTAAAATAATGAGGTAAACCCTAGGTTTGAGGAAGTTAGGGTACAAGCTGTCAATAACACTGTGGTTCTTCCGACAAATTCTGAACAAATTTCTCACCACAGAAACCTAAATGAACATGTATAGTATTCCTTACTTGTCTAACGATAATTTTAGAATCCCTAAAAACCTTCAATTCTTTGACGTTTAAGTCTATGGCTTTTTTTAACCCTTGTACTAGAGCTTCATACTTGGCGGTGTTGTTTGTGCATTCAAACTCAAGTCTATAGGATAGGAAATTACGCTTACCCTTTGGATCAATGAGGATGCACCCTACCCCATACCCTTCCTGTGATTTAGATCCATCAAAGTATATGGCCCAAATTTGTGAGCGTAGGTTATATGTTTCCCCTTTCTTATCACTTTCTTGCTCTCTTATTTTTTGTTCTCTAGTTTCTAGCACAGGTTCTTGACAGAAGAGGGTTTCCTCTCTCGATATCGATGATTTATCTTGAAACACCATTTCATAATTTTGAGTGAGAGGGATATCAGATGAGAGAGGGGAGAAGTTGTTGAAGTAGGAATCACATGAATAATTTCCTAGCAAAGGGAAGTCTGTCGATGAGGGTTCATTTAGGGTTTCTAGATCAGTGACCGTATGTTTCAGATATTTTTCCCTATCAATTTTGATCATATTTTTGTACCCCTTTAATGGTAGCCAAAGGTGTGCCCAGTCTGTACTAAAGTATTTGTTTAACTTCTCAGACCAATCTTGGCTTAACAATAATACATAATCTTCTGGGATGTCTACAATAATGATGTCAATCACTTGCATAAACTTAGTATGCATGGCTATTATGATCATTACATCTTTGATTTCTCCCATGACCTTCACCTGGGTTATGTCTAGTTGTATTACATGTTTATCCTTCTTGAGAGGAACTGCGTTTATTTTTTTACAGAGAGACAATGGAATAACGTTAGAGGATGCTCTTGAATCGACCAAATAGTTGTGGAGGTTCCTATTGAAGACTTCAAATGTTAAAAGGAAAGGTGGGACAAAAGGTCTTCCCTTCTTATCTTCAGAACAAGTGTTCACAATTTGTTTATTCCCTAAGTCTGTGGGGATTAGATTTCTTCCTGAGTCAGTGATCGTCGTAGGATTTTCTAATGATTTCAAAGACTATAACATGAAGTCCTTTTGTTGAGGGATCCTACAAATTTCCATGACTGATACATTAGTCTTTAACTTCTTCAAATATTCAACTACGTTGTAATCAAGTTTGGGTGATTCTCGGGTATGGATGCTTATAGGGTTCTTACAGGGAACAAAAGGCGCTTTCAGGTGATCGGGGGCTATCTTTCCCCCCGAAGTTTGGGTAGTAGCAATATATTTAGAGACAGGTGGACCCTTACTACACGTTTGCACAATTGAGACCTTTGCAGGTGGTTCTTGAGCTTGAAACAAGTCGTCGGAGAGCATAATTAGGTCAGGATCCCATATCAGCATGGTTGTATCTTCGGGTGGATCGATCTCTTCCTGATCAACAACATTCATAATTGAACTGCTTGGTTGTTTGGTTAGGGAAACCTCATCTAGAAACCGATTGGCCATTAAATTCATGGCATGCACCCATTGAGGGCAGTCTCTTTCAAAGTGGTTCACTTGATGGTAAGTACAGAAAGAGTTGGATGCTACATTTACCAGATCGATATTTAAGTTAGTTGGGGGAGGTTCAATTGCTTTGAACGATGGTTTTCTTTTAAAGAAAGGCTTATAGGGCCTTTGGCCTTGGTTTCCTTCCCCTACATTTCTCATCATGTCTATGATCTCATTTGATAACTTCTTGACCATGCGTTGTAGGTCTTCTATGTCTCCAATGCCCTTTTCGGGAACTTGTTCTGCTTGTTTCCATGTCGGTCTAGTCAAAAGGAGTCCTCTCCTGGGAGGAGGTTGGATTTCTTTTTTAGCTAACGAGACCTGACCTTCTTTACACCCTTTCATCTCGAACTCTATAGTTTTGGATTCTTTAAAATTCCCATCCAGGGTTCATTTGACAACCCTCTTCACAAACATGGAAATAAAAGCTGGGAGGGCATTAGCATATACTTCGATTTGCAACTCTTGAGTTGGTTTAGCTTCAGGTTTGAATTTGTTCAAGATAGCTGTGAATATTTGATTGAAATCTTTAACCTTCTCCTTTGAACTCATGGTGGCAATGAACAATTCAACCATCAAAGCTCCTGTAGTGGTTTCCTCGGCAAATTTATCTAGAAAATCCTTTTGAAACTTTGTCCAACTAGTTATGGATCTTACGAGTAAGTTAAAATACCATGTGGAGGTTGAGTTCTCAAAAGTGTCAGGGAATAACCTTAATACTACATCTTGATGTTGGACATTCATAAGCTGGATCGCTAGTATGAATTCCTTGATATGATCTTCAGGCATCCTGAGGTCTCGGGATCAAACTTAGGAAGTAACTTCTCTGGTTGTCGGGGAAGGTTATGGACTCGCCCCGGGATGGAAAAAGAATCTCTGGCCAACCAAGGTTGATTTTTCTGTGGCAGGTTTCCCCTTTATTCATCATGGTCATTATTGTCTTCCATATCTTCGGATTCTAAGTTAAACTCCTCCACTTCCGAAAAATTCACCTGGTTCAGAGATGTCACCAATTGGCATTTCAGGGATTAGGTTAAGAGGATGTTCAATTTCGATGATTACGAAATCTATCAAGTCTTCTACTGTGTGCATGGAAACCTGGTTGGGGGTGTCGACCACTGGTCTGCATATTTTTTGTCTTCGAGGAAGAATTAGAGCTAAAGACAATGCACCAATCTGTCGAGCATATGCTCTTGTGATTCTTTTGAATTGATTTAATTCCTCATGAGGAAGAGTGTAAGGTATGTCAGGGAACAAGATTTCTTCCTCGGGCTAGGGTGAGTTACTCATTTCAGGAGTACTCAGTGTGTGTGGGTTTTCTTGGGAATGACTAGCCATGCATGTGAGCTGCTTTGAATCTACAATCTCTCTAAAATATTATGTGAAATATGTATTCAACCATTCATTC
This sequence comes from Picea glauca, assembly GCA_000966675.3. Lineage (NCBI taxonomy): Eukaryota > Viridiplantae > Streptophyta > Pinopsida > Pinales > Pinaceae > Picea > Picea glauca. The sequence goes on from JZKD02S0334277.1 coordinate 16,485, forward strand.
TCAGTCCCTCCTTCTAGTTCCATTTTTGTTGATGGGTCCTAGATCCCTTTAGTTCAACAGCAGGAACCAAACCCTCCATCGAGGCCTAATTAGACTCTGCAACGTTTAATAGTGGAATGGTTATCTATATCTTGCGATATGTCCAATTAATCGATGGGCTTTACGTTTTATTGTGAAGGTGTCTCCTTCAGTTTGGACTTTCTCTTTTTGTGTTTTTCTCTTAGGTGGGACCGATATAAGATGGAAGCCAGAATAAACACACTTGGCAACAAAACAGGAAAAGGTTCTAAATACTAGAGAAGAGGCTAAGCTTGGGATAACTCGCTACTAAAGCATGTAGACAACGATCATCTACCACATGCCTAGTACTAATACGTTAACCGTGTGAGTAATCTAATTTATGGATGAGATACTAATTAGCAGAAGAAAACATGCATGCAATAAAATAACGGTAAGTAAAATAATTCACTTAACTCTAATCATCCATCACATAATAACACAACGATTCATCTTCATCATTAAAGAAAAGAACTGTAAAACATTGCATCAGATAACTTATCAATAGATCTAATAGCTCTTACTTGTTACAACATACATTCATGAGACGAGATAGGAAATAGTTCTTCTCCACATCCAATCATACACGGATTTGATGAAAACGCAACTTTGTCTCTGGTCTAGAAGGACTTCTCAATTAAAGGTAGCTCCAAAATAATTCTTAACAAAACCACAAATGAGAGTTTTTTGCAACAATCATCGACCCTTAACTAATCGGTCGATGCTCTTATTTATAACACAAATTAACTAAAAATAACGGCTAAAGAGCAGATAAGTAAAACAAAATTTTCCACCTGGCGTTATCTCCTAACAATTTTCTAACAGTCATCTCAAAATATCACTTAAAAGGGTGACTCTTCTCATACTCCGACCAACTTATGAACAACTCCTCACAGGTGTTAGCGTATGGGATTCTATGTTGGTCCATCGGAGCTGCTTATATCTATCTTATCTCTATTGCATGTGCTTGATACTTCACGAGACTGGTACTTAATTGTTGCAGCATAGCCTGAGCTTTGATTGAGTGTTCCATAAATTGTCATACCTGACCTGGCGTTGTGTCCGTCACCTTTGCCAGTCTTTCAGCCCATGATGCATCTTGCTTGGTGTGCGATTTGAATATGTCGTGCAAGTCGACATAGTCATCGGGTGTGCCGAACCTGGGAAGTCCGATATATTTCATCACTCGATTGATCTTAATCCAGTGTTTCTCGCACTTGGCCCATTTCGCTTGAATTTCTCGGTGTGGTTCCTGAGACATTTTCGCACAATACTTGGTCAATTTATTTATGTGATCAACACTGCTTTCGTTCAACACCCGAATGCCATGTTCTTCTTTATCTTTTCCTTGTTGCACTGCACCAATGTAATCGACTCTCTCCATGGATTGTTGCACTTTTTCATACCACCCCTCCATATCCTTGCACATTGCGAGTGCCATGAGAGTATCTTCCTGGAGCTCGACTATCCCTTTAGTGAATAGGTGCCACTTAGTTGTGAACTTTCTATAGGCCTCCTTGAATTCTCTCCTTAGGTACACTGCAGCCTGTGTGGTGTCCTGATAGTACTTATACAAGTGGCACAAATGTTCTAGTTCTTTCAGGGTGTAAGCCAACTCCTTTTCATCTCTTTTAGCTCTTTCCAAGGTGGCATCTGTAATTTCCATCCCTGCACCAATGAGTTCGGACGTCTTAGCATGTTCTGTGTTGATCAAATGTTCCTCAATAGTGATGAGGAAGGAGTGATATAAAGTGATCCTCCTCTTCTTGGTGGTTCTCTAGACGATAGCCTTCTTCATTCGATCATAAGCTATAGCATATATATCAGCTACCTCGTCCTAGGACTGTTGATGTCGAAAGGTATCGGGGGTTGGCAATCAGGGATAAACTTATCACGTTCTCTGTGGACTAGCTTTCTAAAACTCGTCGATGCAGAAAGGTATCAGGGATCAACTATCGACGAAGCCTTTATTTCTTCGTTAACGCTTACTCTTTTAGCCTTTTACCGATGCCGAAGGGATCAGTCATCGACGATATCCTTGTGTGATGCCTATCGCGAAAGAAAACTCCCTTCTACCAATGGCAATGAAGATCGGCGCTCAGTGACCTCAGTTCTCTCACGTGATTCTCTTTCATCCTTAATTCTTCTCGATGTCGAATTCTTGAGCGCGTCGGGGAAATGTTTTGGATGTCGATTCTTTAATTAAATTTTAGTCTTTAAGTTATGGGTTTTTTCATGTTCAAGCAGACTTTGAGAGACCTAAATGAGAAAAAATATGATAAGAAAAGGCAACGTTTTTCATACTAAAGTTGAATTAGACAATGCAAAAGATCAAGTGGTACCCAAAAAGTAAAATTTGACATAGGATTTTTAGGGTGCATTGAGTGATCAACACAACCTTCCAATGTAGCTCATGCAGATCCTGCATGAACCTGGAGACTACTCCAACTGCATAGGAGAGGTATGGTCTGGAGTGTGTGAGATACAACAAGCTCCCCACTAGTTTTCTCTAAAGTGTGTTGTCCACCAGTGGAGTGTCCCTACCATCCTCAAGTTTTACTCCTGTTAGGAAAGGAGTCGGGGCAGACTTGCAGTCTCTCATGTGAAATATCTCAAGGACATCTCGTGCATACTTGGTCTGAGACAGTTTGATGCCTGGAGCATCCTGAATGATCTCGATTCCAAGGAATAAATGTACCAGACCCATGTCCATCATCAAGAACATGTCATGC
>JZKD02S0334288.1:0-13733 GCA_000966675.3 Picea glauca
GAATCTCTTCAAGATTTATACCACATATTTTCCTTGGCTAAGGAAAATCTAGTCCAATTTCTTCCACAACTCTAGACCCAAGAAATAATGCATCATACTCAGGTCTTTCATCTAAAACTCTAATGCAATCTTTCTCTTACACTCAACGATGAGCTTCTCATTCCCAGTTAGAAACATGTCATCCACATATAAAAAAAATATCACTAGTCCACTATTCTCAACCTTGTAGTAAAGGTTGAGATCTGCTTTACTCTTGGTAAATCCCAAGCTCATCAGAAAGATGTCAATTCTACCTTACCATGCCTTGGGTTCTTACTTCAATCCACGCAAGGATTTATTCAACCTAAACACATATGACTTCCTGTCATGTGTCTCGAATCTTTGTGTTTTCTCCACGTACACTTCCTCTTCCACTACACCATTTAGAAAATATGTCTTCACATCTATATGATGTATCTTCCATTTCATTACTACAACTATCACAAGTGTATTTCTAATCAAGTGTATCTCACCAAAGGAGAAAATGTCTCCTCATAATCTATTCCTTCTTTCTGGGAGAACCCACGAGCCACAAATCTTTCCTTGTACTTCTCGATACTTCCATCTACTTAATGTTTCATATTGTACATCCATTTGGAACTCACAACTAATTTCTCTTTCGGTCTTGGAACCACATCCCAAACACCATCCTTAATGATGGATTGATATTCCTCAATCATGGCATCCTTCCATACTTTCTTCTCTACATCCTCTTCATAATAGGTAGGCTCAACATCAATGATATCACATAATAATTCCATGTAATTGGAATATGGTTGAGGTTTCTTGCTTTCTCTAAAAGATCCATCTGGAGCACCATACTTCTCGACATCCTGAATAATCGCATCAGCCTAAGCTGGTATTCTTTTGTTTGTACTCCTTTATGTGGGTCTTTGTGGTTCTACCATGTCATGGTCCTCTGGACCATGCTCTTTCGACACACCATCATTACCTGCATCTGTATCTACAACTCTAGGAGTTTCGGGGTCCTCATCATGGATCTCCTCTGTATGAAGCTACCTTGATCTATTGAAGGTTGCATGCTCATTGAGCATAACATATATGATAATATTGATTTGTCTGTAACTAGGGATGTAGACTCTATATGCATTTGATGTCTCACTACATCCAACAAATATACCCTTCTTTCCTGAAGGATCCAACTTCAATCTCTTATCTTTGGGAACATGCACATACACTGGACAACCAAATATCCTCAGGTGGATGACCTCTGGCCTTTCTCTTGAAAACGATTCTTCTGGTGTCTTGTTCCCAAGTACACGGTGGGGACTTTTGTTCTACACATATACAACGATCGGTGCTGCTTCTGGCCATAGATGCATAGGTAAGTCTTGATCATGAACCATGGCCTTTACTGCTTCCATTATTGTCTGATTCTTTCTTTCTACCACACCATTCTGCTGAGGATTGTAGGGAGTAGTGAGCTCCCTCTTAATCCCAATTTCTCTGCAGAGTGCTTTGAATTCGTCCAATGTTAACTCTTCTCCATTATATGACCTCAATATCTTTATCTTCTTTTCAGAAATATTTTCTACAAGGGATTTGAATTCCTTGAACTTGCTGAATACTTGACTTTTTGTTTTCAAGAAATAAATCCAAGTTTTATGTGAGAAATCATCAATAAATGATACATAATATACATACCCGCTAAGTGAAGTGGTTTTCATTGGTCCATACACGTCTGAATGCACAATGTCCAAAAATCCTTTGGATTTGTCATCACTTCTTGGGAACAGGCTCTTCCTGATGGTCAGTCTGCTCCATGTCTCAAACTGGAGGTTATCTAATATGTTTCCTTCTGCAATTGTCACTGTATCTCCCTCTCAGAGTTGTCACTGGTGACCTGCTTTCGTGGTAAACTTCTTGGAACACATATATATCCATGGTAACCTCCATGGAATTTTTAAGATAACCTTCCCAAGACAAGAGAAACAAGAGAAAAGTATCTCCAATATAATAACATTTTCATAAGAACATATATATGGTAACAAGAATAAAAGAAAATTTCATGGTAATCATCATAGCATTAGCAAGGTGACCTTCTTGGAAGAAAAACAAGAAATATCTCCCAGAGGAGATGTTAGTTCATCTTGCAAACAAGTACAATAATAATTTATACCAATAATACTCACATGCTACCAAGTATTCATTGTACCTAGCAGTAATATAATCTTTCAAAGATTGTTGTCATGACTATAATGTTTACTTGTAATGTAGCAATTATCAAACTTGATATGTGCAAATTGGAAACTTATAAATTTACTCAATCAAACCTGGAACTTGGAGTCTTATCTCAAAGAATGAGTGTTGTTGCTTTTCTTCCGAGTCTCCTTCAATCAAGATGACAAGTATTCTCTCCAACCTGTCCCCTGTACTATGATAGTTTTCTTTCTTGACAAAAATCTGAGTTAGGGAATATAATGCAAATAAAATATAAAATATAAACCTTAATCAATCTAATACTTTGACTCAATTCAACTTATAAATTTAACTTTGACCAGAGATTTGACTTCAACTTCTCTGACTCAAAAAATCAACCTTGACATTTTTGTTGACCGAGGGCACCAGAAGGTTCACTAGGCTAGGGCGCACCAGGAAAACCAAGAATTAGGCCCAACACTTCACTAAAAGTTCCCAATGAATTTGGGTTAGGGTTTTCTAACACTGCAAAACCAGAAATCGTAACTGGAACTTCCATAAGAATTCCTAACGAGCTGATATAGGGAAAAAATAATTTCAACATCCTTAAATAAGTTTCTCAACGAGCTACCAAAAACTTAATTGGATTAGAGGAACTGCAATTAGCACTACAACTAGCACCATAGTTGGTGTTTCAACTAGCACTGCAATTGGTGTTGCAACTGGCAACTGCAACTTCTGCTTCAATAAATCCTTCTAGATCAATGAAGCCTTGACCTAGGGTTTTATGAGAAAAGCCTAATTTTTTTCAATTTCATAAATTTGGAGATCTGATCTGGGGGGAAGATGCTCGTCTTAGGCAAGGTTCTTAGTGGCTTTTGTAAGTGCTCAACAAATTTGAAAATAGGGGAAAATGACGATCTTCCTTCTAGTGGTTAGAATGTTTTGAAGGAAACTAACTTTGATACCATGTTAAAATTTTGGTAATGCTTGTTTAACCATAGACAATGTCACATCATTGTCACCCAACCATAGGCACTTACACATGCCACCCCTGAGAACAGTAGCCTTTTCTTAGATAGATTCTAGAAAGTCCACTAGAAACAACAAATAAACTCTAACCATAAATACCAATACTGTTGTGGTAGAAACACAATATCAAGAGAGTGTACCTCTACCAATAGAAGCATATCTTTACCAAGAGAAGCACACAAGAGATCTACCAGAAAGACCGATATTACACCATGACAACTGCTACACTACCCTCTCCAAACTTGCACCTCATTCTGCTGCAACTGTTGCTCCTTAAACTTGTGCCCTAGCTGAGTGAATGAATGTGTATCCAAATGAGGAGTGCCTAGCCTCTATTTATACTATTCTGCCAAGGTGTCTTTTCATGTGGGGCCATCCTCACTTTTTGGAGCCTTCTATTTACTTTACTATTAATCTTCTTGGGCCAACTTCTCTTTTAGGGTATTCCACATATGTTTAATGTTTCTCTTGATTCTAGAATATTCTACTCTAAGTACAAGGGTTATATTGGAGGTTAATACCTCTCACAGCTACCAAAACATTAACAAAGGCGGTTGATGCACCCCTTGACTGCAATATTTTACTGAGGCGTAATTGGACTTACACTATGAAAGTTGTTGTGTCGTCATTGTTTCATGTTTTATGATTTCCTCATGAAGGGAAGCTTGTGACTATCGACCCGTTATCTTTCTCCATCTCCAGTTCCTCTGCATCGGTGTGACCCTCGGTCCTCATTGTCAATAATTCTCAGAAGGAAATTAAGAATATTAGTGTCAGAATGTATCCTTTCTTGATGGGAACCTTTAATTTCTTGGTGCCAATCTCGTATATTAATGTTGTTTTCAACGAATCCTCATCGTCATTGAGGTTTGTTTCATTCTGTAATTCATATTTTGATGACCCATGGAATCTACGTTCTTTGACTGTGTCGTATGAAGTTCATTCACACATTATAATGGAAATGTCGTTGTCTGCAGTTGAGATTGCATATCAGACTATCCTGGAAGTCGATGCAAACCCAAATCCTCCCTCTTCGCGGATGGAAGAGGTGGATCTTGTCCTAGATCCCATATGGGCCATAAAATCGTCTAGTTGAAATGATTTCCTCAAAAATACTTTTCCTTCAGACGAAGTGATCTTAGAGGCCATGAATGATCCTGAAAGGCCTTGGGAGGACCTTCACCACAAATCTTATTTCCTCCTAGAACTTGAAAGGATCTAACGAGATGAGTTTAGGTCCACCATGAGTGAGATTGTTGGTCACACCGTGGTCACATTGGATAAACATGACATATATGATAAAGGGAACATGACAGATATCTCTCAGACCATTTGATCAACCTCTCTCGAACCCAAGGAAAGGTTGAGAACATTTATATCGGTGCAAATTGCTCACCCGAAGAAATTCAGATTTACACTGATTTGTTTAAGGAATTCCAAGACGTATTTGCTTGGTGATATGAATAAATTCTAAGGATAGACCCTACCATTTTCAAACATGAAATTAAGATATATTTGAATGCCTATCCAATTCATCAATGACTTAGAGTTGTGAATCCTAGGGAGGTCCCCACCATTCAACTTCAGGGTTTACATGGGAAATCTAACTTCATGCTTCGCTTTATAGCCAACTATGCCAAAATCACTAAGGGTTTTATGCGTCTCTTGAAAAATGATACCGTGTTTATATGGGATGAGCAAGCCTAGGATTCCTTTGATTCCCTTAAGAAAAACCTAGTGTCGACACATTTGTTGAGTCCTCCAGATTATAGTAAAGATTTCCTTCTTTATACAGTTGCGTCCGTAGGGAAGGTTGGTATGGTTCTCATGCAAGAGGATGAAGAGATCCATGAGAATGGTATCTATTATCTTATTTGAAATCTAATCTTTCTTGAACTTAAGTACTCTCACATGGAAAAGATAGCCTTAATAGTCATGCATGTGGTTCAAAGATTGCGCCATTATATCTTACTTCACAAGACTACCGTGGTCGCCGACTTCAATCCATTTCAATACATCTTGAAAAGGCGTATTATAGGGGGGAAGTACAATAAATGGATTATTATTTTGCAGGAGTTTGATCTCTATTTTGTCTCCACAAAATCTAATAAATCACTAGTCTTTACGGAATTAATGTCAGACTTCTCTAGGCATGATGAGGATACTGTTTTCGATGACTCATTTGTTGATGATCACATTTTCCTTATCTCATCTTCGAACCCCATGGTATGGAGACATTATGATATATATTCAAATTCTAAAGCTTCCCCAACATCTTTCAAGGGACGACTGACGATGTGTATGCCATCAAAGCCAAACTACCTCATTATCAGTGACACTTTGTATTGTCGAGGGGTGGATTCTATTCTGCATCGTTGTTTGAATCATGAAGAAGTTGAAGTTTTACTCAACAAATTTCACATTAGGGAATGTGGTGGTCATTTATCTGGGCTTGTGACAACCCAGAAAATATTGCGAGTTGATTATTTTTGGTCGTTGATTTTTAAATATTGTGTAGAAGTGGTCAAGAAGTGTCACCCTTTCTAGGTGTTCGCTTGTAATATGCGCTCACAACCTGCCCCTCTTCACCCGGTAATTGTCGTCGGTCCCTTCATGAAGTGGGGGGTGGATTTCATGGATTTAAACCCAACCTCGGTTGGGGGGTGCCATCACATTATCATGTTCGTGGACTGTTTTACCAAGTGGGATGAGGCCATGCCTATAATAAAATTTGATTGTGAGACTACAACACACTTCGTATTTAATAAAATCATAGCTCGGTTTGGAATTATGAAGGATATTGTCACTGACCATGGGAATCACATTCAAAACAAGATGATGATAGAGTTGGCATCAAAACTAGGGTTCAAGAAATATCATTTGTTGTCATATTATCTCCAGAAAAATAGCGAAGTGGAGGCCGTGAATAAATCTCTAAAATCCATTTTGCAAAAAAATTTCAGGAAGAGTAAATCTAACTGACACATGATGTTATACCCTACTCTCTGGACATACAAAACCATAGTAAATACTTCCAGTGGTTTTTCACCGTTCCAATTGGTTCACGGAGTGGATTTTTTTCTCCCTATTGAATGCAAGATTCCTTCTCTTAAGTTAGCAATTGAGATCCTACCTAACACGACTTATCTCAAAGAAATCCTTGTACACTTGGAGAAACTTGATGAAAAATGCCAAGATGCCACCCTAGCCATCGAAGCGAATAAGTGATGTGTTAAGGTCCAATATGAAAAATATGTTTGTCCCCGACAGTACGCTGAGCGCATGACTTGGTCCTTCTTACGACCAAGATAAAGAACTAATGGGGGCAAGAAAATTTAATCCCATGTGGAACAATCCATATATCATGAGACGTGTCCTCAAAACAAGAGCCTATGAGTTAAAGGATTATGAAGGGAATGTGATAAAGATCCCATAAATGGGCTCTATATCAAGAAGTATTATGCTTGAACCCTCCAGCTCAAGTATGAGCTTTGTATATTATTGTACTTTAGTGTATATAATTTTATTTTTGTTGTTTTGTTTCGCCAATTTGCTTATTGAGTTTCCTCTTGGTTGGAAGATGTTAATGAAATCCTTGGTGTTCTTAAGATTCACATATGGTTCCAGTCGTCATAATTGAAATGTAGCTTATATCGCTTGGGTTATCTATTCCATCGAGGAACAATTAGTGTCTTCATGAGGCATTTGTCTGGATCCATCGATGAACAATGTGGCTAAGTATAGCATCGTTATTGAGCTATTACATGACGCAATTTTGTATGGTGTTCAATCTTTAGAGGTCCACCTAGATTCCCAGTTGGTTGTTTCCTAGTTGAACAACAAGTATCAGGTCATGGATCCTACACTACTTTGATGATTCCTTCGAGTACAATTTTTGGAACTATATTTTGATTTCATTACTTATAATCATATCCATAGAAGTTCTAATCAAGTATTTTATGCATACACTAATTATGTTTTAGATTGGAATTTGTCGCATAACTAAGTAAAGGAAACATACATTCATAAATTTATACATTCATCCATTGCAAAATATATAAAAAAAGTCAAACACCAAAAGTTTATATAGTAAAACTCATTGTTTTTACAATTTATATAAATTTTTACCCACTTTATATAGTTTTCTCCCTATATTTTCTATTTTTGAAAACAAATGGACTAATTATGCAGTGTAAGACTTGGTTTGAAGCGGTTTTATCAGTTTATGATGAATTTTCAGCATTCCTTAGCTCATGTTTTCCTCCGACAAGTATATATCGTCACCGACATATAGGATAGGTTTTCTCCTCACTTTGCATTTTTGCATCAATCTATGACCATGATTCATATGCCCTAGGTACAAACCCATTTTTTAGCTACACATAACCTCCTCACTATTACTAGAAGTGTCGTTATTAAGTGGTAGAGAATTACCAAACATGGGTGCTCTAGTTAGAACCATTTTTCCATTTGGTGCCCATGAAGAAGTTACTCCATAGGTCAGGGAGTCCTTTGTAGTCCTGTTATGATATTGTGTTCAAGCCTCATGTCTTCTACTCAGTTTTTTTATGGCTACTACCTACGGGGCTCCCTCCATTACATCCTGGAGTCTCAGTTAATCTCTTTTCAGACTCCTTAAAAAGGAAAATATTTCCAAGTGATATTTTTTTCTTTCATACTTGTTAAATGGAATTGAAATAACATCCATTCGGTACAAGTTTACCCATTTTTCGGATCGAATGGACTAACTATGAAAAAATAATACTCTATTCAACATTGACTAGAAGAGTTCTCCTTGGTATTGTTTTACACTTTTTTGGTCTCAGGATACTAAATTTATGAAAAAGAACACTATTGGAAGCCCAATTCCTGATGTTGAGTTGTAATTTCATTTCATCACCCTGCTTACATTGTTGAGCCTAATTATGACTCATGATTCCTCGTTATAATCCCATTTCCCCATCATTTCTTAGCATTCACCAAGAAGTGCCTTTAATATATCCTTTTCAACTTGACACCCCTTACCCCAAGAGGAAACATCCCCCCGAGTGTCCATATCTTTCACGTGTTCTCGTACATCGAGCATAGGTATGTTCCACTACATGGAACTAGTTTGCTTGTTTGTGACACTCATTTCCTCTCTTGCATCATAGCATTCTTTTACCTCTTTTTTAGGCTTTAATAATATGAAAAAGATAAAAAAAAATTGAAAAACAAAAAAATAAGGGAGGGAAAAGAGTATTATCCTATATCGGCAGCAGTCGTGTCGCCTTTGAACAAACCACAAATTTTTGAATCAATTCATCAAAGGTTTGGGTTTAGTATAGCCTTAGGAAGTTGAACTCGTTACTGAGAGCTTACGAATGGTTATTCTTCCAGTCCCTATCGATATTTTGTTGATGCCTCCTGCATCACAAACTTTTGTCAATGTTCAGTCTTGAGTCTATGCTGCCTAATCTATCCATATGTCTCATGCTCTTTTTGAAAGGAAGTATAAACCAGTGTCGACAATTCCTCAGAATTCTTTACTTTGCATGTTGACCATCCCTTTATAAGTGCATCTGATAATCACATGAAATTGTTTTCCTACCTTGCACCCTGGGCCTACTTTCACCATTGGTAGGTGACCTTGAACCCAACATATTACATCTCTTCATTGGTCACTGACTGGGTGGTTTTCCTTATGTTCAACAATAAGAAATATATTCACACATTGGGATTCGTGCAATGTCTTGGATTCCATTAGACCCTATTGGTGGTTTCCTTGTCTTTGTCGACAATTTTAATTATTTCTTGTTATTCATAGGGTCTCTTTCATGTAATACTTGCATCTGGTGCATGTGACAGACACACATGGTCATTGTTTCATGCATATCTTGTTCCTATGAGTTCTTCCTAATCATCAAGTGTTGCCTTGAACCTCGCACTAGATGATGAGGGATACCTTAATTCCCTTATTTCAGCGGATCTCATTCCATCAACTTCAACTCATCTATTCTGGAATCGATATCTAGAGTCATAAGAGTACCTATAGGTTTGCAGTCATCAGTGGCAGGTTCTCTCGTCATCGATAGTTGGGAATACATTAATGTCTCCTACTCGATGGATTCTTCAAGTGTTCGACCTCAACACCTTTATTCACACTTGTTGAATGTACTTTGTGCCTTGAAACCTACTTTCATCATCGATGGGTTGTCTATCATTTGTTAACAATATACCTCAATGACCGGTAATCAAATGAAGTCTCATTGTGTTAGACTTCAACTATTTTATTAACACAATGCGGACTTGCACCGTCGACGGTTAGTGTAGAAGACCTTATACTCATAGTAGAAACACCTCATACATGTTGATGTCTTTAATTTCACCATTCCTATATGACTTCAGTTATCATGGAAGATCATATTGTACTTCATTGTATACATATATCTTCAGTTGATTTTGAGACTGGACTCCAGTTTGTTTTGTTTTTGCCTATGACCATATATGGCATATGTATATTTTTCATTTCCTATTCATGGCCATGAACAATTATCTTCTATATATAGACATGGAGTTGCAGTGTACTTTAGATTGGCAGCCATGTGTACAAAGTCAATATGTATAGTAGTATTCTAATGAATTACTAGTTCCTCGAGTTGGGTCCTCACTACTCTACTTCTGGGAATTGTAATGTATTTTGGCCATCGTAATTTCTCCTTTGACCTCCAACATTAGAGGGCATATATTATAGAAATTTTTTCCACACCCTATGCATCATGCTTTGGTGGCCTACCCTTTCCCTCTACAGACTTAGTTTACCCATTTTGATCAATCAAAAGTAAAAAGATATTTTTTTTTGTAAATATATGTGGGATACAATTATACAACTTGTGTATACGCAGGTTGCTCCATTACAACCCGCGTACATCGGGTTTTGTGTTCAAAATTAAAAATATTTTGGATTTTCCATGCCAAGTCATGGGATCTATGATCCTTGGCATTTTGTATGCTGGAAATGCTTCAATTCGACTCTTCAATTCCCTTTGAAGGCTATAAATTGAGCCATATACAAGCCTTGAAGGAAGGAGAAAAAGTCGAGAGAAAGTATACTCTGGAGAAATTTTTTCTCATATTACATCCTCGAGTCTGCATCCCTTAGTCCCTTAACTCTAAACTCTCCTTATGTTTAGCCCCCAAGCTATCCCTATCTTGTGAAGGAGGAAACCAATTACTCCTAGAACTTGTGAGCTTTCCTTGTTGAGGATTGAAGTGGTGAAGGCCTAGGTGGAGGGACTTAGTTTCTCGGTTTCGACGAGTTTTTGATATAGGAGGTTGTCACCTATGTACTCATGCTGATTATATTAATAGACATACTATTTTCTCATCCAATTATATGTTGCAAATGTTTATATTATTTTTCATGGGTAAATTTGTTATACATGTTAATGGATTATGCTAGTTTATATTCTAACATTTCATACATTTTCCATATGCTTGTGTATCTTGGATGTTGAGAAAAAGTTGTAGGCATCAAGCATTGGATTGTGAGCTCAACGGTGGTCTCCTATGAACGTCCGAAAGAGGTAGGATTCTAGCCTTTATTTTGTTGACATTTACATTTATCTAGCATACTTGAGATTTGAGTTGATTTCTTGGTGTCGTTCAGTCTGTTGTGGTCATATCCCAAACCATAGAGATTTATTCCTCGTAAAAACATCCATTCTCTCTTCCTTTGGGGAAACACGTAAGTCATATTTGGTACCTTGACTATGAGCACCATTGTTGTTCAACGATTTTTCCAACTTTGGTTTTCCTTTTCCTAGTATCCCTAAGATTTTAAATTGATCATATGCCTTAGTAAATTTTATTTCCTTTATCCAGATAAGCATTTGAAAATCTTTGTGAAGGCCATTCACCTCATAAATTATGTCATTAAAAAACCTCGTTTTGAATGGAATCACACTTGATATGGATTCCAACAAATTGGCATGCTACTCCATAATGACAAAAAGGTTGTAAGTGTGTGGGTGTGTGCACGCACGGATGTGTGTACATGAACTCTTTTTATTTGGTTAAAAAATTGATTTATTTATTTTTAGTTGTTTTCTTTTAGTTTGTTTTGGTTCTCCATTTTATTTTTATTTTTTAAAATTTTGATTTGATTATGATGACAACAAAGATGAATTATATCCACTGAGATCAAGTTTGGTTTATCGAACCTATAAAATTAAATTAATTACATTTATTTATCAAGTTGTTTATATAATCGAATATCTTGGAAATTAAATTTATAAGTCCCTTTTGATTTGTATGACTTAACAAGATATGATGTTTGGTTTTACTAAAAATGTATTGTAAGTTACATTCGATGTCCTTGTAAGTTGAGCATTTCAAGAGAAAGTTCTTTTCATCCTCTAGATTATTTGTTTGATCATATATTTTACAAATACTTGCATGCCAAGTTGTTTTAGGTTTTGTATAACACCATGTTTCATTATGAAGATCATGGGAATTAGTTATTATCTTTGCAATATTCATTTTCTTTCTCAAGCTAGAAACAATAAAAAACAATTTTGATCCTCTAATTTGGGGTTAATTATTACTTTGTAGTAATTCAATCTTCTATTATTCTTAGTCTCCCTATCATTCTACATTTTCTTTTTAAACTTGTGAAAGTGATTATAAAAATATTGATATCTTGGAGAGTATCCTTCTCCACTATCCCCCAATGGTTAAACTAAGAAACTACAACTCTAATGAAACCTCATTTGGGCCTTAAGTGCCTTTTATTGATGTTTTAATCAGTGATAAGAAGTCTCTCATTATTCATGTTAAATAGCTTGTACTTCCAATTTAAGTACATGATCATAGCCTTACTCTAAATGAGTGGAATCCCAACTTCTAAAAGGAGTATGGAGATAAGGTGTATTTCATTTAATTTTAAGGTTATTTTTTATATATCACTTTTGAATTTGCTCAAGTTTTCTTGAAGTTTCCTTGGAAATACTACATCTCCAAACCTCATAGCCATGTAGATTCACTTAGTAACAGTTCTATCAAAGAATACATTTTTTCTAAAACCAAAATTCTATAGACTTACATTTGTTCTCAAAACCAAAATAAACTGTCCAACCTCTAGTGAGTTTTTTTTCAACACTATAGTTCCAATTTAGCTCATGATGAAAATCAATTCCAAGGTACTTATAACAATGGACTTCTTCCAAGTTGTTATCATCATAAACAAAATTAGGGTATGTGATTTTCTTCAATTAATGATCATTATCTTTGGTTTATATATATTTATAGACATCCTAGAGTAAGAACACAAATATTTGAAATTTTAAGACGATTATCAAGGTCAGAGGGGAACCTTGCTAAAAGGATAATACATTTACATAAAGCAAGAGGATGGTGAGTAAATATACCAATATATTTCATGTACAACTTGCTTCCTCTAGGCATTCCCCTAATTTTTCAACGTAAATACCAAAAAGAGTAAGTAACAAAGGAGAACCTTACTTAACCCCTATAAGAATAGTCTTCTTGAGTGGTTTTAGAAGGTTGTTGTATGAGAACTAGAATAGCTCCTTGTTTAGTGTGTGGTTGAGATATTCTCTCAAATAGTTATGATTGAGATAAGGTAGTATCTCCATCTTTAGGAAAAGGCTTCATGTATTTATATGTGTACAACTACATTGATATGTGAGTACAATCAACATCGTTTTGTGTGGAATCTCCTCTCATTTTCTGATATGGTATTATATCTAATGGGGATTCTGAGGTGAGAGGCTTGTGTGAGTAGTTCTTCTTCGATAAATCCTCTACAACTGAGGAATGAGAGAGAATCTAGATCATTAATCCTCATAGTGGTAGAGAGTGTGGGATAAAAACCACTCAAACTGCCCCATTTTTCTGATGTTTTTTTCCCTAATCCGATAAAAACATCTAGTCAAAATTCTCAACTGGATGTAAAACTGTGATTTTAGTAATTGCAAGTTCCAATTTTAAACTAACTTGGGGGCTATGTATCTACCTAGATGCTCAAAATTTCAATTTGAACAACATAAATTGCCATATGAGAAATTCTTCATCCATTGGATACTTGGTGATATGAGTGTTGGGTAGTTGACACCATGGTAGAGGATTGTTGGGTATGTGTTATATTCTTTGCATAATTTTTTTCCTTGGGAAAAGTGTCACCTTTTTTCCTTGATTTTCGAGTCCATTGTTGGGTGGATTTTCATCACATAGTTTTTTGCCGATGGTTTTATATTTACGATTAAGGAATTAGGGTTGTTGACTAATCCAGGTCATTGGATTAGGGTTTTGGATGTCACTGGCTCCTATATGTATATTGTATTATAAACATTGTATGAAGTGAATGAATATAGAGTATGTTGGTTTGCTTAGATTGGGTTTCCATGGGAAAAATCCTTGTGTAATGTGTGTATTTTCCATTGTATCTTTTTTGTTCTGTTACTGAAATATGTTTGCAGTAAATAATTGTACAAGGTTAAAAT
>JZKD02S0334299.1:17210-31708 GCA_000966675.3 Picea glauca
TGAATTAGGTTTCTAAATATACAATTCTTATCTTTAGACTTTATGCATTACTATGTGAAATTTGAATTTTTCTCACAGTGTTATGTTATTTTTCATGAAAAATATAATGCATATGATCCTCTTGGTGTAGGTGCTAGGTACCTAAATGATGGAGTTTCCTTTAAAAAGTTTGTAGACTTGTAGAGAAGACATTGTTCTTGTGCACGACTTTTTTTTCAAAATTTTATAATGTTAATTTTATATATTTTATTAAATTATGAAAGTCATTATATCCTTTAAATTAAGAGGTTGTGCATTAATGCAGGGTATGAGGGTCTTAACATAATCACTTTTCTTTTAATTTATGTTAGATTGTAGATCTCGGTATTTACTAGTGTAGCATATAATATATAATGTTTTATAAAAATGGTTAAAGTTATAAAAATTTACAACGAGAATAATTCTTTTATGTATTTTAAGATTTTAATATATGTAAAGACAAAAATATATTAAAAATAGTAAGCAATATTAATGTTTTTTAGAACTATACGAAAAATAAAGATTTGAGATCCATTCAAAAAAACAAATGTTTTGATATATGACTTATCAATAAAGAAACTAGATTGGGCCAAATAGCCTACGAAACTGGTATGGATGTGACATCTGTATTGTGAGCTTGTCTAATCAAAATATGATTCAATATTTGTCAGACCCAATATTTCTCTCAAATACCCTGAAATAATACCAAATGCAAATCCCAAAAATCAACTATGGGGTTCAGGAAAACACTACGCAGAGTTGACCATCCTACAAAAGTGAAGCTTCATCACAATCTATTACGAGGGAAAAACTCTCTATGGCTAGGATAAACCATAATAGACGGACATGACTGCAAAAATCAACTCTATCCCAAAAACATGTTATATAAACCAATATGCAAGCGAGATAAGAAAGAGGCCTACCTCGGCTAGATGTTCGATGATGTCCATCGTTGAGCACTTTGACCCAAAGTTTTGTACCTGCAACTAGTTCTCAACAAACAAGCAAAGGAAGCATATGGTGATAATATAAAAGATTAGCACATTAGATAGCATAATCCATTAATATACATGACAAATACACCCATGGATAATAACTCATATATTTGCAAGATATTAATTGGATGGGAAATGAGTATTTCTATTAATAAATGATCAGTAGAAGTGAAAACATTACAGAATTTTGTGTCGACGCGGTTCAGAACTGAGAAACTAAGTTCCTTCCATATGGGCCTCCACCACTTCAATCCTCCACCAAAGGCAAGCTCATATAAGGGACACAATGAGGTTATCCATAAATAATGTAAGAGCTTGGGGGTTGAACACTGTTTTTAGACTTAAAGGACAAAGGGATGTAGACTCAATATGAAGTAAATAATTTCTCCAACGTAAATTTTCTCTCAAAGTTGAATTCTTTCTCCTCTTTTCCATAGCTCAGAATTAGCCCAGTTATAGCCTTCAAATGGAACTGAAGCGATGAGTCAGAGCATCTCCAGTATGTGGAAGGCCAAGGATCAGATATCTTCTGTTGTGACATGGAAACCTGACGTTTCATTTTCATTATTGGCACAAATCCCAATGTATGCGGGTTGTAGTGGAGAAACCTGCATATACGCATGTTTTATAGTAGACAAGGTGTGTACATGTGGAAAAATATGTATTTTTAGCTCTCGATTTTACAAACAGGTATGATAAGTCTGCATGGGGAAATGAAAAAAGGCCCTCTGTGCAAGATTACATAGGGTGAGGAAAATATTTCTATAACAAATTCCCTCTAATGTGTGAGGTCAGAGGAGTATCTGCGATGGCTGAAATACATTATAAAAAACCCAGAAGTGGAGTGGTGGGGAACCAGTTGGAAGAACTAGTTTCTCATTACATTCTACACTAACTTTGCATACATGGTTGCTAATAGAATTACACTGCAGTTCCATGTGAAAATATACCAAACAAGTGTCCGTCGTCACGAATAGGAAAATACAAATGCAGTTACATGAAAAAAGGTGTCATAGTCACGAACAAGGCCCAGTAGAACCAGTCTCAAAACCAATCTAAAGATATCTGTATACAATGGAGTACAATCTGATCTCCCATGATCACTGAAGTAATATAGGTGTTGGTCCAATGAAAAGGAAGCAACAACTCAATAAAGTTGTGGACACATAATGATGTCATCAAGTCTTCTACACAATCCATCGAGGGTGCAAGTCTACATCATGTGAATAAAGGAGTTGAGGTTGAACACAATGAGACATTGTTTGATTACCAGTCATTGAGGTATACCATTAACAAACATGAGATAACCTACCGATAATGAAAGTAGGTATCAAGGCATTGAGTACACTCTTACAAGTGTGAATAAAGGAGCTGGTGTCGAACACCTGAAGAATCCATCGATCATGAGACATTGATGTATTCCCAACTGTCTATGGCGAGAGAACCTGATACTAATGACTGTAATATAAATTTGATGGAAGGAGACCCACTGAAAGGAGATCATTAAGGCATCTCTCATCAGTCAACACGAGGTACAAAGAAGGAGCTTCATGATTTGGTGGAAATCGGACAAAGAACATGTTCATGAACCAACGACCCTGTGTGTCTTTTGCGTGTGCCAAGTGCAACCAGTACATGAAAAAGACCCTTTGGATAGAAACCAATGATGAAAATTGTTGACAAAGGTGAGGAAACAACCAATAAGGCCAATGGCATCCAAGACACTGCACGAATCCAAATTTGTGAATAGATGTCTTTCCGTCGAACATAAGGGAAACTACCCAGACAACGAACAATAATGAAATTTTGACTATTGGGTTCAAGGTTACCTACCAATGATGAAAGTAGGGTCAGGGTGCATGATAGGACTACAATATCATGTGACTCTGAGACAAACTGAGGGTATGGACGAAATTCAAAGTCAAGAGTTCTGAGGAGTGGCCGACACAAGTTAATAGACTTCCTTTGAACAAGAGCATGAGACATATGGAAGACTCTGAAAACATAGAATCAATGATGAAACCATGATATGTAGGAGGCATCAATCAAGTTCTCCATAGGGACTGGAAGAGTAACCAGTCGGTAGAGAAGACTCTATAACGAGATCAACTTCCTGAGGCCATGCTAGACCCAAAATTATGGTGACAAATGGACTCAATAACTTTGTGCTCTATTCAAAGGTGACACTACTGCTGCCAATATAAGATAATACTCCCTTACCATCCGTATTTTTTTTTTTTTCATAGACAAATGAATGTTATGATACAGAAGAGGAAACGAGTGTTGCAAGTAAGAAAAACTAGTTCCAGTAGTGTAACATACTTATGATCAATGCAAGGAGATGCATGTGGGATATGGACACTCAGGGGAATGTTCCCTCCTAGGTATAGGGTGTCAAATTGCGAAAGATATAAACAAGGCTTTCCTTGGTTGAGGATGCAAAAAATGTTGAGGCAAACGGTTTACAACGCAAAGTGAGAACCGAATACAGGCTCAATACTGCAAGCAAGGGAATTAGATGCAATCACAACTTAACGCCAAAAAATGTCCTTTTTTAACAACTTGGTGTGAGAAAGGGATAAACTTGTGCCAAATAGACGTCTTTTCAAATCTAATTTATGAGTGTGAAAGAGACAAGTTCACTCAAAAATATTTTCCCTTTTTGAAAACGAGTCGGAAAAGAGATTAACTTAGACTCACAACCTTTCAAGTCCAATTTAACGAGTGTGAAAGGGACAAATCACTCAACATTTTTTTTTCTTTTTAAAGACGAGTTGGAAAAGAGATTAAATTAAACTCAGTTGGGAGTCCTCGGGGTATGAAGCAACATGTTTATGAGTGAGAAATGAGGCTCAACACAAAGTCATGTATTAGCTATAAGGGACTCTCGGTCCTAAGGAAAACATCTTGGAATGGGAACCAAATGAAGCAAAGGATGTAACTAGGGCACCCATGCTTGGTAAGTCTCTATCACTTGATAACGACACTACTTATAGTAGATGGAAGGTTATGTGTCGTGAGAAATGGGTTCGTACCTAAGGCATAAAAAGCGACAGTTATAGGATAATGTGAAAATGCATGATGGAATGGATACCTATCCTATATGTTGGGTAGTGAAAATACCTTCCCGTGGTGACAAGTGACCAACATAACATTGTAATCCACAAGAATCCCTGGTAAAAACTACAAAACCCAACTCAATCCACCCTTGTATTAGTCCATTAGGTGAAAAGATGGCTCAAAAATATAGAAAGTGGGTAAAAATAGTAACAAAACAAAAAATTACTATACCATTTTGATTTTTTACCCAAATAGTGCAAATTGGACTGAAATACCTCCACGATTCAAATGACAATTATGGGATCATCAAGCAACAAAATCAGAAACCATCTAGACCAGTTAAGTCTTCTTCCCTTTCTCTTCATTTCTAGTGGATTAAATTTTTAAATTAGGTTCCAAATTTTTAGTAATTGAGGGTGTAAAATGTGAAAATTGGTGTACGCGAGCTATCTTCTATCGGGTAGCATATACGATGAACTATATGCACCTGTGAAAACTGCAGGGTGTGTATATCCATCCCTACACACGATTGTAAGTAAGGTAGCCCACGTACATGTAGACAATCAATGAATTTTAAGAATGCTAACTCAAATTTTGGCTTTCCTTTGGCAGGATGGTTATTGAATGGAGAGAGAGAGAGCATAAGGAGGTCAAAGCTATTGTGGATCAAAATCTAGTGGCCCAAATGGCCTTAAAGAGATGTGTCTTATATAAATTTGGGGTAGTCAAAGGAATGAAGGCCCAGGTGAGGTTGCTCGAGATGCTTGTGGGTTACTGGGACCCTGAGAGTGAAAGCTTCATCCTCGATGGACAACCATTGAGGATTGAAGTAGAATATATCTACTTTTTGACTGGTCTATCATGTCAGGGAGAGGTTTTAAACCTCAAATCATGGGGATTAGGGAGCGGAATTAAAATAGAGGAGTACATCAATGCCCATTGTGTATTAGGGACTCCTAAGGTAGGAAGTCATCTCCCTATCCGGGCGATAAACAATCTCAATCTGAAGATTATTGTGCTTTTATTAACCAGTATCATAGGTTCAGCCTCATTGCACCAAGCATCGAGGTCTCTCATGTTATATGTAGTGTAGTGTATATATGATTGTTGTACCTCACTACTAGAAAATATGAAGATCCAGTTGACAGAGTGAAAACAGGGGAGTAAGAGGAATTTTGGGTTTGCCTCTATCCTATGCAGTTTATTTTTTGAATGGGTTCCAGTTCTAGGACCTAGAGTCGAGATTCTTCCGAGAGGACCTTGTGATCCATCCATGTCACGGTGGACTGAGGTAATGAGGCGACAGAGGGGCACTAGGGTGCCGACACCCTACAACAAAGATTTCTTCTACTAGTGGAAGCGACAGGTCATTTCCCTACATGACTATCCCTATGCAGGGATAGACTTCCGAGGAGATATGGAAATGCCACTCCCACCAGGGACCTCCTATGACAACATAGGTATGTCAAATATTTTTAAAATATTTCATTTTTTTTGAATTTTTGTATAATAGAACAAAAATATTTTTGGATGGTGCTTAAGTTTTAACGAGACACTTGTGTAATGTAGACGTGGGTCCATGACGTCCAGAAGGGTTTCATCGACATCGACAGAGGAACTGAGGATATGAGGTGGCAAGAGGAGAAGTCAAGAGAGTCCTACAAAACGTGTCGGGAAACTTGTCTCGTTTAACTTAGAGGATTCCCATGGTTCAAGTACAGAATCTACTTGAAGCCATGCAGTGATAGGTGGTTGGTGTACCTAGAGCTTGGGTACGACTC
This sequence comes from Picea glauca, assembly GCA_000966675.3. Classification (NCBI taxonomy): domain Eukaryota; kingdom Viridiplantae; phylum Streptophyta; class Pinopsida; order Pinales; family Pinaceae; genus Picea; species Picea glauca. The sequence continues at coordinate 23,065 of JZKD02S0334299.1, forward strand.
TTTCGTCATCTCGCAAACGTCGTAGTTTGTTACCATGACACACATATGACACCACAGGCGTAGATTTCATGGATATTGTAGTACCATATGTATATGTGTATTGAGGGTATTAGCCCCAATTTTGTACTATAAACACCATATTTTTTGAAATATATAAAAGGGATCTTTGACTTTACTTATATTTTACAATGTGTACATTGATGAGATGGTTTTCTTTGCTATAATTATGTGACAAATGCCAATCTAAAACAAAATTAGCATAAGCATCAGATACATGATTAGAACTCCTAGGAATGTGATAATATGTAATAAAATCAAACTATCGTTCTAAAAGACTTACTCATACAAATTGTCAGAGTAAAGTAGGATCAGGTACGCGGTAACTGCCATTCAACTGACATACTACAAACTCTGAATCCAGGCGAACCTTTAAAGAGTGAATACCATGTGAGATAGCATCACGCAAAAGTTCTATAATGATGCTATATTCGGCCACATTATTCGTGGATGGCCTTAGGAATATGCCACCTGAAGACACCAATAGACCCTTGGGTGAGTAAACCACCCAAGCGGTGGAAGCCAAGTTCTGTGTATGACGACTCGCTCCGTCTTCGAATCCTAGGTATACCAAAGACTCCGTTGACATTTTCCAACCAAGGGAAAAGTCGATAAGCAAGTTCAAGATGAAAAGAAAGGGAAAAGATATATATACAGTGCACTAAATTACATTAGTATACAAAGAGTTCCACCCAAGCTTGGGGCTCGACCAACATATTCCCTTCATAATCTTCTAACTCATAGGCTCCTTTTTATAAGATACGTCACACGATATAAGGACCATGCCACATGGGTTTAAACTTGTCTGCCCCTAGTGGTTCTTTGGATTGATCACACAAGAGGTCCAAGTCACCCTCATTGTACAATCGAGGACATATAGACTTATCATACTGGACCTTGACATGTTTTTTGTTCTCCTCGATAGTCGTAATGGCATCTCGACACTGCTTGTCAAGACTCTCTAAGTGTACAAGGCATCGCTTGAGATCGGAAGTGTCAGGTAGGAGTGCAATTGCCAACATAAGAGAAGGGATTTCACATTCAATAGGTTAAATAGAATCCACACCATGTACTAACTAGAAAGGGGAAAATCTGGTGGTAGTCTTGATCGAGGTTCGGTATGCCCAGAGTGTGGGATATAGAATAATGTGCCAGTCAGACTTACTCTGGATGACATTTTTTTGCAAAATGGTCTTGAGAGACTTATTGACGTCCTCTACTTTTCCATTTTCTTGGGGGTAATAAGGATAAGAATGACCATGTCTAAACCCTAGATTAGATGCTAATTCTTCCATCATTTCGTTCTGAAAGTGACTGCCATGATCAGTGACAATCTCACTCAGGATATCGAACCAAGTGATAATTTGATTGAATACAAAGAAGGTTGCAGTATTCCCATCGGATTTAACTATAAGCATGGCCTCAACCCACATATTAAAGTAGTCGACAACCACGATAATGTGTTGATGCCCCCCAACTGAAGTTGGTTTACAATCCACAAAGTCCACCCCCCACTTGGTGAAGGGAACGACGATAATGACTAGGTGAAGAGGGGTTGCATGTGAGCGAATTTTTTGAGTCAACACCTAGCAGGGGTGATACTTCTTAACTGCTTCAATACAATATTTAAATATAGTAGGCCAGAAATAATCGGCTCGCAAAATGTTTTGGGTTGTCACAAGCCCGAATAGATGACCACAACAAGCCCCATTGTGGCAATCGTTTAGGACTAACTCGGCTTCTCCATGAGTTAAAAAATGACGCAATATATTGTCTATTCCTTGGTGATACAAAGTATCACTGACGATAGTAAACTTCTTAGCTTGGTATCTTATACACCATCGGTCATCTCGTGAGAGATGTTGATGGAACTTCAAGGTTTGAAGATAGAGAACAATGTCTCCATACCAGGTGTCGGACGACAAGAAAATAAAAATGTGTCCATCTACGAATGAATCAACATGGATAAAATCCTCATCTAATCATGGAAAGTTGGATATTAACTCCGCGAAGACTAGTGATTTCTTGGATTTCGCAGAAGCGAAATCGAGATCAAATTCTTGTAAAATGACAATCCATTTATTATAATTTCCCCCTATGATATGCATGGTAAGGACATATTGAAATGGATTGACATTGGAAACCACAATAGTCTTGCAAAGCTATATATAATGACACAAATGTTGGACTGCATGAATGACAACCAAAGCTATCTTTTCAACGTGAGAATAATTAAGTTCAGGACCGACTAAATTTAGAATAATATAGTAGATGATGTGCTCAAGGAGCTCATCATCCTCCTGAACCAAAAATATACCAGTCGTCTCCTCAGACACGGAGATATAAATTGAGTATTCCCTACTCTAGTCAGGAGACTTTAGCAGAGGCGTTGATACCAAGGATTTCTTCAAAGCATCGAAAGACTCCTGGGATCACTCATCCCAGATAAAAGGGGTGTCCTTCTTCAAAAGAGGCATGAAACCCTTAGTTATATTGGCATAATTCACTATAAACTGACAAAGAATGTAAGGTTTCCCTTGTAAACCCTGAAGTTGTCTAATCGTGCGTGGGGGAGGTAATCGAAGTATTGCCTCAACCTTTAGTGGAGCTACCATGATCCCGGTTCAGAAACTAGAAATCCCAAAAGACGACTAGACTTAACGCAAAAGATGCACTTGTGAGGGTTTAAATAGATTCTATAGTAATGACATCTTTCAAAAACAAGACAAAGGTGCGTAGCATGATCCGCTCTCTTGCAAGAGTGAGCAGAAAGATCATCAAGGTAAGATTCAACTATGTTCTTAAGATCGTGAAAAGTGAAATTCATGGAAAATTGGAAGGTTGCTCCGACGTTTTTAAGGCCAAAAGGCATTTTCCAGTATGAAAAGGTACCCCAAGGAAAAATAAATTGTGTCTTGTGTTGATCCTAAGGTTTGATTTGAATTTGGTTTTATCCTAAAAATCCATCCATAAAAGAAAATACTTTTCTTCCTGCACACTCGTCAAGAATCTGATCAATGAAAGGTGTGGGGAGGTTATCTTTAGGACAAGACTTGTTCAAGTCACGAAATTCCATACATACATGGATAGTTCCTTTCTTCTTATTCATAGGAATAATATTGGATACCCATTAAGTCAAGGGAACTGGGTAGATGAAGGCAACATTAAGTAGCTTCTCCAACTTTTCCTTAATAGGAGGGGCCTTCTAAGGATGTACAGCTCTAAGACGTTTTTGAATAGGTTTAGCATCCAGATAAGTTCTAATCTCATGTTCAACAATACGAGGGTTGATTCCTGGCATCTCTTCATAAGACCAAGCGAATACATGCTGACATTCCTTGAAGAGTTTGGTGTAGATCGAGATTTCTTCTGGAAAACAATTTGCATCGATATTTACGTTTTCAACCTTGCTAGGGGTATGAGAGATATCGATCATGACAGTAGAAGAAATATGCGCCATTTTTCCTTCGACATAAATGTCGTGCATATCAAGTGGAACTACGACATGAATGACTATCTCACTCAAAGTAGATCGAAAATCATCTTGTTCGATTCTTTCAAGATTTGGGAGAAAATAAGAGCGATGATGCATATCATCCCAAGGTCTGTCAGAACCATTCATGGCTTTGATGATAGATTTTTCCAAAGGCAAAGTCTCATCTAGGAAATCATGTGAACAAGACAATGAAGTGGCCCACACGGGCCTAAGAACGGGATACTCCTCGTCCGTCGGCGAGGTAACATGATCGAGATCGACGAAAGAGTCAAGAACAACTTGATATGCATTCTCTGCTACCGATAGTGGCATGGCCATTCCAGCATGCAACTAACCTTCACAAGATGAAGTCAAGGAAGGTAGGGTCCATGGATCACTAAAATAGGAAGTGTGAAAAGGAATGGACCTCCCAGTCGAAACAAACGTACTGGACATGGCGTAAATGTTGTAAATTGGTGTCGTGAAATCAAAAGTACCCATAAGGGAAGAATACATTACAACATCGATATTTTCAGTTGCTGGCTAGGAATTGTCAATCACAAGGATTGACTATCCAACATATACATTGGGACTAGCATACGCAAAGGATAATTGGTCGATCATCATGATCTTCCTTTCATCAGGAAAATAAAGAGTATGAAAGACAGACAATATGACGACGACCATAGAATAGGTCCAATTGTGTCCTAGTAACAAGTTATAATCAATAGGTGCATCAACTACCTCTACCTCCACCTCTATCGTCTTTCCACCTAACTAGACCAGAAAGGCAGGGAGAATACCATGAGGGTGGAAGGAATGACCGTCAAAAGAAGTCAACATGTTCGATGAATTGGAAAGATTCGGAGAAACGAGAGACTTACAACATATGAGGGACATCACACATGTAGCAACACCTTCATCAACAACCACACATTTGATGGTATACTTTGAGTACTCCACGTGGATTTAGAAAGCCACATGGTAAGGAAAGTGAGGCTTTACATCCGTGACGTCAAACTTGATAACTTTTGAGCCATTGGGTTCTAGAGCTCCTAAAGAAGATAGTAAGGTATTCCTCTATGAAGGACACGTATGGAGTACCTCCAAAGCTAACATCGCACAAGGGGTTTGACCTAGGTCCTCAAAAATAGAGTAGTTCTGGGCGGCTCCAACATTTGGATTGTGGGTAGAGCGCTTGAGTAATCCTTTTAGAATACAAGGTGGTGGCTCTTGTTTTTCAATCTGTAAGTTCATCTCCAAAGGAGGAGGAGGATATTATAGACCAGGAATAGCTTGTGAAGAGATATATTCTCGCGATCGAGTGGCTACATTGATTTTCACATCGACCATATTGATACACAAATGGTCTCCATCTTGCAACGACAGGTTTTGACTCCCACCAGCCGCATTTCCGACATTTGAGGAACTCAAGGCCATGTGTTGGTTATGTGGAAATGGATTTGTTAGCACGGAAGGTGGTAGAGATAATAGCCTCATAGCTTCCACAAGTTTGGGGCATAAATGGGTAAGGTGATTGTATGTTCAAAGCTTACAGGGAATTTCACCTTACGTTTTTCTCCTTTTTCCTCTCCAACATTATTATTCTTCTTCTCATTATTATCATTTTCCTTGGGTTTATTACCATTTTTTCACCCTTACGATTATTACATCCTTTCTTATTATTTCCGCCTGGTTTCTTGTTTCCATTTGGGTTGGCCGACGATTGCACAGAAAGTACATCCTTCGACTGAGTGGGATTGGAAGACACAGACGAATTTGGCCCTCCTGCAGATTGGTTTAGAGACAACTCTTTCAAATGGATTGTCACTGAGTCTACAGATCTTACATTGGCGGAACCTACAATGCCATTGGCATGAGGTTCGAGGTTTTTTGTAGGGTCGTAAGTTGACCGCGGTGCATCTGGAAGAAGGTGGTATAACATCCCAGACTAAGCATATATCAGATCTAACTGTTGGGCTCTAAAGATTGCTTCTTCCTCAGTGGTAACCCCGGAAGTAGCTACGTCCTTCGAGATAGGAGCATACAAAGACTTAAGTAACCATTCTAAAAGAAAGGTCGATAGGGGTATTAATCAACCTCTTCCGTCTATGACACTCTTGGATATGATCTGAGATGTGAGTGGCGGTGTCCTGGCATAAATTCGATAGATGTTCTAGGCCAAAATCGTAGCGGATGGGCAATTGGAAGTGGTTAGGGAAGACCATCACCAACTGACTAAAGGTCCCATATTCCCCCCTAGGTAGATCAATATACCATTTCACAACAACTCCGATGAGGGTGCGTTGAAATAATCTAAATCGAATAGAATTGTCATTAAGGGAATTCGATGAGCACCAAAGGTGAAAGGTGGTGATGTGATCACCAGGATCCTCTCCATTCTTACCTTTGAACTTCATAATTTTCGAAGGAAGCTTGGCGGGGATGGGGGGCCATGTAGGATCATGAATCATAAGGTCGTTCATTAACTTAGACAAGTCTGGAAGATTAAGTGTGGCCAGAAAAGGGAGACAGGGTTGTGACATTTGGCCCCAAACTCCCGGGAAAGATTGTGCTTGAGGAACTGCAACCCATCCAGGGTTCTGGTAAGCACCATAGACCTGTCTGGGATTATAAGGCCCTCCTCTAGGATGATTCATAAAATGTTGGTTGGGCATCATTCCATCAAGAATGTTCTGTTGGGGGTTATAAAAATTTCCCCCAGCCGGATTGGATCCAGGTTGGGTGTTGCCAAAAGTGTGAAACTGACCTCCTCCGGGTGGAAATCCGTAGGATAGAGGTGGATTCGTCATGCCAAACATATTTTTAATTCGGAATCAACACCAAGGAGGTAGGGGTATAGGACAGAAGTTGAGCCAAATCTTGTCTGCCCGATTGATTGTTCCACACAGAAGTAATAGGATTAGACCCGGGGTTAAAAGAAGGAATACCTCCTAGATTAGGATTCGTTTAAGGGAGTTGATAACCACCAAATTAAAATGGAGTGTAACGAGGTTTAGTTCCTCCAAGCCCAATGGTAGGAGTAGGGCCAACATCTCGGATGGCATTCGAAAACTGTGAAGTAAATTTCGACATACCATAGGAAAAAGGACTAGAGGCCATAGGGATGCACTGAATATTATAGCCCGATGAGTGACCATGAGACCCACAAGGGTTTAAGTCAAGATATTGAGTGTTCACTATAGGCCGAACCATAGTAATGATAGGTGCCTCCGGCACTACAATGATTGTGGTTGTAGGAGTCGAAGGGGTGCCATTAAATATAGTGGGTGTGGGAGTCAAAGGGATCCCAATGCTCTAAATATTAGATTTAAAACTCATCCTTGTAGAATCACAAGTATGAATAATGGAGGTGTGTGTACCATTCCTAATAACTCTACAACTTTTAGAAGGAAAAGAATCGAAATCCAATGGTAACTGTAACAAGCGACGGGACTAGCGGGGACGTTGGCTTGAATCCACAATGACTTAAGACTCTAAAGATAAAAAATATATCCTAAGGCCAACTAGTAATCAAAGAGCACACCAAAATTAAAATGACCAATATGCATGCAAATGGGGTAAAGCGGCTGAGTGGCCTCCCTCCCTAAAGAAGGTATGTCTCACCCAAGAGGGGCATGAGACTCCTTGGTAAATATCGGAGGTAACAGAATCAATTATAAGGGCCCTCGTGGGCTTAATAACCAGTCGGTCAAATCCCCCCAGAGAGGTAATCCTCCATAAAGGTTGTGTGTTTTCCAACCCTTATTTGACCCAAGGAACCTGCAAAATAACCCCTGGAAGTAACCTATGTGGCACCTAAGCCAAGAAACTAAGAAACCAATGCATAACTGATGCACATGCGAGCAATCATAAGTCAGGTCCACCATATGGGTAGGGTAGCAAAGACCGAAACCTTGAAAGTACCACCTCTCACGAAGGTAAAGGCACTAGCAAGATCCCTAGATATGAATAGACCCCCAGAAATATATTTGATGCGAAGAAGGTATCGGGGGGATATCCCTTCAACCAACCTCACGTGACCTCATGATTAACTCTGGTGTGAGTTGAGCCTCCTGATATTACCAATTATACACTAGATTTCTCCACTTCTTTTCTCAGACACATATGTTGATTTAATTTCCTTGGAGAACTTTACTCACAAAATCCTATTCCAAGGCACTAAATCCTAAGCTAGTTTGTGCACCCTAGAAAATAAAATTGTGACTAATCAATTTTAAATTATAGCATTAATTTTATTGTCCGTGATTACTCAAAAAGGTATGGTAATGAAACTCATGATGTTATTGTTAAATTTTTAATTAAAATAATGTACCAAGGCAAGTGTTTCTCTTCCCTAGGCGCCTAAGGGGGAGAAATTGCCGAAAGTGGGTCTTAGTCAAATTAATTTGTGAGATGCAAATTAAAAGATAACTTTATGATTAAAGTGAGGGTGAGTGAAGAGACACCAAATCTCAGCCACCCATCTAATCTAATCTCAGCCGTTAGATTAGAAAACTCCTCACCTTCCCTCATGAGGTTGATTAAGGCAAGTGGGCACACCCATTCTTGGGTATGTTGATGCAGCAGCAATCTTGTTGATAGAGCAAGAGACTCTTGGTGAGATGCCAAGAGCAAGGGAAGCTGAAGCATTCTTGTTGAGAGAACAAGAGAGATCAAGAGAGAGGTCGAGCTGAAGAAAAGAGACAGCAGCTGCAATTTCTGGGAGTATTGGCATGCATTCCAAGGCTGCCGAACAACATTGAGTGGCACAGAAATTGAATCTTAGCAGAGTTTTGGCACGAATTTCCTGACAGTCCGTACAACATTAATTGTCGTACAATTGTACGAATTTCTGGTTCAGAAATTGAGGAGCAAAGCTACAGGAATGTCCAGATAAGCTTGTGTAAATATCTGAAGATGAATATGTTGTAAAAGAATTTCTCAGAAGCTCATAAATAATACAAATCCCTCTCTCACTGGTTTTCCCCTTGTGAGTTTTTCCAGGGTCGAAGTTAGACCAAATATCTTTGTGTCTATATTTTCTGAGTTTTGCATATTGCTGATATTTTATTTCTGCGTTGAAAACGATGTTCAAAATCCTCATGTTTC
>JZKD02S0334299.1:36810-53564 GCA_000966675.3 Picea glauca
ACTGAGTCATATGTTGAAACATCGTTGTGAGTATATGCTGAAACACAGTGTTGTAACAGATGCTGAAACACAGTGCTGAGTCATATGCTGAAACACCACTGTGAGTATATGCTGAAACACAGGGCTGTAACATATGCTGAAACAGTGCTGAAACTGATTTTGGCATTTAAATTTGACTGAAAAATCAGCAAGACTGAAACTGGGTTGGGATTTTGAAAAATTAACAGTTATGACTCTGTGAGAAAAGTAAATATGAATATAATGCAAAGTCCTAACTTTAACTTTCAATGAATGATATGCTTCTAAAAACCAATACAATTTTCAATTTCAACTCTGCAATTTTGAAGTAAAAATGCAATCTTTCACTAAATGCACTAAGCTAATGAAAAGGACTCAAAAGACAAAAATGCCAAGCAATGCAAAATGCCTATTTTTTTTGTATTTTCAATATAATAAAAAGAAAATGCATGGACTGATATGAAACTTGATATATAAATTCTACTGTGTATAGAAAGAAATAACTCAAGAAGAATACCAAGTAGCAAAACACCCAACCGAATGTAAAAGAACAATCAAAATGAAAAGGTGACGAGAAAGACTCCGCCCAAAAATTCAACTCCAGACAGGTTTCCTGTCATCCCAGAGACACTTAACAGGCACTACTGAGGCCCAAGAAGGATTAACAAACATCAAATCCCACCCAACAAACACTAGACCAAGAAAACAGGAAAGGAAAGATGATGTACATGACTATTTAGGAAAGCAGAGCATATGTACGCAACATACAGAGGGACAACCAGCTTATTTATGCAACTGTCAGGTTAAAAAGCACGTATATGTTTTAAAACAAGGCTAGGCAAGGGCAACAGGCTAAAAACTCAGACCCAGAGTGAATAGAAACTTTCAAGTAGTCATACGACAAGAAACAAAAAGGAATGAGAGCAATGTAAGGAGAAAAAGTACTCCAAACCCTTAGAAAGAAGATCAATCCCTAGTATGGTCTCCAATTATGTTACGAGGGAAAAACTCTCTATGGCTAGGGTAAACCACAACAGACAGATATGACTGCAGAAATCAAATATGTCCCAAAAACATGCTATATAAACCAATATGCAAGAAAGATAAGAAAGAGGCCTACCTCATCCAGATGTTCGATGATGTCCATCGTTGAGCACTTTGACCCAAAGATTTCTACCTACAACTAGTTCTCAACAAACAAGCAAAGAAAGCATATGGTGATAATATAAAAGGTTAGCATATTAGATAGAATAATCCATTAGTATACATGACAAATACGCCCATGGATAATAACTCATATATTTGCAAGATATCAATTGGATAGGAAAGGAGTATTTCTATTAATAAATGATCAACAGAAGTGAAAACATTACATACATCTATGTCGGCACGGTTCAGAACTGAGAAACCAAGTTCCTTCCAACTGTGCCTCAACCACTTCAATCCTCCGCCAAAGGAAAGCTCATAGAAACGAGACAATGAGGTTCTCCATCAATAAGGGAAGAGGTTGGGGGTTGAACACTGTGTTTAGACTTAAAGGACAAAGGGATGCAAACTTAATATGAAGTAAATAATTTCTCCAGAGTAACTTTTCTCTCAAAGTTGAATTCTTTCTCCTCTTTTCCATAGCTCAGAATTGGCCCAGTTATAGCCTTCAAATGGAATTGAAGGTTCAAGTCGGAACGTTTCCAATATATGGAATGTCAAGGATCAGAGATCTCCTGTCGTGACATGGAAACCCGACGTTTAATTTTCAGCTTTTGGCACAAATCTCGATGTATGTAGGTTGTAGTGGAGCAGCCTGTATATACATATGTTGTATAGTAAGCAAGGTGCATACATGTGGAAAAATATGTATTTTTATCTCTGGATTCTACAAACAGGGATGATAAGTCTGCATAGGGAAATGGAGAAAGGCCCTCTGTGCAAGATTTCATAGGGTGAGGCAAATCTTTCTATAACACAATCTCTTAGTAAGAAAATGATAGGATAATGCCACATGTTTCATACCAATTTATATGGAAAATGAATGGCATATGTAATTACTAAATCCTTGGTAACCCAATCATTTTCAAGTGTGGGGCTATTGCTAGAGGCAATGCAATGCACAACCTCCTCAAGTCGTTGAGTATAGGTAAATATAGAGTGTCTGATATGTGGGGCATGTGCTAGAGGTTGTGATCACACCCATTCTCTCTCAGATTGAAGGGTCAACTACTAAGTCATCCCAAACATATTGGTTACTTGGTCCCCCAATAATTAGAGTGAATATGGATGGTAAAAGCATATTTTTGTTTCCCAAAGAATTGGTCAAATTTTGTAGGTTTTATAGTCTTCCTATGTGTTAATATCATGTAGGTGACAATAACTTATATTTATCCCTCTTCATAATGAAATTGACTCCCATATTGATCAAATTGGCCTTGTATACCCATAGATGAAAGCATAAATGTAATAAAATAAGCTCATACATCTCTCATTTTTTGTCATTTTGTGGTTGGTAAGACAATAGCACAGTTACAGAGATATTGTTATTGGCCTTGAATGAATGAAACTGTTTCCAAGTATATCAAAGGGTGTGTTATGTGTGCCAAAATTAACCATAACAACAAAAATTTGGGTTTATATACAACACTTCTAGTACCTTCTCATCCATGGGAAAGTATCTCCACGAATTTTGTAGGGGGTTTGCATGCCGATGTCTAGGACAGGTCATGATTATCTATATGTCATGGTGGACAGGTTCAATAAGATGTCTATTTTTATGCCATGCAAGAAACATGTCACAACTGAACAAAAAGCACATATGTTCTTTGCTAATGTATGGGTTCATTTTTGACTTCCTACATCTATTATATCGGATTGAGACTCTCGCTTTTTGGGAAATTTTTTGTCTCGTTTATGGGAGATCATGGACACTAAGTTGAAGAAGAGAATGGTTTTTCATCTGTAGAAAGATGGAAAAACAGAGGTGGTAAACAAAACAATGGTACATATTCTTCGAGGATAATGCAACAAGCATCCTAAGTTATGGGATGAACAATTACCTTATATACATCATGCCTTCAATCATGCCATGTATTCATCTACTCTAAAAACTCCTTTTGAAGTATGTTTTGGTTACTTTCCTAAATCACCAATGGAATTTGATTTTGGAGAAGTAGATAAAGAAGATGGATAGGATGATATAGATAAATATCACAGGTTCATTCAAAAGATTCAATAGGTACATCAAGAAGTACATGAATGATTGGAGAAAATCCAAGCCAAGTATAAGGTAAGGCATCCTAAACATCGGAATGATCATAAATTTGAAGTTGGCAATCAATTATGGTTACATATTGAAAAATATAGAATGAAGGGCGAAGATAAAAATCTAAGTCCAGTCCAATATGGTCCATTCAAAATCTTGGAGAAGATTGGTACTAATGTCTTTTGTTTATATATACAAACCTACATGCAAATGTATTCAATGGTAAATGTTGAGAATTTGAAGGTTAATGAGCCTCCTATTATTATGGATGAAGATGAAAGTATTCAGGTTCCAGCAGTTGATTATTTTTCTCTAGAATATCTGGATGAGCTACAAGAAGATATTATTCTCGACAGACGAATCAGGACTTCACAATGAGGAGATGTGGAATATCTTCAAGTTAGTATTAAATTATTAAAACCAAGTAAAGCAAAGTGGATTAAGATCGAAAGGGTGAGGGAACTCTACCCTCACCTATTTTTCGAGTAATCAAAATTTTTGGTGGTCCAAAAGTATTCCAATGGGGAGAAATTATCCAGAAGGATCCGGGAATTCTCACAAAGGTCTAGGAGGATCCATAATGTCCACAGAGGTCTAGAATGGTTCAAAAATGCTTAAAATTCAAATATCTCAAATTCTCTCTAAAGGAACATTAATGCATAGAGCTCGATGATAACTTTCCAACATCATAGAAATCACCTCAAATAGAGTTCATATGCAAAAGTTATGAGCAGTCAAAGTTCAAGTCAAACCAGGAAAAAGTCAAAGGTGACATGTGTCATCACTGCAAGGGAGACACGTGGAACATGATCGTACATGTGACATGGCGCATAGGTTGGAAGGTGACTGGGAAGATCGTACAAACCAAGTGGTCCAATCACAAGTTAACAAGTGGTAGACATAAGCCAATGAGAGGTTGTCACGTGGAAGCCTCCCATTGGCCTTTATGGTCATGGTTATGTAAAATTTATGGATTCAATGGGGGTCGAACCTACGAACTCCATAAACCTTACCAAAGCCTCCACTACCATCGCGCCACACTATAGTTACTTAGCCATACATGTTGATGATTATATTTAAGCTTGTGTAAAGGTTTAATTGGTGGAAAAAAGTTGAGGGCCTAAGCCCTCGACCCATAGCTCGTGATCGTGTAATATACCATATGAAAACAAGTGTCCATGTAATCCACACAAGATGGGGTTTTTTAAAACTTATGCTATATATATTGCTCCGAAAACTATGCCATAACCACTACATATGTTATAAAAAAATATTATGTATAGTATGGTCGACATTGTTCGAACCCATGACCTATTGTACAATAACCAAATGACTTAACCAATTGCACTAAGGATGCAGGTTGGTTATGAAAACTACCCAAATCTTATTTAATGCTAACCATGGATTTCAGAGAGTGGTTAACGAGAGTTTGTGCCCTATTTAATGGTACACAGATCGAGAATTGTACACACACAATGATTGATGCAGAGTTATGTCTCAAAGTGTGTGCCTAAGGGTACAAGGACTTTGATTCTACACCATAAATTGTGTCGAGTGGTCCCTTGACGAAATTTCAAGAAATTTATACTCATTTTTCATTATTTTTCGCAAGGAATCCAACAGTGCATTCCATTTTTGCATTTCAGCAACATGTAAAAAGTTCATTGTAAAACACAAGCATTTGAGCATTAATAAAGAGGTTTCTATTGGAAGTGGACCTAGATTCGTAGCCCAAATTGGGTGAACTCTGTTATCAAACTTGTGTATGTGATTTCATCATTTTTGTTCATTTTGTGCTCAATTATTTGCAAGTTATTTATCGTTTTTCAGATTTCTGTGGTGAGTAGTTTCGAGGTTAATTGTTGGATAATCCACAGTTGGTGTCATTTTTGTCATCGACGTTTCTAATCCGAATCAGGATTCATCATCAGGATTAATCGTTTATCATCATCATCAGGACTAAGTTATTTATCATTAAATTGTATATGGTTAGATAAGTATTTCATATATGAATTGTAAACAATCAAGCAACCATTATTATTTCTAAGATCAAGCATGTGTTTATATGTATTTAAAAATTGCCTACCAATTACAAAAAAATTCCTACCAATTACACAAAATTGCCTACCAATTACACAACAAGACAAAAAATTTATTTCCAATTACACTAAAAAAAAAGACTACATGCTAAAAAAAAATTTCATAGCACATGCCGGGTACTAAGATTGTTTTTCATAGATAAAGTGTTTGGATATTTTGGTCTCCTCATATGTCTAGCTTAGGACAATTACCACATGAGAGTTCACACACTCTAGAATGAATGCATGGTTTAGAACACGCACTTTTTTTGTGTAATAAAATCAGGAGAGCACAATGCCCAAGCTCATTTATTTTTCTTGAAAGAGTGTGTGCACACTCTTAATGCAATAGGAAAATAAATTGTTATATGGCCCATGTAACTTTAGGAATAAAGAAGGTGTGGAGGGAATTGGAGGAAATTGGGGCATGGGGACTTAGTATTGACATATATTTTAGGCATAGGGTAGTGTTTAGGTAACTAAGATGAAGGTTCATCGGTTGTGGGGGGCCTAGCAAGATATATGGGAATAAGTATCTTAGGGCCAAGGTGTAGAGGCGATTAAGAGACGGGTATAGGTGTGACCTACATGTAGATTGGGATAGGGTCCAAGTGGAGGTATATTCCTAGGAACAGAGGGGGATATATGTTGATCATAGGTAGGGGCCCAAGGGTATATGAGTGTAGGGGATGAGAAAAGAAAGATATAGATGAGTAGAGGGGGATAGGGGTTCGATGGAGATAGTGGCCCAGTGGGAGCGAGGGAAATATCCCTCTCTCTCTTCCCCCCTCTCTCTTTCTCCTCATCTATCTCCATTTTAAGGCCACTAAGGCCCTAAAGCTCATTTATTATGTTCTTAATTAATTATGATTAGGTTATCTTAGTGGTAGGTTACATCATGCTCATTTTATCTCCTATTTATAACAAATGAGAATATTTTGTCTAAGAATATAATATTGTCTTATGAATTAGATATATTGTAAAAGGTGTTTTCCCCCTTGAAGTGCACTATATTAATTTAATTTTTATCCATTTTAAGGTTATTGGTTCATAACATTTGGTATCATAGCATAATCCTAGGGTTTTTCTTCTTCAAGCGAGTCATCTTGGAATTTTCTCTATAACTTTGTTCCTGGGATGCTTTAGAGAACACAATTTAGAGGTTACTTAGGAGAAATATCAAAGTACATTAAGTAAAAATTTAAAGTTTTGTTTCATTACACGTTCAAAGATATAGCCTATGGAAGATAGGGTTTATGACTCATCCTGAAATCAGTTTTGAACATGTCATTTTGAAATTTTCGCTATAAGTTTTTTTTAGGCTGTTTCAGATAGTGAATTTTTCTGGGATACTAAGCAGAAATTTTATGGTACAAGTGGTAAAAATTATAGGTTTTGTTTCACTCTACTTTCAGAGATATAGTCCACAGAATGAAAGGTTTGTGACTAATCCTAAAATCAATTATCTTGGAATTTTCGTTGTATTTTTTTTTCACTGAAGTTTTAGACTCTAAAAGTTTTTAAATCCCGAGTTGACACGGTTAAATAAATTTGAAAACCGTTTTATATTTTAAATCATCATATATTTTATGATATATTGCTTTTGGAAGTTAGGGTTTTTGCACAAGTTATTTTTTTGTGATTTTAAGAGTTTTTTCTGTGGTTAGCAAGCTCATTTTGAAAAAAAATTTAGAGACATGTTTTGGTGTATTAAAATAACATAGGATTTTTCATTTCATGGGTAAAACTATAGTTGGGGAAGAATACACATAGTTTCACATGGTTGAAAACACATTGTTTCACCTAGTTGGAAACTCATGTAACCCCTTCTAGTACCCCTTTGAATAGTACTGCAATAAACGATACCTACATATGGAAAACATTTTGCATACCTTTGGGTATATAGGAATTCCCCTACATATGTACCTGAAACAAACCTTAGATAAGCTATGCAATTGTCTTGTTGCTATAGTACACTGAGAATAGCACTCGGGGAGACCACTCTCTGATACTCGAGTAGTCGGGTAGTACGACTAAGGGCACAATTGAGCCTCCTTAGTTAGCGCCCTGAGATATTTGTTTCAAGTACTATTGTTGAAACCTACATGTATATCAGAGAGATATAAAACCTGACACTCCTTTGTCCTTGAGACCCTATAACTTTTTTTCTAATGAACCCACTCCTAAAGGATAAGCATAATTCATGATAAAGAGGAAAAATAATAGTATTTGTTCACATGGCTCCAAAGGGTGCTCCTAAAGTTTTCTTCACCAACTAAATCACTAGATAGATCAACCATTATTGATGAATAAAATAGAGAGGTTTTTGACCAAATGGGATAGTTGGAAAAGAAGACAAGTGAAAATATTTCACAAATGGAAAAGCAG
Source organism: Picea glauca (assembly GCA_000966675.3). Taxonomy (NCBI): domain Eukaryota; kingdom Viridiplantae; phylum Streptophyta; class Pinopsida; order Pinales; family Pinaceae; genus Picea; species Picea glauca. Next base: position 44,548 of record JZKD02S0334299.1, read on the forward strand.
ATGAATAAGAATAGTACATATATGGAAAATAAGATGGATGAAAATAAGTATCAAATGGAAATAAATATGGATGAAATGGAAAAGAAGATGTATAAAAATATGTAAGTACTATAAAATTCCACGTCAACTATCATACAAACCCTAGATCAGAGGCCTTATAAAAGTGACATTGTAACTGAAGGGATTCATGAAAATAGAGGTAGTGTTCATGCTGAGCAACCTTCAAATAATAAGAATTTTTCAGGTGTCTTTAACTCTAATAGTGGAGTTAATTATGGATGGGTTCCTAAGAGTGTCAACTTTCCCAAGATTAAATTAAATAAGTTTGATGGAACAAAGGTCTTTACCTAGGTGAACCAAGTAGAGAAATATTTTAAACTACATAATATTATGGGATAAGCAAAGGATTCAAACAGCAATTTTGAATTTTGAGATAAAACCATATCAATGGTATCAATGGGTAGCTAAAAGGAAGCCGAGTTCTCATTATTATACTTGGGGTTTATTTACAAGAGACTTAGAAGCATAATATGGGAAAGTTTGGGAACAAGACTACTTCATTCAATTGACAAGAATCAAGAACGTAAGTGTGTTGAGCCCTCAAAAGCTCCCCTTTACTTTTGAAAAAAGTAAAGTGTTCCCCATTTTCGAAAATATTTCCTTTGTTCGCATTCAATTTTGTTTCACTCGATTTGAAGGGATGGTTTGATAGTTTTTCCAGTCTTGGTTGTTTGTTTTTTCATGCTTCTTATCATCAATTATTTTTGGGTTTATCTTTATGGGATGAAATTTTGGTGATGTAATGTTGTCGGAAAAAAATTCATTAGACAAATCCCATCCATACATCTAGCTTAATGATTATGATTTTGATGATGGGATGGTTGTGTCATGTAAACTTGTTGTTTCGTCGCATTTTCCTCACGTAAATAATGAATGCACTGTTTAAGTAATTTTCTCCCTGGTTATTCAATATTTTTTGCATTCTCATCCACACATATTCAAATTGATTCCATGCTTAAAATATATTTAAATCATATTATCATGAAGTTTCGACATTCTCATCGAGGTTGGTATTTGGTGCATAAATGAGTTAGTTGAGCATTTTGGTAGATTAAAATAATTCGATTCAAATTCAAATTTGAAGAAAGTTAATCTGTGTTTTAAAAGAGAACATATCAAGCAATGAAAATGAGAAAATAACTTCTAGTTTCAATAAAGCTTCATTTTTCCACAAGACTTCAACATTAATTTTAAAACAATGTTTTTCGCATTTTTATACTTTTGGCAAGCCGAAACAATTCAATTAAGGCTTATTCATATGTTTTTTGATATGCGACTTAAAAGAATGAATATTAAAAAGTGGAAATGAACTGACCAAATTAGATTTGAGGAAAGCATTACCTTTTACAAAACTCAAATTTTCATTAAAAAAACATTATTTGAGCAACTTTGTTATTTGATTATTTCATTCACGGAATCATGGTTTATCAGTTCTTGAAGTTCATGAACTTAATCATATTAACAATTTTCAAGAACCATGTTTAAGGATGAGATTTTCTCCTCGTGATTTCCGAGTCATTGTGGTTGGTTTGTCACATTTATCTTTCATCATGATGATTGCGTTGTTCAAATCTAATTCAATTTTTTTAAATTATGACAACTAATTCACTTAAAAACCTACCTGAATTATTTAATACCTTTCATTGGCTTAAATTTTGATTTTCAACATTTTCCCCATTGATTAGTTTCAAGGCATAATTTATAAAAACAAGGCATTTTGGCATACTCAAATTATTTCATCAAAAGGTTAATTAAATTGTACTCAATATACACCTAATAAGTTTGTAAACAAACAAATAATGATGAACTCAAAGATTGCAAGATGGGAAAAACATCAAATTTTACATAGTCTTTACTTTTGTTAAAAATAAATTTATATGTCTTTGCTCTTCCATGATCATGACTCTTATTAAAGGTTCTTATCCTCTTATGGGCATGGTTAAGTGGTTAGTTTTAACGATTGATGCATATAGATATATTAAGTTTGCAATGGAAACTATATCTTCTTTATTGATTGGTGTGAAATTATCCTAAGACACTCTGAATATGATCCTATATGAAGATTCTTCAAATATGATGTCATATTAAGTGTGAATATCATATATGTAGTGTTCAATAGTGTTGGACAAGGGAAACTCATAAAAACCTAGTTATTTTTTACCTTTAAGCATTATGGAGTAAAATCAATAATAAATAATGAAAATTATAAACAACTAAAAAACAATTTACAATATTTAAGCATTGAATAGTTGTGAAACATTTTTTTTGATAAAATTCTTAATTACATATGGGTGAGTGCATGAAGTTGGTCGATAAAAAAATGGAAAGGGGTTAGCAGGAACACACACTCGCATGAGCGTGTGCACGTTCTTAGGAACGTGCTTGCGTTCCTAATCCTATAGGTTTGACAATACCCAAACCTCCAACAAGATTACCATGTAGGTTCGTCGGTAGGAATGCACACACATTCTTAGGAATGCATGCAATTTCTTAACAAGAACGTGAACGCATTCTTGCCATGCCCTTTTTTTCTTAGATTTTCATTAGTTTTGTTAACATTAGATTTACCATAGCATTTTTATCTTCTTTTAACATTCAATAATCATATACTAAAATATACTAAAATATATAAGAAACTGGTAAATAAGAACAATAGGAAAGAAATATTTGTCCTGGGAAAACCTCAAACTCGAGGGAAAGACCCAGCCAACGTTTCTTAGAGAGAATACTCCAATACAACCATGAACATGCTCTAATCAAAAAAGAAAAGCAACAATGAATAAATGAATACTTATATATTCTTCTTTTCAAACCCTGGAGAGGGTAGACAACTGAGTCACCACTGAACTGGCGCAAGATAGGCGCATCACTAGTGCACCACAGAATTGGCACAAGTGGTAACTACAATTGCAGTTGCTACTGCAATTGCAACTGCTACTGTAACTGCAATTTCAACTCACAAATAAACTAGGAAACAACACACAACCTTAGCACAACTCTTCCAGAGGTAGCACACAAGAGAGATCACCAAGAACCACAAATAATATCTTTACCTAAGTGGGGTGGACTCTCCAAGAGAACCAGAAAGTAGAAATAATGAAACTACAGTTGCAGAAGTAGTTGCAACTACGTAATGCCCATTGCAAAAGGAGAACTATGTGGTTGTACAAATGAACTCACCTAGAATTGTATTTGTACTAATATGGGTGCTTTTCTAGGGCCAACTTCTTATTATGGGTCTTTATTATTTATGTGGTTCGTCTTCTCTTCCTGGAAATTATATTTCCACTTTATTATTATTATTTCCTGTGGGTCGACTTCTCTTCTGTGGTATTCTATTTTACTTTATTCTTTTCCAAGGTGTTCTTCAACTATTCAATGGTCTTCCTTTGAATTATTGGAATGTTTTTCTTCTCTATGAAAATTTGTCCAGGAGGAAAATACGTCTCGTAGCTACCAAAACATCAACACTCCATCTTAGCTAGGGAGGTATCTTTCCATGATGTCTTCATCTGGTAGTCCACTGACTACTCTGCAATCAACTAGTATCACATAGCTACTACCATGCCATTGGTAGCTCGAATCATCCACCAAAGTGTCTATGACTATGCTGCAATCAACCAGTGGAAAATAAATACTTCCAAGTGGTTTGCTAGTATTCATGGAAATCATATAGTAGCACACAACTACTACAATTCCATCCAATCTATTGCCAAACCATAGTAGTACAAAACTACTTTCTAGTGATACACAATCATTTTTAGTGGTACACAACCATCGTTGTAGCACACAACTACTTTCCAGTGATACACAATCACTACCAGTGGAACACATCCACTATAGTAGCACACAACTATTGTTGATTGATACACAATCATTGCTAGTGGAACACATCCACCATAGTAGCACACAACTACTATCCAATGATACACAATCACTACTAGTTGAACACATCCACCATAGTAGCACACAGATATTGTCCAGTGACACACAATCACTACTAGTGGAACACATCCAACGTAGTAGCACACAACTATTGTCTAGTGATACACAATCACTTCGGAACAAATCCACTGTAGTATCACACAACTATTGTCCAATGATATAAAATCACTTCCAGTGGAACATATCCACCATAGTAGCACACAACTATTGTCCAAATACACACAGTCTATTCCATAGTCTCATGACTATGCATGTGATGTTTCTTCTCTCATCGGTTCCGGTAGTGCATTACCCCCTCAGTCACCTCAGATGACTAATCTAGGGAACCCTTGGCCAGAGGGGTTATCCAGCATGAGGAGAAACAACACGCCTCCCTCTCAACAAGGGTGGAAATTATGCATTACGCCAAGTTTTTCTCTGAAGTACTCATACTTCACTCTAGACAGAGGCTTGGTGAGAATGTTCACTATTTTCTCATCTGTGGATATGTACCGGAGTTGAGCTCCACAACTCCTCTCTGCACCATGTCTTAGATATAATGGTATTTGATCTCTATATGCTTCACACAACTTTGATTACCACAATATATCAAATTTGGTTCCAACTCTAGATAAAATAACCCCACAAGCAAATTCTGAGGCCAAACTACTTCATGGCTTGCAACACTGGCTGCTATATACTCTACCTATGTTGTATTGAGTTCCACTAAATTCTGAAGAAACATACTGATGTGATATTCCAGTCCACTACACTCCCTACCTAGTCAGAGTTTGTATAACCTTGCATCTTCACATATCCATCTGAGACATATCTCAATCCACATCCAATCGTACCATGTAGGTACCTCAACACATGTTTTGCTACTATGCAATGTACATGTCTAGTCTCAACCATGTATTGACTCAAATTGCTCATTGTAAAACATATGTCTAGCTTGGTGCTAACCAGGTACATTAAGGATCCGACCAATTGTTTGTACATCATGGGATCCACCAAATATGAATATGAATCACTCAATAGATTCATATTCATCACAATAGGTGTGGCCATGGACTTACAGTCCATCATCTCGAATCTCTGCAGGATATCAACAACATATTTTCCTTGGATAAGGAAAATATCATCTTTGTCACACCTATAATCCCAACAAATCCATATCCTTCAGTTCCCTCTCACACCCATATGTGAGCTTCTCATCCCCTTTAAGAAACATTCCATCCAATATCAAGGGGTAACCATCCCCAAGCTCATCAAAATAATTGTCTCTTATATCCTGCCCTGAGTGTCTTCTTAAGCTTGTACAAATATTTCTTCAATCTACAAACATGAGACTCCTTCTCATGTATCTTGTGGCTACTCTATGTACATTGTTTTTGGCTACTGGAGCAAGTGTCTCATCATAGTCTTCTCCCTCTTGCTAGGAGAATCCTCTAGCCACAAATATAGCTTTGTACATATCTATGCTTCCATATGAAACATGCTTGATTTTGTAGATCAACTTGGAAGTCACCATTGAATTCCCTTATGATCTCAAAACCAAGGAAAAATCTATATCCCGGTCCTTCTTACTAGCCTCCTCCTTTGTCACTAAAAAAATTGAATCCTCCCAAGAGGTCTCATATCTCCTCGAAGCCTCTCAAGATTCGATATAGCATCCTCAACTCGTTGCACTCATTTTTCAGTCCTAGAAGACATCTCCTTTTGCCATTTGAACCTGAGGAAGAATACTTTCTGAATTAAAGTATCTAAGGCATTGACTCTCTCTGAGATCAGGCTCACTTTGATTCTGCATGCTCACTCGAAAGCTTGACCCCCTCTGAGTCTATATAATCTCTAGATTCATTTTCTCCCTCTACATGTGTTGACCTCCTCTAAAGTATAATCTCCCATGAAATGTCCTAGGGAGGTCTCTCCTCCCTACTAGATCATGAGGGATGAGTCCCTATGATCTCTATTTCCTTCTGAGCTATTACTTGGTGGGGCCACCTGCATCACTATAGGTGGATCCATCTAATCCTATTCATGATATGGATTATCAATTCCATATATATGTATCTCGTTTTCATCCTACAAAGTATCACATGATAATGATGATCTCTTCCTGGTCACTGCAACGATTCTGGGTAGGCCCTTCTGGCTCTATTGAGTCTTCTCGGTGATCTGAAGAGTGATCAACTGGAATATTTATGAGATACAATAGAGAATTGAATTCCTTACAATCAATCTCCATATAATATACTTTGTATCCCACAAAAGTACCCTTCTTGTCAGAAGGTTCTGACTTCATCCTCTTTTCCTTCATTACATGGATGTGTATGGTCATGTACACAACTCTATGTCTGGATAGTTTGTTCCATGTCTCATCTAGAGACCATCTAATATTTTTCCTCCTGCAATTGTCATTATAGCTCCCTTTCATATATATCCCCTGTGATATTCCCGGAACAAGAGAAACAACAAGGAAAAACAACATACAAGAATAATACTCTTATAATAAGAACAATAATAAAAACAAGAACGAGAACAATTGTCACAGTAGCTCCTTCTCAGAGCTATCACTTGTGAATTTCCTGGAACAAGAGCCAAAACAAAAAATACAATAACAAGAAATAATAAAAACACTCTTCAACACTCTTCTAGTGTTGTGACCAATCATTCCTCCATGGTAACCTTCCCGGAATAAGAAACAAGAACAATAACATCTCCATGGTAACCTCCATGGAATTTACAATATAACCTTCCTTAAACAAGGTCAACAACCAAGAACATCTCCTAGAGGAGATCAATTTATCTTGTAAGCAAGTGCATCATTAATACTGAACAATGATATTTTACTTAATGATCATAGTACCAACAATATTCAAGTGCTACTAAACATTTGATGACAATAGCAGTAATAGAACTCTAAAGATTACTATTCTAGTTACAACACTTACTCAGGTTGTAGTAGTATAAAATATCAAACCTAATATGCAAACTTGGAGTCTATTTTTTGTTGTCCCATTTGATTTGTAATATACTATATGATACGTTCTCATTACTGCCTCTAACTCTTGGGCTTCCTCTGAGTGCACTAGATCTAAGATCCCTTTGGCTCTACTATCACTGCTTGGACAAATGTCCTTTTACCAAGTGTACATATCCTACAAACACCCTCATATTATATACGAGCACATCATCCATATTTGTCTTCTAATATGAGACATTGCATCAATAAGAAAATATTAGAAATTTGAAATAGAAGGTTCAATGTCTAGGAAAATATCAACAAGCCTAAAACCCTAAAAAATCAATTTTGACGAAGTCAATCTGAGAAGCGCAATAGGTGCACTAGAGTAGGGTGAGTTGATCAGTGGTGGATTTTTTCCCAATTGAATTTATAACAAGTTCTCAACGAGCTTGATAAAAAAAATTGCAGTGGAAAATATCAACAATGTGGCAAATCTCACGATCTTCCTTCCAATGATTAAATTGTTATGAAGGAAACCTGCTATGACACTGTGTTATATTTTCATTAGTTTCATTAACATTAGATTTACCACAACATTTTTATCTTATTTTAACATTCAATAATCATATACTGAAATATATAAGAAAAATAAATAAACAAGCACAAGAGGACAAACAGATTTATCCTGGGAAAACCCCAAACTTGGGGAAAAACCCCAACCAATTTTTCTTAGAGAGAATATTCCAATACAACCATGAACATGCTCTAATCACAAGAGAAAACCAATAATAAATAACCGAATACTTATATCTTATTCTTGTCAAACCCTAGCGAGGGTAGACAACTGAGTCACCACAGAACTGGCGCAAGATAGGCACATCACTAGCACACCACAAAACTGGCAGAATTGATAACTACAACTGACGTTTCCACTACGAATACAACTGCTAATGTAACTTCAATTTATACTGCAACTAGAATGAAGCAACTGGGAAGCACTATACAACCTTAGTGCAACTCTTCCAGAGGTAGCGCACAAGACAGATCACCAAGTACCACCAAGAATATCCTTCCCCAAGTGGGGTGCCCTCTCCAAGAGAACTAGAAACCAGAAATAACAAAATTGCAACTGCAACTTCCTAGTGCACACTACAAAAGGAGAACTATGTGGCTATAAAAATTAACTCACCTAGACTTGTATTTATACTAATCTGGGTTCCTTTCTGGAGCCAACTTCTTATTATTGGTTTTTATTGTTTATGTGGGTTGAGTTCTCTTCCTAGAAATTATATTTCCACTTTGTTATTATTTCCTGTGTGTTGACTTCTCTTATGTGGTATTTTATTTTACTTTGTTCATTTGTAGGGTTTTCTTAAAGTGTTCAATGGTCTTCCTTTGACTTCTTAGAATCTTCTTCTTCTCTAAGAAAAGTTTTCCAAGAGGAAAATACCTCCCGCAAATACCAAAACATCAACATTTTTTAAGGACTCTGAGCATGTTTTGTGCTCATTTTCAGAGCACACCTCACTAATTTACTTCATTGAACAATAAAAACCACAGTCCAAGTAAAGGAGCAAAGCCAAGGATCTTTCCACTATGTCCATGACAATAAAAGTATGGTTGATTTGTTTTCATTTCCTTTCTTGGTTTTGCAAAAATAAAAAATTTAGACATAGGTTATGGATGTAAATCCAAATGGCATTGAAAACTTATTAGCAAGGTTCACTCCACATAATTAAAACTTGAATGTAAATCTCTCAAATATTCACCAATATTGTATAAGTTTTTTTCAATTTCATTATAAAGATAACACATTACTTTTCTTTGTTTTGCACAAAACTATGTTAATAATTTTGTTGAGATAAAATATCATTGTTATTTGTAATACCCTAGTCATAAGTCCACTTATTTGTTATTTGTTGGATCATGTTACCATTGATACCAATAGTTTGATTGATTGATGTCAAGTGATTGATTGATGTCAAAGGATTGATTGATTGATGATTTATGTAATATAATATGTATTGTCCTAAATGAGAATGCATAGATGAAGATGGATCAA
>JZKD02S0334299.1:97655-107971 GCA_000966675.3 Picea glauca
TGGGACTAAGCTCCACCCCAAGGCAAGGAATCTAGGTTCAGGCTGAGGTTACAGGGAAAACAGTCACACACAACCACAAGGATGGAATGCTCTCCCAGGAATCTCCCATGCTCACTTCCCACAGACCCTCATTCCCCACATGCCTATTCCACCCCAGGAGAATGCACCTTCTCTGTCACCTGGACAGTCCTTCGGCTGCCAAACTCCCTTACCTTGGGTTACAGGAACAGACCGGACCGAAAGTCTCTGGGCTCTATGTCAACTACAGGGTTCCTTCTAGGAGTTCTCTCCTTCCCCTGTGCACTCTCTCACCTGGAGGGAGTCGCTCACAAGCCAACAAGCCTCACGCAGTCCAGTACTGCGTAGTCTCAACAATTCCACGGGAAAACAGACACAGGCTCTCCGAAAACTGGATTCGGCAATCACAGGATGGCTTCACAGTCACGGCTTCGGAACAGGGAATGCTCGCATAGGCTCGCTCAGCTTTCCTGAACAAGCAAGAATATTCCCCGAAATCAACACAGGCTTTACGTAGGCTGGGGTTACATGCACGGGATTTCTCAGAATCAGACACAGACATTCGAGTCATAGGGTCTCACGAAGGTTCTCTACAGGAGATGGGTTAGTCCTACTGCTCAGAGCTCCCTACGTGTTCAGACAATCTGGTGGAATGGGAATGGAATGGAATGGAACCTTCTCACGGCTCACCCTGGCCGTTTTATTCACATGCACCAGGGTGGACACTTGTCACCCATGGAACTGCATGCGTTCCACCAGCACACGTTCCTCCCACCACTTGGGAATTCACGTGTCCTTCCAAAAGGACTTAGGATAAAAACATATGATGCACATAACTTTTGGAATAATATTAAAATATTATTCCCAGGATTAATCCCCCCCTAGGCTCAACACTTAGCCCCTTTCCCACCTTCCATCCCCTAATTCCTTTCCCACTCTGTGGATGCTCAGTCCCCCTTCACTCATTCATCGTGGTCGGTCTGCACCTGGCGGTGTTTATATTTTATTAAATGTTCTGCATACATACAAGTACAATAGCAGGCTCCTGGCCTTCAATACTTAGGCTCCCTGGACTAACAACACATAAGCCTCCAGCTTATGAAAACTTGGCTCACCAGCCTATAAAGCATAATTACAATTTCTTTCAGAACATGGTTTGCAACGGGGCTCAGCCTTGGGGACACTACATTTTGTCACCTCCAACCTGAGCTCTTCCATGACAATCTTAGGCATAATATTGTGAGATGCCATTGAATCCATTAAGCAGTTATGTAGCACCTTATCATGGATGTTCAATGAAGTGTATAAGGGAGGGGAGGAGTCATCTCTATCCTCCACCAAAGGCCCTAATATGAAATCTGACATTTCATCTTGGAGGTTAACTGAGTCTATGGAATGATACAAAGGTTCGGGCTGCAACATTTTGGAGATGAATCTTTTGAAGTCTCCATGCTTGACCATCTCTGAAATGGGTATAGGGATTCTACCCTTTTGTATTTCATGCTCAAAGTTGAAAGAGGAGGGGGCCTTTAGAATTTCTCTCACTTCTAGAACTAGACCTTTGACCGCTGGTGGGGGGGTTTGTGCCTTATTTTCCTTTCTTCGGTCTACAATATCTTTAACAAGTTTTTATACTCTGGTAGGTCAATCAGGGATGTCAGATTTTCATTCTTTCTGTTTGGACCTCAGATTATATCTGTTTGGAGTGTGGTTGGCCTCTTCCCCTTTACTCAACTCATTTAGTTGATTACTCATGAGGGCCTCTTCATATGCAAATTGATTTAAATGAGGGGATGAAGAGGTATCTCCAAGGCAATGGATCTCAGGATCAAAATCTTCTTCCTCTCCATATTCATCAGTAACCAGGCTATTTTGGAGAGGATTTTGGATTTTTTTATCATATTGGTCCTTGTTCCTCTGATCTCTCTAAGTGGTCTAAGGGGAATTGATTGGTCTCTTCAAAGTACCCATATTATCAACAATTTGGGGATTCCTATAGCTCTTCTTTCCTTCTAATTCAATATTTTCCATTCTAGAAAAAAGTGTTTTTAGTAGCTTGGTCACTTCATCCGTTTGAGGGGGGGCAACAGAGGAACTAGAAGTTGGAGTTTCATACTTACCTTTTCCTCTGTCTCTATCAGCTTTACTCCTAAATTTTTTAGCTACCAATATATTATATTCTACTTCAAGGGTTGCATCTTGCATATGAGCCAAGAAGGTAGCTCTTCTTTCTCTCAACAAGAGGCAAAAATCAGGGTCAAAAGCATTAGCATAAGTCATCTTGGCAGAGGTTTTTGTAGGTTTAATTTCAGCGGGAATCTTTTTATACATCTTGTTAAATATTTTTGAGAAGTCTGAAATAGATTCTCCTTCTTCTCTCTTAAGTGCCATGAATTCTATAATATAATAAAGGAGATCTTTTTTATTCCCCCAATTTCTTAAGAATGAACCATCCAAAGCAGCAATCCCATCAATAGATCTATGAGGAAAGTCCTTAAACCAATCCCTAACATCATCGTCAAGGCTCTGAACAAAAAATATCATCCAAACATCTTCGTTTTCGAGGGCCTGAATCTCTACAAATATATAAAAGGATGCAAGGTGCTCTTCTACAGTCATGTATCCCTCCCCTGTGAATTGGTACATGTACTTAAGGTAGTCTGTGGGTGGGAGAGCATTCATAGGCTAAGGTAAAGCCAGAGGGGCGTATCTAGCAGCCAATATCTCAACCATCATGTTCCTGGGAGGATTAGCACCTGCCATTTGGACGTGAACTGGAGTAGAACCAGGAGGAGATGGGGTTCGGACAGGCAAGAATAGGGTTGTGCTTCTGGGAGAAAAAGGAAAAGCTTGAGTGTTAGGAGATAAAGATGAGGGGATAGAGGTAACATAGGTTTCCCCTTCTGTAACTGCAACAACTCTAATAGGAGGAGGAGTAGGAAAGTCTTCTAAGGTCAAATATCTCTCCTTCCACTTCACAACTTCAGGGGAGAAAGGGGTGTCAAAGAACTCTCCTTCCAAATCAAGAATAGGAGGGGAGAAATCGGTAGGAAAACTCCCAAAACTTAAATTTCTTGAAACTCCAGCAGGTTGTATAATAGAAGAATCATAAACAGTTACTGGAGTTTGTAAAGAGGGATTATGAAAATTATCAGAAAAACTTGGTACATCAGTAGAGGTACCTTTTTGAGTGATATTTCCCTTTATAATAATTTCCTCTGGGTCAACTTCAGACGTTGCTAGAAGCAGTAGTGAAGTGGACTTTGTGTGTCTTTCTTTAGGAGCTAGAACTGAAACAGTGGAGTCACCAGGTGCAAGTTGCAATCTTCAATGGTACTAATATCTTATGCACCTTTAGAATCAAAGATTCTTTTTCGTTGAAGGTAAGCCCAATACCCATCAGTTTATATGTCACTAGTTGGTTTTAAATAGGTCAAATGGGCACAGACTCAATGATAATAACGTTCTAACTCAGAAATATGGACTAGCATGCACAAGCATTTGAGGTATGGAATCAACTTCAGTCAGTAAGTTGGAATAAGGGTGAATAGAAGGAAGAATTTGGAGAAGAGAGTGTAGAGGTCTGTTATGGACATCAATCTTCAAGAAGCCTAAGGAGGAAAAACTCAAACACAAGATCCTCTTTGATTCAAATTTTCAAGGAAACTGAAAGAAATTATAAGAGTACTATAATCAAAAAATTCATCACAATACAGTTACAACAATTCATGTGAATCAGTCATTCATGAACTCTCTCATTATCAGAGGAAAATAAGATAGAGCAAGAAAGATGACTTAGATTAACCAATATGTCTCAAAAAAAAATACATAACCAGAGAACTAGTGTTCTTCATAAAAATATTACAATAGCAGGGAGCCTAGCTCAACCATTCAACCTTAACAAAATTTCAAAAATGCCTCTATATACTAAAATGATGCAACCACAAGGAATGTGATCATATCACTGCCTTCAAAGCCTTCAGTCAGTGCCCACTCTGTCAGTTTGTGCAGACTTCATGATGTCAGTCGCGAGCCAGACATAGTTATGTGTTTTACAGGAAACATATCCCATAAGGAAGCTTCAGATCGTAAGTGTGCCTTCGTGGTTCCTCTCTGCAACGTTTTCCATTTATGGAATGAGGCGAGGTCTCAATTGTTGCCCACAATCTTCAATAAATGTCTTCATTGGGGTTGGGACTAGGCCTGACACCCATAAATGTTCTCAGACAGTGCCAATGACTTCTGCGAGTCCATCCTGACACCTCAAGGCCATGAATGGCCTTTGTCTATTACCAATGCGAGCTGTGCAGGTGGCAATCTGATAGCGTATGCGCAAGGGTGATGTGGAGCAAGGTGCTTGGTGAAATCTCGCATGCCCTAATGAGTGAGTGATGACCATGCATTTCTCTTTGATAAGATGTTTTATGAGCATGTGATTGTGGGTACGCTCAAAGGTGGTTTGGATTTAGACTACTTTTGGGCCCACAATCCATCTCTCTTCGCCACGTATCGCTCTTGACTTACCATGGTTTCAATTGTGGCACTGCTTAAGAAACTTATTGCCCAAGCATATTGTGTTCCTGACACCTCGAGGCCATGAATGGCCTTTGTTTGTGACCAATGCGAGCTTTGTAGGTGGCAATCTGATAGTGTATGCGCAAGGGTGATGTGGAGCGAGGTGCTTGGTGAAATCTCACATACCCCAATGAGTGAGTGATGACCATGCACTGCTCTTTGATAGGATGTTATATGAGCATGTGATTGTGGGTACGCTCAAAGGTGGTTTGGATTTAGACCGCTTTTGGGCCCACAATCCATCTCCCTTTGCCACGTATCGCTCTTGACTTACCATGGTTTCAATTGCGAGACCGCTTAAGAAAATTATCGCCCGAGCATATTGTGTTCCTGCAATGGAATGTGGTCGTTGATATCATGATATTGGATGAGGCTTTCATGATCATCGGCTCAAATATGCCCCCTCTAAATCAATGGAGTAGATCTTCCCTTTCAAAACAATGGCCGAGATTTGGTTCGTGGATTGGCCTTCGAGCCTTTCAATAGTCAAACTTTATTTGCTTTAAGCAAATTCTCCGAAGATAGGTATCTGACGACACGTGGCTCTTTTTTATCAATGACTCAGATCCATTTCATGCCTTCAGTACTTCGGGCCTTCAGCCACTTCGGCAGCTTCGGTAAATTCGGCGTTGAAATATTAAAACTGCCTTATGTTTATGCTTCAATCCCAAAACAGACTGTTTGAGAAAGTTGTGTTTTCTGTTCATGGTTGCGGCCTGCACGATCAAGGATTTGGACAACTAGCTGTGTGTTTGGGAAGATAGAAGGATCAGTGATAGAGGCCAAGGAGATGAGAGCTCAAACACAAAGGGGCAAACAAAAATGACTTTGTCGACTGAAGGGGAAAGTTAAGACTTTGGTCTGCGAAAAGGATAGAGACAGGGCAAAATTACAGACTTAGGTAGAAATCAAAAGCCACAGGGCTCTGAAAATCTAAATCTGTTTAACTCTGGTTGGGTATGTTATTATTTCTTCTTGTTTATTTAATATTTAGTTAAATTATATATGCTAATATGTGTTATTTGTTTTTTTTATTATCATTTTTTATTGTTACATATGTCTAAATTACATTTGGTGGAAAAGAGTATGTTGGAGGATGAGACTTAACTCTTTTGGTATGTATGTCAATTTTTCTTTAATCACAACTTGTTTTATTTATCTAAACTGGTACATGTGTACATTTTATTTTAAATTTGTACATATATTTTATTGTAAATTTTTAATTTTTGAATTCTGTTTTATTTTACAGGTTTGAATTGCAAGTATGAAGTGATCTATCTTAAAGCGATGGCTTAGAGTCTAGAATTTTGGAGTTAAATGTCTTAGTTTTTGTTATCATCCTAAAATGGATGTGGAACCTATGTATTTGGCGGTGTAACTATTCAAGCTTTGATATATATATATTTGGAATTCAAAATATCAATTTATTGTCTCATATTTGATTTCTCAAAAGGTTAATTTATGTTTTACGATACTGTGCTAAAATTAAAAATGTTTTATTTCATTTTATGTATCAACATCATTGTACTATGTGAAGTAGAGTTGATTCTGTGTGGAGCTGATTGTGTAGTGATGGAAGATCTGGGTAGTTATCAAATTATAGTTTCTAACTTATAATTTAAATTTTGTTTGGTTTGGAAATATGGTTGAAAATAGTCAAAACAAGTCATCAAATTTTAGTTTTTTATAAAATTTCACAATGAAATATTCACAAAAATGTGAAATAAAAATTATAGTTTCTCACTTATAATTTAAATTTTGTTTGATTTGGAAATATGGTTGAAAATAGTTAAAACAAGTCATCAAATTTTATAGTTTCTTATGAAATTTTACAATGAAATATTCAAGAAAATGTGAAATAAAAATTATAGTTTCTCACTTATAATTTAAATTTGGTTTGATTTGGAAATATGGTTGAAAATAGTAAAAACAGGTCATCAAATTTTAAAACTCATGAATTAATCCATGGGAATCTTTAACTAATTAAATTTTCTAGAGTTTGAATAATTCATTTCTTTGTTTAAAACTCATGAATTAGTCCATGAAATCACGAGTAAAGACATGGACTTTAAAACTCATGAATTAGTCTATGGGGAGCTTTAACTAATTTTATAGACTTTGAACAATTCACTTCGACAAAGAAGTGTGCAACCAACTTATTAACATGCATAGGACAAGAACATAGAACACAACACTAGTGAAAATGAAAATGAAATTGATAAGTGAATACATTCAAGCCACTTGGTGCAGTGCCCAACTGAAACTAACACTAGATAAATAAACCTTAATTAAACACCCTACAACGTGAAAAATAGTCATCTGAAATTACCATTTTTATTTCTCTCTTAAATTAACAAATATTCAAATTAATAACAATCAAAGTTACCCCTATTAATTGAGGTCCACTTAAAAAACAATTTTGCAACCAAAATTTCAGGCAACATGCATTTTTCAAATGTATAATTAATGTAATTATGCAAAAAGATTCTCTACATTGTACAAAATTTATCCATGCACACAATCCAAAGGAATGACCAAAAACATATAACAAATTTTAAAAGAGTAAAGGATTATTTCTCTTACAGAATAAATCTTTTGTTTTGTTCACAAATAGGTGGACACTAGATAATGGAGGTAGGGGTTTGACCCATTAACATTCCAAAAAAAAAATAACTTTAAAACGAGTGAAAAAACATTGCAAACACATTAGTATATTAATCAAGTCAAAAAACATTGCAAACACATTAATATAATCAATACATCCAATTTAAAACATTGTTATAATGTAGGTTATATGCATGGCTTATCATGAGTAATAACAAGAGGTCAATATTATAAATCTAGACTAATCAGGATCATACACGAACTTAAACTCCATACACAAGAAGTTATAAAAAGCGAACTTAAACTCCATACACAAGAAGTTATAAAAAGGTAATCTATTCTATATTTAATAATTAATTACAAGAAGAACTCATCAATTTATAGGATTGACTAAGCTAACAAGATATCATACTCACTCTGCAATGTTTGTGATACAAATTTAATAATTATTTTATCACAAAGCTTGCTTTTCAATTCTTTTGTAACGCAACCACTGATGTCGAAACAATAGTCCCGTTGGGGCAATCAGTAATAACTTTATTACTTTTATAATAATATGTACACCTTATTACTTTTATAATGGTATTGTCTAAACTTTCTAATGTAGAAATTTGGGTGAAATCGCAATTTCTTAAATTAGGGTGAAATTGCAATTTCATAAATATGGGTGAAATTTCAATTTCCTATTGTTTAAATTATATTTTTAAATATTCAAATTATACATAACTAACCATTGAAATCTTTAGATTCAACCATTTTTTATCGGATTTCTATCAAAATTACCAGGATAATATTCCGGGAAAAGAGCCAAAACGTAGAACATATAGCCTATACCTTTTATAATATTTCAAATATCACGCACGTTTTTATAATATTTCAAATATAATGCATGTTTTTCTACGTCACAGTATACATGTCACGGGGCTGAGGAACCTGGTTGAGTTGCGGAAGCTCAACATCCTTAGCTTCGTGCGACACTAACGCCTTTTGTTTGATGGCAAGGCCAAACTGAAGTACTTGAGTCAGGCTACGCCTAACACTTAGTCTCATTTCCTTACTTAACTTATGTTTGCAAGTCTTATACTTAGTTATCTTCAACAACAGTAAAAGAATCATTCATACAATTACAAAACAAAACTACTTGTGGGTGGCCAAACTGACCTAACACCCGAAATATGATATAAAACAGAAGTGTGTCGAGTTCAACTTGTGCCACGCAAAGAAAGTCCACAATGAGGAGATTTAGTTACAATAACTTGTTGCGAAAACTCCAACTCTTCCTCGTCAAGTTAACTAGTGCGCTCTCTTCCTCCGCAGTCGCAGCTAGAAGACTTGTGTGAAACTCTCATCACCTTGCTTCATAGCTGAATAACTTTTGTCTTACCTTAGACCAACCAACCTGTGATTCCTATACTTAACCAAATCTCAGATTGCCTCCTTGAACCAAAATCCTTTGATCTAGAAAACATGCCATGACCAAATGATCTCTTGCGTCTTGCCTTCTTGCTTATTTTCCTTCCTCCGAATGGCTTTCCTTGCTCGGTTATATAGGACACCCAACAAGCGTGCCCTCCCTCTTCTTCACAACACAATGTCCACATTTACGAATCCGACGTGCATTGTGGGAGTGTGTTTCCACCGAACGTGCCCCTCCAACTCTAGCCAACTTCTCACTTTGTGAAACCAACTTTTCCATGGGCGCACACCCTTTCGACGCACTCCACCCACACTATCTGACTTATTCATTTTCGCATCGCGGGTGCCCAAGCCAATACTCCATCGCATATTTGGTTCATTTCTTGCTAGTGTTTGCAACACTCTTTCGCACATCTAGCCCATTGGGCACTCTTGCTGCCAACGCACCCGTCCATCTAGCCATCTATCTTTGATGAGGGTGCCCATGTACACAATGGGGCATCCAACTTCGTTTTCCTTTGGTTATTTCAGTGACGGAGCCCATGATCACCATAAGGCGCCCACTTGCTCGCATTCTTCAACAGGTCTTCGCAGACAACTACTTTTGCAATTCATGGGCATGCGAAGTCATCTTTGGCACAACAATGTGCCCAATGACTCCCACTTCGTCTATAAAGTGACCGAGTGTCGTCCAACTCGCCTAGTTTGTCCATCTCGTTGCATGGAAGGAGCGTGCGCACTTAGGTCCACTCCTGAGGTGTTACATTCTCCCCCACTCAAATTGTTTTTCGTCCTAAAAAATCCCAACGTACTTCATATGTTGTGATCGCAACCAATGTTCATCTATACCGCAAACTGTCATCTGCATCTGCATGCCATGTTTCGCATTGATCTGGGAAAAGAATCACCTTTAGCCTCAGTGTTACATGTCGTTGTTTCCTACTGCGATGAATACCAAGTTTTTTCCAAGTCTTGAACTTCTCACGACCTTCGTTGTATCTAGAACCAACCCAAGTCCATGTTTCTGCACATAGCTATATCCCCCACATCTTAGAGTAGTCGGGTGATCAATCCGACCATTGCGTCTAATACGAAAGTATGCACTTTACACGTTCTCAAATTTGTTTTGTCCACAACTTGTGTCTCTCGGCCCAATCCTCAAGCTCTAGGAAAAGTTCCTCACCCTTGCCAAAATTTCACCAATTCTTCAACTTGGTTTCGCAACTTCTATCCGCACCTTCATGCACTGACTTGCCTTTTCGCAATCAATCTAATCTCTATCTTCACTACAAATTTTTCACTTCAATTTTTTTCTACGACACCTCTTCACCAAGGAACCAAGGATGCACTGCCCACTTCATGGCGGTACGTCCAACCTCCAAGATCAATAGACTAAGTATTCTCGGAAGCCACCACCAAGTCTCCGAGAAAATAATGTTTATGATCTATGTTTTGTCCGCAAGTACCTCAGGACCAATCTGACTTCCTTCGGTGAGAAGCCCAACTTCTCAGGTCATTCTGCACTAAGATCAAAATCATAGATCCCCATCACACGTCTACAATAGTTCACGATCACTGCAGGATATCAGTCTTCCATGCCCACTTCTTCCTCATCCTCCAAGTCTAGTTGAGTGGTGCCTCTGTGCATTCTTTTCTCTCAACACTTAGAGTATGTGGTGCAAGTGACTTGTGTGACTAAGTCT
>JZKD02S0334299.1:108021-120071 GCA_000966675.3 Picea glauca
CACACAATCCAAAGGAATGACCAAAAACATATAACAAATTTTAAAAGAGTAAAGGATTATTTCTCTTACAGAATAAATCTTTTGTTTTGTTCACAAATAGGTGGACACTAGATAATGGAGGTAGGGGTTTGACCCATTAACATTCCAAAAAAAAAATAACTTTAAAACGAGTGAAAAAACATTGCAAACACATTAGTATATTAATCAAGTCAAAAAACATTGCAAACACATTAATATAATCAATACATCCAATTTAAAACATTGTTATAATGTAGGTTATATGCATGGCTTATCATGAGTAATAACAAGAGGTCAATATTATAAATCTAGACTAATCAGGATCATACACGAACTTAAACTCCATACACAAGAAGTTATAAAAAGCGAACTTAAACTCCATACACAAGAAGTTATAAAAAGGTAATCTATTCTATATTTAATAATTAATTACAAGAAGAACTCATCAATTTATAGGATTGACTAAGCTAACAAGATATCATACTCACTCTGCAATGTTTGTGATACAAATTTAATAATTATTTTATCACAAAGCTTGCTTTTCAATTCTTTTGTAACGCAACCACTGATGTCGAAACAATAGTCCCGTTGGGGCAATCAGTAATAACTTTATTACTTTTATAATAATATGTACACCTTATTACTTTTATAATGGTATTGTCTAAACTTTCTAATGTAGAAATTTGGGTGAAATCGCAATTTCTTAAATTAGGGTGAAATTGCAATTTCATAAATATGGGTGAAATTTCAATTTCCTATTGTTTAAATTATATTTTTAAATATTCAAATTATACATAACTAACCATTGAAATCTTTAGATTCAACCATTTTTTATCGGATTTCTATCAAAATTACCAGGATAATATTCCGGGAAAAGAGCCAAAACGTAGAACATATAGCCTATACCTTTTATAATATTTCAAATATCACGCACGTTTTTATAATATTTCAAATATAATGCATGTTTTTCTACGTCACAGTATACATGTCACGGGGCTGAGGAACCTGGTTGAGTTGCGGAAGCTCAACATCCTTAGCTTCGTGCGACACTAACGCCTTTTGTTTGATGGCAAGGCCAAACTGAAGTACTTGAGTCAGGCTACGCCTAACACTTAGTCTCATTTCCTTACTTAACTTATGTTTGCAAGTCTTATACTTAGTTATCTTCAACAACAGTAAAAGAATCATTCATACAATTACAAAACAAAACTACTTGTGGGTGGCCAAACTGACCTAACACCCGAAATATGATATAAAACAGAAGTGTGTCGAGTTCAACTTGTGCCACGCAAAGAAAGTCCACAATGAGGAGATTTAGTTACAATAACTTGTTGCGAAAACTCCAACTCTTCCTCGTCAAGTTAACTAGTGCGCTCTCTTCCTCCGCAGTCGCAGCTAGAAGACTTGTGTGAAACTCTCATCACCTTGCTTCATAGCTGAATAACTTTTGTCTTACCTTAGACCAACCAACCTGTGATTCCTATACTTAACCAAATCTCAGATTGCCTCCTTGAACCAAAATCCTTTGATCTAGAAAACATGCCATGACCAAATGATCTCTTGCGTCTTGCCTTCTTGCTTATTTTCCTTCCTCCGAATGGCTTTCCTTGCTCGGTTATATAGGACACCCAACAAGCGTGCCCTCCCTCTTCTTCACAACACAATGTCCACATTTACGAATCCGACGTGCATTGTGGGAGTGTGTTTCCACCGAACGTGCCCCTCCAACTCTAGCCAACTTCTCACTTTGTGAAACCAACTTTTCCATGGGCGCACACCCTTTCGACGCACTCCACCCACACTATCTGACTTATTCATTTTCGCATCGCGGGTGCCCAAGCCAATACTCCATCGCATATTTGGTTCATTTCTTGCTAGTGTTTGCAACACTCTTTCGCACATCTAGCCCATTGGGCACTCTTGCTGCCAACGCACCCGTCCATCTAGCCATCTATCTTTGATGAGGGTGCCCATGTACACAATGGGGCATCCAACTTCGTTTTCCTTTGGTTATTTCAGTGACGGAGCCCATGATCACCATAAGGCGCCCACTTGCTCGCATTCTTCAACAGGTCTTCGCAGACAACTACTTTTGCAATTCATGGGCATGCGAAGTCATCTTTGGCACAACAATGTGCCCAATGACTCCCACTTCGTCTATAAAGTGACCGAGTGTCGTCCAACTCGCCTAGTTTGTCCATCTCGTTGCATGGAAGGAGCGTGCGCACTTAGGTCCACTCCTGAGGTGTTACATTCTCCCCCACTCAAATTGTTTTTCGTCCTAAAAAATCCCAACGTACTTCATATGTTGTGATCGCAACCAATGTTCATCTATACCGCAAACTGTCATCTGCATCTGCATGCCATGTTTCGCATTGATCTGGGAAAAGAATCACCTTTAGCCTCAGTGTTACATGTCGTTGTTTCCTACTGCGATGAATACCAAGTTTTTTCCAAGTCTTGAACTTCTCACGACCTTCGTTGTATCTAGAACCAACCCAAGTCCATGTTTCTGCACATAGTTATATCCCCCACATCTTAGAGTAGTCGGGTGATCAATCCGACCATTGCGTCTAATACGAAAGTATGCACTTTACACGTTCTCAAATTTGTTTTGTCCACAACTTGTGTCTCTCGGCCCAATCCTCAAGCTCTAGGAAAAGTTCCTCACCCTTGCCAAAATTTCACCAATTCTTCAACTTGGTTTCGCAACTTCTATCCGCACCTTCATGCACTGACTTGCCTTTTCGCAATCAATCTAATCTCTATCTTCACTACAAATTTTTCACTTCAATTTTTTTCTACGACACCTCTTCACCAAGGAACCAAGGATGCACTGCCCACTTCATGGCGGTACGTCCAACCTCCAAGATCAATAGACTAAGTATTCTCGGAAGCCACCACCAAGTCTCCGAGAAAATAATGTTTATGATCTATGTTTTGTCCGCAAGTACCTCAGGACCAATCTGACTTCCTTCGGTGAGAAGCCCAACTTCTCAGGTCATTCTGCACTAAGATCAAAATCATAGATCCCCATCACACGTCTACAATAGTTCACGATCACTGCAGGATATCAGTCTTCCATGCCCACTTCTTCCTCATCCTCCAAGTCTAGTTGAGTGGTGCCTCTGTGCATTCTTTTCTCTCAACACTTAGAGTATGTGGTGCAAGTGACTTGTGTGACTAAGTCTCCTCAACCTCATCGCAAAACTTTTGGCAGCAAGGTGATTTGGGTTGTGTTTCCTGTGTAGTGACTTCTACAAGTGTTGCGATGGATGACTTCATCTCATCATCCCTAACTTGCTCTCGGTCATGCAGGCTCTGCAACCGATCTATCTTCTTCATGATAGACTTCGTTGAAATCTCCAACGCTATCAACCTCTATACACTTCGTTCCCTCTGTTTCATAACATCGAAAGAACACTTCGCTGGAGTTACTTCTTGTTGTTGCTTCATGTCATGGGGTTTGTCTGCACTTTTGTAGACTCCCTCAACCAACCTAATTGCAAAAATTCTATGTTTCCATCCAAGCTTGCTCTTCATCATCATGGGCACACTTGGCATTTTGGCTTTGTCCAAGAACACCAAGTAACCCTCATGTGGTACAAGAATTGCTTTGGCATGCTTGAGAAAGTCCTGCTCCAACATCTTTGCATGATCATCCAACGAAGCCACCATCACATCCCAAGTGCCAAACCAACTTCCAACTCTTAATGGTGCAAACAGAACTACCCCTATCATCGGCTTCATCTATGAGTTGACTACCTTGAATGCAACCATACTTTCCTCAACCTTGCAATGGAGCGATGTTGCAGTCCATTCACTAATAAGACTGTGAGTCAATCCAGTTTCAATTAGCGCTGCCTCAGCTAGAAGACTTATGTGAAACTCTCATCACCTCGCTTCATAGCTGAATAACTTATGTCTTGCCTCATACCAACCAACCTGTGATTCCCAGACTTAACCAAATATCAGATTGCCTCCTTGAACTGAAATCCTTTGATCTAGCAAACACGTCTTGACCAAATGATCTCTTGCCTCTTTCCCTTTTGCTTATTTTCCTTCCTCCAAATGGCTTGCCTTGCTCGGTTATATAGGACGCCCAACGGGCACGCCCTCCCTCTTCTCTACAACACAATGTCCATGTTTGTGAAGCTGACGTGCATTGTGGGCGTGCGTTGAACGTGCCCCTCCAACTCTGGTCGACTTCTCATTTCGCGAAATAAACTTTTCCATGGGCGTGCACCCTTTCGACGTGCTCCACCCACACTAGCCAAATTCTTCATTTTCGCATCGCGGGTGCCCAAGCCAATACTCTGTTGCATCTTCGGTTCGTTTCTTGCTAGCGTTCGCAACACTCTTTCACACATCTGGCCGGTTGGGCGCTCTTACTGCCAACGCACCCGTCCATCCAACCATCTGTCTTTGGTGAAGGCACCCAACTTCATTTTCCTAAATTATTGGTTAATAAATTCTACCATTTTTTTCATATTAAATTTATATTTATTATGTTTTCTTTTTCACTTTTACTAAACTAAATTATCAAATTAAAATAAACATAATTTAACAAACAAGATTATTTCAGTTTTAATGGAACTCAACCATTTAACATTTACTTTTTAATTTTTACCTTACTGATTTCATAAATTCTAACCCCGCGTAGAGGAGTGGAATAGCCGGTGTCCTAATGGTGGATGCCATGGTAGAGCGACTTTTAGCAATCAAGTAGATGCCATGGGAGAGCGACTTTTAGCCCGGATGCCACTTTTAGCAATCATTTCATGGGAGAGCGACTTTTAGCCCGGACGCCACTTTTAGTACATTTCAGAATAATTTAGTCGTGTTTGTTGTGAAATACGGCACATAAGAGAAAGGAAAGAACCATGAAGAAACCAGGAAAGTGTGAATGTCGTTTTTAAGCTTGGCCTATAAAATTTGTAGAAAGAACTGAGAAGAATAAAGTAGTCGGTACTCGTAAACGACTTTGTCTCTTTCTTAAAGGGCTAAACGACTTTGTCTCTTTCTTAAAGGGCTTCCCCGGAAACATACTTTGTCTCTTTGTCAAAAGTGTGATAAGGCTCGTTCCGAAATTCCCATAAGGCGCGTTCCAAAAGTGTGATAAGGTTCGTTTTTACGAAATTCCCAATGTCGTTTGACTGTCTTTAAGTACATTGGCCTATAAAATTTGTGGGGGCTTCGGGCATTTGTAGAAGAGAACAACCAGGTGGATCCAGTGATTCGAGGAGGACTCAGTGGTTAGCTTAATTGTGAGCATTTGTGGAATAGAAAGATTAAGTCCTTACACATTTGTGGATCAATGCTCTTATAACAAGTATAAATTATTAAATTATTTGTTATTAATGTTCTTAGAAAAAGTATAAATCAAGTAGATTTACTATCAAAGTCCTTACACAAGTATAATTCATCATTTACAAAGTTCAATATGATTTCTTATCAATGTCTTTAAAACAAGTAAGAATCATCATCTCTAAAGTTAAAGTTGATTTGCTATCGATTGTTAGAGATAATGCCTAATTAATGCTACATACTAGAGTTTAGGGATTGGATTGGATTTTCTAGAGGATGTTGAGAGATTCTCTTAACTTCTCCCTCCAAAAGTGGAATAAGTTGGATCTCACAACACTTATTTAAGTGTGATGTATCTTTGTTTATTGTGGGCAATACAAATTATTATTGTGTGTATCATTTGTGTAATGACATCTCTCCTTATTTCTAAATTGGTATCAGAGCATGGGAATTTGTTGTCATTGTGAATTGTTATCACGAGATTGTCATTCCATCGTGTGAGGTTGCCATTGTTAGTTAGGTATTGTGCGACTGAGGCATCGATTGAGGAAAGGATGTCGTGTTCCTGTGATTGATCATTATCAATATGAAGAAGTTTTTTCTGCGCACCAATCAGATCGATGCTTCTATCTGGTCAATGATCAGATCTGAGTTGTTTAAGCATGGGAGAGTGTGTGTCTCCACCGCTTGAGATGACAGCATGTATACATAGAAGTCATTGTTGTTGCATAAGGAAAGAATTGCAATTTGAAGGAGTCACCCAACTGCTTGAGTTTAGTCAATCTAAGAAAATGAGTTGTGTATTTTGTTTGTTCTATATTGCTTTCCTGAATTATGTATTCTTTCTTCATGATTGTGTGACGGTTTTGTTACTATATTCATCTCCATGGCGGTGTATATACCAAGAGCTTCAATGCATTGCAAGGAGCCCAAACTCAATTCCTGAGAGCCACATGTGTATTGCTTGCTCCTGCCGCTGTAGTTTATGAGTACCCGATTAAGGAGGTCGTTGTCAAATGTCGAGTGGATGACATATTAACTGTTCTATTAAGATAAGATTATAATGGATAAGTTGCATTTGTTTCTACTACATCATTGTGCAATAAACATGTGCATCGACATTTGAACCGTGGAAATGAGATTGTTGCAAGGAAAATCTTTTGTGAGGTAAAATGGATTCTATACCTATGGAGAAGTTTAATGGTTTCAATTTCCATACATGGAAAGTTAAAATTCAAATGCATCTAATGAATAGAGGTGTGTGGAGCATAGTAAAAGGCACTAAAAAAGATCCTAATGATCCCATACTTCTGCTTGAATAGGAAAAGAAGGAAGAAAAGGATAAAGCTATTACTGGTTTGGCTCTTTTAGACTCACAATTGCATTTGATTGATTTGGAAAAACCATCTAAAAAAATTTGGGAGCAATTAAGTAAATTGTTTGGGGAAAAGGAAATGAATGCAAAGTTTTCTTTAAAGCTGCAACTTTTTAGCCTCAAAATGCATGATGAGACCCATCTCTCTACTCATATAAATGAGTTAATGTCTCTCTTTAATAAATTAGCCGACACAGGTACCGAGGTAGATCCAGAAGATGCTAAAGCAATTCTATTGAATAGCCTATCTTCTAAATATAACAATGTTGTATTCATATTAAGTCAATTACCCTCAAAATCATTAGAAGGAATGGTAGCATCAATGTTATCTGAAGAAAAAAGGACATATTCTGAAGACTCAGATGTGGTGTGCTTAAATTTTTTTATGTATCTGTGTTAATGTTTAAAGTTTTTTTATATATGTTTATGTAAAAGAATTATTCTTACTTGATATAAACTGGCAGCCCCGGTTTCAAGAACAACGATTCTTATGAGGTCATCTTGTATGATCGAATTTTTAGGACATTCTGTACCTAAACTTCCTTTCTAGAAACTGACGAATAGTCGAAAGCAAAATATCTTTCAGATGGAGGTATGTTAATAGGATGCTTCATTACTTGACAACTTTTCTCATGGAAGCCCCGGTGAACCGAGTTTGTCAATATTGTCTATTGTACAAGTGCATGAATGATGGTCTGAAACATTTATACTTTAAATAAGTTGAAAGGAAAGCTCGAAGAAGAGGAAGAGAAAGAGAAAAATCCAGAGGCATCAGAGTGGGTGTATGCGTTGATAAAGATCATCCAAGACAAAGTGTTGTAACCTTTTATGTTATGTAATTTGTGAAGTTTTGTAATGTAGGCATTAACGGGGGTGTTAGAGATAATGCCTAATTAATGCTACATACTAGAGTTTAGGGATTATATTGGGTTTGTTGGAGGATGTTGAGAGATTCTCTCAACCTCTACCTCCAAGAGTGAAATAAGTTGGATCTCACAACACTTATTTAAGTGTGATGTATCTCTGTTTATTATGGGCAATACAAATTATTATTGTGTGTATCATCTATGTAATGGAAACTCTCCTTATTTCTAAATTCGATGTCCTTAGAACAAATATGATTCTAAGTTTCCTTCTATGTAATACATCACATGAGTTCAACGTTCCTATATTTGTTACAAAGGAAGCACTTCGTTATATTTGTTTTCAAAACTTGGCCAAAACTTCATTTTGGTAAGTCTCCACCATAAACCAACTTTGTCATGTGATAAGCATAACCACACGTTGCAATCTGATGAACAAAATTGCACGTTGCAACATGATGAACATAGTAATGTTGCAATGTGGCAGTAGCATCACAATAAGACAAACATTGTAACGTCGCAATGTGACGGAGATTTCCTTATCATGACAATGTGACGAACATAGCCCTAACCTCACAACATGATAAGCATAGCCATATTTTCACAATGCGATAAACATGGTAGTGTCACATGAAAAACATAATAACATCGCAATGTGACTGACATCTCCCTATCGTTGCAATGTGACGAACATAGCCTTATGGTCGACATGTGACGAAGATAGCCTCATCATCACAATGTGATGAACATAGTGTCGTCATCACCATGTGATTAAAATAGCCCCGTAATTGCAATGTAGCGAACATAGTCACAATGTTGCAATGTGACGAACATAGCCCAGTTGTCACAAAGTGATGAACATAGACATGTTGTCACAATGTGATGAACTTAGCCTCATCGTCGCAATGTGATGAACATTTCCTCGTCGTCACAATGTGACAAAAATATCCTCATGTCATAATGTGAGAAACATTTCAAAATGTCATAATGTGTCAAACATAAATCTTTGTTACAATGTGATGTATGCAACCCTATGTCGCATTGTGATAAACATAGACCAATATTCCAATGAGACGACCATTTACTGACGTCACAATGTGATAAACATAACCCACTTTGAAAATGTGACAGACCTATTCCAATGCAATAATGCTTTATGATGCCTTTAATTCATTTTTTTATATGTTGTGTTTGATTAATTAGTTAATTTTATGTGTGTGTGTGTGTGTGTGTGTGTTGATTTTTTAATTACCTCTCATCCAACATAAATTATATGTGTTTATGATGGGTTTAATTCATTTATATGTTGTATTTAATTCATTATATATATGATGCATTTATATATGCATTTAATTCATTATATATGTGTTTATTTCCCGACGTTACAATGTGACGAACATAACCCACTGTCGGACTATGACAAACTTATTCCAATGCCATAATGTGATGAAGAAATTTTGATGTCGCAAACTTACGAACAAAACATGATCAACATTGCAATGTGGTAGTGTCATAGTAAACTATTCTTAAACATAATCAACATGACCCACTATAATCAGATCTACATGGTCAACAAAGGTTAACCATGGGCATGGTCAACCATAGTCAACCATGGTGAAGGACAACCATAGTCAACCATGGTGAAGGACAACCACGATCAACCATAGTCAACCTTTCCTTCCCAAAGTCAACAAGGTATACCAAATTTAACCACATGGTCATGGTCAAGCATAGTCAACCATGGTCATTGTCAATTAATATATTAAACTACTTTATTAATGTTTTAATGTATGAATCCATTAGTATTGTATTTATTAAAAATGTATTTATGTATTAATTAAATTAAATTAATACATTATAGTATACATTAATGTATTAATGTCATTCATAGTCATGACCATAAGAAACCATGATCATGATTAACCATAATCATTTTCAATAAATGTATTAATGTATTAATAGTTTAATAATGTATTATTTATTAGTGTATTAATACTTTAGCAATGTATTAATGTGTTAATTATTTAATACATTACATTATTAATGTATTGACACTTTAGTATGTTACATTATACATTAATGTATTAATACTTTAATTTATACACCAAAGTAATCTAATAATAATGTATTGTTAATCTATTAATACTTTAATACTATTTTACTAAATACATTAAAGTCAATGTATTACTACTTTATTAATTTATTATTAATGTATTGCTTTATTAATTTATTACTACTTTATTATTTTATTATTAATTTATTGCTACTTTATTAATTTATTAATTTATTAATAATGTATTCCCGAATGGAGTGACAGTTGGCCAACTAGAGAAAGATGGTGTGCATGCATCAAGGGGAGTTATTACCCCCAGTCGCCAGCACTATATCTAACCCTTTCGCTTGAAAATCTCTCATGTTGCAGTTATGGCAGTGCGTTGCTACACCACAAGGAATTTAATGGCTCCCCACACAAACCAGAGCTAGAATATTGGAGAAGGTACGAGGCATTGGGTTGATGTCACCTCTGCTTTCATGGCACTCCTCACAGTCATTTTACCAGCCTCTGTGAAGGTAAGAGTCCTTGGGCACTCTGTTATTCTTCAATTTTTGTTGGCTCTCGGGTGCTTCTGGTATCCTAAGCATTCTTGTTGCGGGCATTCTTCCCTTCGTCCAATGGATTCCATCCCTTTGTTGGTTACCCTCTTCATTTTTCATCTCATCGACATTGTTCCTCTAACCTGTTTTTTTTTTGGACCAGAACTCCAATTGGCCTCTGTACCCCATCCTCAGCTGCAATTCTTCCATCATTTCTAGAGAGCATGGTAAACCCAAAAGAGGGCCACATTACTATAGCTTCATTGCTCGACGCAACCACCTTGATGCCTTACAACCCTCTCTTCCAACCAACAACTCTCCTGGCATTAACCAAAATTGGATTGATTTCTTGCACTCACCTCTACCCCTCTCCGATACCATGATTGATTCGAGTAGTTTCCTTTTGGATGAAGAAGTTCCTCCTCTCACGATGCAGCCTTTGGAAGCCCCGCCAGATCCTTGCAGTGCCATCGTCAGTCCCTAGACCCAACCTTTGGAGCAAGGGAGTTGCGTGGTTGAGGAGGGAATTCCCCCCAATTGGCTGACATATTGGATAACTAGAAACACCACCCCTGGACTGGCCATGGAAGAAATTCCACCTACAATTTCTAAAGAAATCATAGATCCTCATGAGGATGCGATTGGGAAAATTGAGCAGCCTCTGTTCAATCCTCATCATTTTTCGGACAACCACCTTCAGTTGAACTTCGATATGCGGCGGAACCTGGAGGACCAAATTCACAATCACAACATCCTCAGCAGACGCATGGACCTCCAGTTTGAATCCCCGTTGGGTGCACTAATTAATACATGTTGTCCAACTTGTGGCCAAAGATTCATCTTCACCTACAACAATGATGGATGCTCGGGTTCGCCAAACCTCTAGCTTCTCTCTCTTGTTGCATATCAGGAACCAGTTTAAGATATTTTCAGTTTTTTTAAGTTCTCTGGTGTATGGCAACAACCATGTTATGTTCTCTGGCATGAGACACATTTTTTGGTGCATGATACTAGCCACGTTATATTTATGGAGCATGACACTTGTCACGTCATATTTTACAGTTTCAGTTATGTTTTTTTAAGTTTTTTGCAAGCCACTTGTTATGATTTCCTTGATGTGGTGGAACATGTGGCAAACTCTAAACAATGTATTGGTTTGATGCTTTTAAGGTAATATATACTTTCTTTTATTTACAAACAAAAAAATATATATTAATATAATGTATTAATTAATTAATACATTACATTATTAATGTATCAATCAATCAATTAATACGTTGCATTATGCATTAATGTAATACATTACATCATACATTAATAAACCATTAATTTATATACATTAATACATTAATGGATTACATTAATACATTATTATTATATATCACATTAATATAATAATTAATTAACACATTTATAAAAGTGCTTGATATAAACCGATCAGAACCATTAGTTTAGAAAGGTGCAAAATGACATCAATATATGTTTATCAACCACTTTTATAAAATAGTTATTGCTAGTATAATTTTTAAATAAACATTTTTTACTACAATAAATTAGATCAAATCATGGTTATACATTTTTCATAGGTCTCTTTGAATCTAGTTAATTATACTATTCATGTTCCACCTCGATTATAAGAGGTTATTATGCCTATCAACCTAACTACACCTGAATTTCTTGACTCTTGCAAGAAGTCAACCTTATGTTGAGTAGTCGAT
Source organism: Picea glauca (assembly GCA_000966675.3). NCBI lineage: Eukaryota > Viridiplantae > Streptophyta > Pinopsida > Pinales > Pinaceae > Picea > Picea glauca. Next base: position 119,898 of record JZKD02S0334299.1, read on the forward strand.
TTTGGGAAGTGCACATGTGATCATCCTTTTACTAGACAACTTTACTTTACATACTAGTAGATATTTAGGATTTGTTTACATACTAGTAGATATTTAGGATTTGTTTACATACTAGTAGATATATAGGGATAGGTCACAAGTCAAAGAGTTGTTCCCCAAAGGCAAAAAAAAAAA
>JZKD02S0334299.1:141968-154307 GCA_000966675.3 Picea glauca
AAATTTTTATTACTTGCACATAAATAATTCATAAAAACAAGGAATAAGAGAAATTAACAATATAAAGAGTTAGAAACAAGTAATTGATTCACCAACTAATTATATTGTCATTGCACTTAAAATGATAATCATGGTATCTGTAGACATACAGAAGATAGTCTAGAAATAGTTCCTTAAACTAACATCCACATATCACAGAAGTAAATATGCATAAAAAGAAAAGTCTCATTCATACACATTCGTGCCAATATCTTCAAAATGTCTCTTGTTCAAGTTAACATATAGTAATAGTATTGTTATTCTACAATCCGAATAGAAAAGCCACGTCTTAGTGGACAATCCTCTTCTTTTATAATATATATATGGGAGATACATATAGGAATAGTCATCATTTTATACATTCATAAATTCGATTTAACAGAATAGATTCAAATATCTAACATATAGAAGATTTTGAATATATATTATAACATAACATTTGGATATAGGAATGTGCTATTAATACATATATTCCATGTTAGCTTATCTAGGATTAGGAGTACTGGTATAGAACTCATTGTTCTTTATTACCAGGGTGGTCTTATCCAAGTTATCTAAATTTTTGTTACATCGTAGAGGGCGGGTAACCGATTCAAGTACATCTTTTGCATTGGAAAATCCATGAATATGGGAAAAAGTAAATTCAACTGACCATTTAGTATCAATTCCTCTCGCCCCTAACGGGTTAGCATGAGCCATTCTGGTGATGGCTAAGTCGGGTTGTAACTCGCACATACGTTGTATATGATTCGAATTGTCTAGTTTCTCCACAATTCGTGGTATTGGTATACACATTTTTATACATGTATCTTGTAAAAGTGCTAATTCAACAGCTTGATACAGTTTATCCATATATGGAATACCAATTTCATAAACGATCATACCACATCTTGATTAAAAATCTTTTAAATTATCTCATATTCGTTCCTCTCTTTCCCAAAGACTCTCGGTCTCAATACCAAATACAGGACAAATCCTTTCGATCCAAGACCACGTTCCATCCGAACCAATAGGAAAAGGAGCTACGATTAATTCACATATTTTTCGTTTTATCAAAGTTGTTGTTGTACGACCCATAAATGGGTTAACGCCACAAACATAAACTCCATCACCCAGTGATGGAAGATCGACATATCTCTGAGCTCTGAATCACCATAAATTCCTTCTATCTAGTATTATAGAGTCCATAAATCCCTTCACGGGTGCATCGTAAGTAATGCATCATGGCATCGTTGTTGCTATGGGAATGAATGATTGGGACTGATGTTGGAATGTGACAACCAATTAAGCAATTGTGGTTAAAGTGGTTCATGATTTACTCAACAATATTCTATTGTTGGATTTAGTTAAAACTAATCAGCAAAAGAAGGGGCCAACAATTAATGTAATCAATTTTGTATAACTAAAGGAGAAGTTCTATAACTATGTATTCTTGAGAGACAAATTGTGAGCAAGGGACTTCAAGCCCTCTCTGGGCTGCTGGTTGTAATCTCATGTTAAGCAAGTAAATGATTTTTCCATTGTCCAGTAGATGTTGTTTCCCTCGATGTTGTTTCCCTCACCCTGAGAGTTTTACCACTTAAATCCTTGTGTCTATTGTGTGACTGTTATGTGATTGTGTGTAGTGACATTCTTCCTTTGACTTGTTGCAGGGTAATTAATATCTTTGTGGGTTAATGGACCCAAAAAGTGGTATCGGAGCTCGGCAAAAGGTTCTGAGCCGAGAATAGATTTTTGTTGATCTACTGCCATGGAAGATCATAGTGTGAAGTAACCTGTCTGTTGGTGTTATTGTGGAAGAGTTGCGACGTGAGGAAATGAGAATGAGTGCCAATCTGCATGGAAGAGGAAGAGATTTTGTGCGGCACCATGAGCGTGAGAAGAGATGCGCATAAATAGTGTGGGTCGACTAGATTGCAGAGTGCGCCCATGCACAGCCTCGAGAAAACAGAGCCCGAAACCATTGTTGATGCCAATGTTGGTAAGGTTGAGTTTGTCTCTAATTATCGGGATCGGTGACATAGCCACGAATGTAGAGACAAAGCACATGAAAAATGACATCCAAGAGAATTGAAAGGCTATCGTATGAAGCTGAGCGATGGACAATGATTTCAGTATCATGGCGTTGTGGTTTTTTTGTTCCACTAGATTCTGAAAATTAGTCAACGCCACAGTCTGCAAATGTCTCTGCACATAGGGTATAACTGTGTGTTATTCTTCCAATTCTGCAGTCTCGATTTGCATGGGAGGACGATGTTGAAGACATTGTGAGAGACATGAAGAGGAGGAGAGACACAGAACACAGAATTGGGAGTTTGATTTTTGAGGAGTTGTGAGCTTGGATTGTGTCCCCGTATTTTTGTTTTTGCCAGAGGATTGTAAGGCCAAGTACAATTCCAACGACGACGGAAATAGTGTTCTGCTGGAAGTTTTTTTAGGGCGCCCAGGATTTCCCATTTGAAGACAAAAGAGATTCCCCTCACGAATGATTCAATTGGATCGCTTGAATCCGAGCTACGGAGGCTTAAGGCTAGAGAAGATTCGAAGCAGGGTTATGAGAGATCTAAGGATAGATCCTCCGCGGGTACTTTTACTGAAGTGGCTCCAGATGGCACCGAGACGACTACCTGGGCCTTGCCGGCAAAGCATGAACGGATCGAAATTGTCTTTGGAAGGGCTGAGAAGTGTGGCTCGTTGGGAAAGAAAACAAGGAGAAGGATCACGTTCTGATCCGTGGAAGATCGTGGGGCCGCCAAACAACAAAGAGTCGTCGCTCGTGGAAGAGCCAGAGGAGGAGAGAGATCCGAACTCCCTCTCATCTTGTTGGTCACGTTGTTGTACCTGTTCGGGATGGTGTTGATCCTGAGGCAAGTTCTGTCCAGGAGATCCGTGAGGTAAGTTGGAAATAAGCCTATGTGCTAGATGTGTGCAGATCTCGTTGATGTTGGTCTGTTAGTGGCCACGATCTGGAGGAAACGACAGAAGCTGAGACTAGTTGGTTGGAAGTCGGCAGAGAACCGACGAACATGTCAATTGTTCGTCCGCAGAAGAAAGTCGAAGAGGGGAGTCGTCTGCATGTTCTTTCTTGTCTGAGGAGCTTCCAGTATGAAAGGAGACCTTGGATTGGATTCATGATGAAACAGAGGTAACAGAAGGTCGCTGGATCAAATTCAAGCAGTTCGTAAGGCAGAGAACGAGTGCAATGGACAAAGAGCGAGAAGGTCCTTGAGCCCTTTGACAAGAGCGACACGGTGGAAAGTCGTGGTATGAAGGAGGATGCCTTGTTTCATTATTCACATAAAGAATCTCCTTGGTAAATAAATGGGAGGATCATCTTGGGATCGTCTTGGTAAATTAAATTATTTGAATTTAAGTTTCCACTGCTCAATAAGGGGTATCCAAGCTTCCCAGGTGTATCCGTCTTAGGTATTGTTCATGAAAGAAAAGGTCCAAGCTCGCCCGAGTAAGACTGGTCGAGGCCGCAGAGAGGCTGCAGTGGTCAAGGTACTGCTCAACGGAGTGAAAGGCCACTAAGATTCACGTAAAGAGTTCATCGGTGGTTTTGTCATTCTCAACGTTGATGCAAGTCCTCCATGATTTCTTCCATTGTAACGTCTGGTAGATATTGATGATGGTAATTAGCCTTGGGAAGTGGGAAATAATTAATACATTCACGTTCAGTGTGAGAGCTTACCGATCCCCTTTGCTCAGGGTTTGGCCATGACTCAGTAATTGAAATGTATGTATGGATCTGTGTGACTGCCCACAAAGGGAGTTGGGTGGATCCGCTCGCAAAGTTTGCTGAAGGGAAACGTCGTTTTTGTGAAGCCTACGGGATCCATGAAAAGAATGTCTAAGCATGAGGCATGAAGCTGCATAGGTGGAGGTTGCGGAGGAGGTGCCTGATCCATTGAAGCTAAAAATCACCGGTTTGACTAGAGGCCACGAAGACTGGATCTGGGTGTAAGGCCCGAGAGGTTGATTTGTTGTTTGATCTGGTGGTAATGGTAGAGGAGTCGGTGCTGCAAGTAGCGACAGTTGTTAGGGCTCACGGAGGCGTGGAGTCAGAAGGTCGTGGGGCGAAAATATCACCTATGACACGGGTGATATATCCTCGGCGTTGTTTTTCGGTGACAGAGTTGGACTGGCGAAGGTTGGACCCCTACAAGTCTGTTGATTCACAATATCCATCGGGACTGCAGTGTTTTGGTCCTCAAAATGCAGCAACAACTGTTAATACAGTTCATGTGGCTTGTAGTCGTGGCCTGGGCGAATGGAGATGGACAGAACGGGAAATCAGTGATGATGATGGCTTGTAAGTGTGACATCAAAAGGAGTTGTGAGTGCAGTGGAAGCGTGGCTCAAGGAGATTTGTGTAGAACGAATGTTGGAGGACGTGTAGAAGCTGTAAGAGGGAACCTCATTGACATTATGGTGGATTTGGGGGGTTCGCCTGGATTGGGTGTGCCTCTAATCAGCAAGGGTTTCACACGGTGGAGAATTGTGGTCAAGCAACGGGAAAGAGAAGCGTTTATAAAAGGAGAAATGACAACAATGGTGACGGTAAAGTAGTTGTTACTAAGTTATTATGTTTATTAATTGTATTTGAATATGCACGATGGGAAAAATGAAATCGGGTTAATATTTCATTTCATTTATATTCAGATATACAATTGTAAAATTTTGTGGAGTTGTAAATACAATTATATGTAATTGGGCATAAGACTATAAGATCTAGTAAGGCTTGCGTACTCTTGATTTGTTAAGTCACCTATGAAAATTCTAGACTTAGATTTAGGTAGACTAAAGAGGGGTGGGGGCATTAGTCATGAGTTAAAACCTAGTTGTCTACAATTGTGGGTTTCAGGTCTATGTTTTTTGGTTTCCCGTGGTATGGAGCCTGTTAGCGATTAAGCTTGTCATGTTCTGATGGATGGTGGTTTTGGCCTAAGTTTGCAATTTTTTCCTGTCTTTTCCCCTTTGTGCAAACCCGATCATAGATTTCTCTTTCCGACGTACATTTCTCTTTGTTGTTTGCCTTCATCCTTGGTCGACTGGTTTTCCTTGTCGAAATTACCTGAGGGATATCATCCCCGAGTTTCTATGTTTCCCCTACGACCGATTACTTCTCACTTTACCTCCACTACTAAGCCTTTGTTTTTCCAAACCTAAGTCATGTCGTCCAAGTCTTCACTGTCACTGTCTGCAGCACTGAGAGCGGTCAGATAGCAACACAAATCAAGCGAGCGGGCAAAGACCAATTTTCAATGGCGAGGATCCATCGATGGAGAAGATCGACAGTCATCGAGTAGTTGGGGTCGTCAAGTTGCTTGAAGTTTAGTGCTAGGGCAGAGGATTGAGATCAGAGGTCAAGCAAAGAATTAGATCTTGACTGTCCGTTTGTGAGAAGCAAAGGGTCGATGATTTGACTTCGGTAATTTCGAGAATCAGTATTTCAAGGTTCTCGTCAACAAGTGCACCCATAGCCCTAAGCCTCGAAATGCAAAACCCCGGTTTCGCGATTTCAAAAATCGAAGGTTTCCCCGGAGCAGCATCTATTTTCCCCGAAACGCGAAATCGTGAAATCTCCCAGGGGTTGGGCCCACGATTCTAGCACCCGGTCCTAGAGGAAGAAGGTTTGGGAAAATGGGGCTAGCGCTCATCGCATAGCCGTCATTTCATGTTATCAGACGAGCGATCGTAGCCGTCCATTTTGAAGCGATTCTGACCGTCGATCTCAGCGGTCGTTTCGCGATTTCAGGCATCGCGATTTTAAATCCAAGGTGGAGCGAAAACTCCCGAAATGTGAAGTCCTGAAATATCATGCGGGATAAGCCTAAGGTCAAAGCCCGCGGTCACATGGGGAAATTGGGTGCGTAAGAAGACAACACGATTTCAAAGCACTAAGTTTAACTAAGCAGGCCAGGGGTGCCACTTAAGAGATTTCATGGATGTATGGGTTTGTCCCGATCCCAATAAGGACAGTTAATGAAGCTGAAGAAGGTGGTTGAAACCTCGTTTCAACCATAAATAGGAAGCATGGAAGCATTATTCGTGGAGGCGGGTTGTCAGCCCAAAGGTCACCCTGTCATGAAATTTTCCTGCAAAACCCATATTGTCTTAGATTTGCGTCTCACAAAGGAAAACATGTGTAGTCTGACAGAAGGAGAAGAAACGCAAATCTTTGAATGCAAGGGTCCAATTGCGTCCCCGATGGATGTTAGCAGCTCTGAGTATATATACTCATGTTTTATATTTTGTAAGTGTCAATGGTAGAGCTACGCTCCCGCTTGTAAAGTTTTAACGAGGCCTCTGGTTCTCTAGTTATGCTATGTATTTGAGATTTCTTGTTTAATGAAAGTCAACCTCTTTTCATCTCTTTGTAAACTATGTGTTAAGACACTCAGAATTGGAAGATCCAGTCAAGGGTGGTGGTGTTGCTGCGATGCAGGTTTGATCACTGCAACATCTTCACCAGTGTTAATCAGTTTCTTGTGTTACATTTTCCCCTCTTATACTGAGTAGCTCGGAATTGGAGGATCCAGTCGAGCTGTTACAACAACATTGCGATGTTGGTTCAATCATCGTGTTGTTGTGGCTATGTCGTTTAGACATATCTTAATGTTTGAAGCTCCGAGTCCAAGAGGATCTCGTTGTCGAAGTTTTTCCTCCTCGGGCTATTGGAAGACCAAATGTCCATAGCAGGCCCTTACATCTTCTCATCATCTCTTCCCCCTAATCACCTTTTACAAAAAATCACTAACTAAAGTTAGATCAAGACCTCACTTGCCTATGTGTGCCAACCCAGTTTTCCGAGTTAGAACGATATAATCTTGAGACAGTGTCCATTAGACCACCCTTAATTTTATTCATTGTGACATACAAAAAGATGGGTACTAGGCTTACCTCTGTTGCAATCCAGAGGTGACCTCTGGTGCTAACAAAGCCCATGATATTGCATGTAATGAAGCCTACTCAAAGGGCAAGTGAAACTCCATTGTAAATGGGCCTGGAGGTAAGCAAACGCTTACTTAGCTAGCTTGGTCGGATTTTATCAAGGGAATGCTCATGTAAAGGTGGAGTACTGTGACTCCATTGCAAGTGGCTAGAGGTGAGCGGTAAAGGCTCATTTGGAAGTCTTGTCCGGATGTGCTTGAGGTTTCGAATGTAGTGTTCAAGGTGGAGCACTAAAAGTGTTCAGGATCGCAATAAAAGAATTGTTTTGCAAGATCAAGTAATTATTGTATGGCCTGGAACTCGAGCAGGCAAGTTTGTAGAAGATGTTGAATCCTTCATGGTGAGCCAAGTTTTTACAAGAAGTGACTGTAACCATTGTGTTTATGGTACTCAATGTCTTGGTGTTTAGATTGTTGACAGTATGCTTATAGCAAGAAGTAGCATGGCTAAGATTAGCAGGTTGGCTCAGTTGACTTGGACGTCCGAGATGAAGGATCTAGGAGCAACAAAACAATCTTGAGCATAGAAATTCACAGAGACGGGACTGATGGTAAGTTTTTGGTTATCACAACTAGAGTACATGGTATGATACTCAGGAAATTCAGTATGAATGATGTGAAACCGGTAAAAAATATTTTGGCTTTCCATTATAAGCTTTCTTCGGGTTTATGTCCAAGTAATGAAGAAGAAAATGGTTATATGTCTCGTGCATAGTGTGCTAGTAGAAATATTGATGATTGTGATGAAATGATCATATATTTCACATGCAGTTGGTGTTGTCAGTGGTCACATGACAAATCCGGGTGGAGCAGTGAAATGAGTGTTTTGTTTTGGAAGCACTAGTATCACCTATCTTTAGCTTGGAAGAAGGTGATGAATGGACAATGGCATGGTATCAAGTAAATTGATTGTCAAAGTGGAAAGTGGAGATTGTTGGAATGTGACAACCAATTAACCAATTGTGGTTAAAGTGGTTCATAATTTCCTCAACAATATTCTATTGTTGGATTTAGTTAAAACTAATTAGCAAAAGAAGGGGGCAGCAATTAATGTAATCAGTTTTGTATAACTAAAGGAGAGGTTTCATAAATATGTATGTCTGAGAGGAAAATTATGAGCAAAGGGCTTCAAACCCTCTCCGGGCTGCTGGTTTTAATTTCCTGTTAAACAATAGAATGATGTTGCCATTGTCCCATGGATGTTTCCCTCACCTTGAGGGTTTTACCACGTAAATCCTTGTGTCTATTGTGTGACTGTTATGATTGTGTGTAGTACCATTCTTCCTTTGACTTGTTGCAGGGTAATTAAGATCTATGAGGGTTAATAGACCCAACAACTGACTGACTGGGTCTATCAACAAGTACCACCTCGCTTATCGGAAACCATTGTCTATTGGAAAGCTCCTTATCTATTTTAATGGATTTCACAGAATATTTGTATCTCGTGGATTTCACATAACGTCTGTCATTCATTTTACTATTGTTAGACTTTAAAGAGCATCTGTAAGGACCAAGAAAAATGTGTGCATCTAGTGGTTGAGCTCTAATCTTTTATTTAGATTACGACCCTATGTGTGATTAATACTTATTCTCAGAGAAACCGTGTTTGCCATACATTCTCAAGTGCATAAGAAATAACAATTCACAGGTATTCTATTTCAGTAAAAGAATCCATACAGCTTATTACTCACTTGATTAGCATAATTAATGATGTAGTTGTAAGCTTACGGACTCTGGGTTGCCATGATACTCGCCTAATTGAGGAGACCTTGTTAGTTCTTTAAGTGCTCTCATAGTCCATGAATTAGAAGAGTGATTTGCATATTACTGTGCTATCTATTAAATATAATGTAACCTCAACAGTCTGACTGTACACTGCCAACTATCCTGGCCAACTGTACTTTCTATTCTTGATTTTCTTGAGCCTATTTAGCTCAACTATTTCCCTTTGCATAGTACCTTCTCAGAACTCTTTCAGACTTACTTCTAATTGTACTCTTCTTCATATATTCTAATATACTGTTCTATTCTTTCTCTCTGCATTTCTTGCTTCACAATTTATCATGGTATCAGAGCTACAGTAGTAAGCCTCTTCACACAGGCTGGAGAGCAACACAATCCTCAAACAACGCAGAGCATACATGGATCTTGAGAGCATTCGACACAGACTTTTCACAAGGCTTGGAGAGTTGTCAGTCATACTCTCGAAATATCCTCGCAGGAAAATTCCACGAGGAAGAAGACCGTCATACGCTCAAAATATCAGCGTAAGAAGCTCACGCGCCAAAGAAGAGCATACTACGCTCGAAAGTTTCGAGGAACAGAAACATGAGAAGGAAGCAGAGATCGAGAAGGAAGAAACAGTAAAGATTCTTGTTCATTTTTCAAAGAATCATCAAAGATTCACGAAGAAGAGCTGCAGGACGCAGGAACATTTGAAGAACTCGAAGAATTCGTTCAAATTCGTTAAAGATTCCTACAGAAGGCAGAATCGTTTAAAGATTTACGGGAATTCTCTCAAAATTGTCAAAGATTGTAGCAGAGAACAAAGAACTCGTGAAATTCTTTCAAATCTTTGAAAGATTCACGAATTTTTCTTCCGCGGAAGAAAATCTTTGCAAATGCAGCAAAGATCGCATCTAAGGAGCAAAGAACGCATCTCATGTGCAAATAACAGCCATTGAGGTCGTAAGATTCGTCCTGCGAACGGATCCAGAGCGGGAAACCCGTTCAGAAGGGACGAAGAGAGCGTGGAAAAGGCGAAAGAGTTTTAGCCGTTAGATCTTGCGCAAAGGACCAACAGTCGTTGGATCAGCGAGAAGGTGCATGAGGTTTAGTCCTCTGGAGTGCACAGGAGAAATTTCGACTTGTGAAGTCACGAAATCCCGACATCATCTAGACCGTGCATCAAGAAACACGTGGAGAGATCTCGGCATTTCGCTGACTCGCAAGGTGTAAAGGTCAGAAGACTGGCGTGAGAATTCGTGAATCACGAAATCACGAGCCATTCTGGACCGTTGGATCGCGAAATATCGTGAGCCGTCGATCTTTTCCCATCGCAAAATCGGGGATCGGGAGTTGGACAAGCGAAGGAGACTGCTCTCCAAAACTCTAATACGTGAAATCCCGACATCACGGATCGCGAAATCCCGAGAGGATTGTGAGCCATCCATCTCAAAGGACAGGTGGCAGCAGATCCAAGCCATCACTCCATCGTCATTTCGGAGTTCGGGATATCGAAGGTCTTTTTGACGAAAGACACTCCACGGCGAAAGTCGTGAAATCGCGATTCATGAAATAGTGATAAGATCACAGCCGTCCATTTGTTTGGACACGTGGTGAACATCGAGGAAACCATCGGCATTTCAGCCACCGGGGTTTCAAGTTGACAGAGAAATTGTGTCAATGGAGCATCACAAGTCGCGATATCCCGAGGTTGAATCAGGACCGTCCATCTTAAGGGGACGCGTGGCGTAAATCTGAGGGCTCGGGAAAAATCTCGAAAGGGGAGAGTCCATTGGCGCATCGGGATTCAATAAATCGCGAATCCTGAGGACAAGGGATCGGGTTTCTTTATGGTGAAAACCCCGTAAACGATCGGAGCCGTCCATTTTGAGGAGACACGTGGGCGAGATCGGGAGAGCCAATCGGCACATCAGGGTTCAGCGTTTCACGAATCCTGGAGACGAGACGTCCGGAATAGATCAAATCGAGAATTCGCAAGGAGAATTTAGGACCGTCCAATATAGGAGGACGCGTGGTGGAGATCAAAGAAATCGAGAAATTTCCCGAAAGGAAAGGTCATCCATCATGAAATCAAGAATCGGGAAATCGAGGATTCCATGGACAAGAGGTCTAATACATTTTGACCTTCGAAACCCCGAATCCCGATAAGAGGTTTGACTGCAGTCTTATGAGTTCTAGTCATAAGATCTGGACCGTTGAATTGTCCAAAGGCGAATTTCACATTTCGGCAATTTTGAAAGACAAAGAACCAGAAAAGCCTGTATCACTTTAACATCAAGGCGCATGGTCACATTGCATGGTGACTAAGGCCAAATTCAAGGCCAATAAGCTCCCATCGGCAAATCAGCGTTTCAGCAATCGCAAGTTGGAGAGTTCAAAGGTCTTGTCTAACGGAGTTCCGACACCACTGCAAATTACACGCAGGAGACAGGTAAGTAAGATTTTTTTTTCTCTCTGTTTTGCTGAATTCTTTAAAAGATGGCGACATCTAGAAATTTAGGACCAAATCAGGGTTCGATTCTTCTTGGAAAGAACTATGAGTTCTGGTCTCTTAGGATGAAATCCTTCTTGCAAGCACAAGAGTGTTGGGATCCAGTGGATCATGGATATGTTGAACCAAACCCAGCAGACCTGTCTGCCATGACAAATCAACAGAAAATTGCTCAGGCAACGTAAAGAAACAAAGAAAATAAAGCTAAATTTTGGATTCAAAATTTTGTGGATGACTCGATTTTCTCAAAAATCACAGGCGCTCGTACTTCAAAACAGGCCTGGGACATCCTTAAATCTTCCTACCAAGGAAATGAGAGGGTCAAAATAGTTAAACTGCAGATCTTGAGGATGCAATTCAAGACTCTAAGGATGACAGAGTCCGAAAATGTGGATCAGTTCATGACCAGAGTCATGGGAATCGTGAACCAGATCAGATTGACTGGTGAAACCATCACTGATCAATGCATTGTTGAGAAAATTCTCAGAAGTTTACCAAAGAAATTCGAAATGGTTGTAACAGCAATCCTTGAATCCAAGGATCTATCAAGTTTTTCAACAGATGAATTAATTGGTTCTCTGGGGACACATGAGACCAGACTACATCTCACAGATGAGTCAATCTCCAATGCTTTCAAAACTCAATTCTCCTTCAGTAGAGGGAGAGGCAGAGGAAGAAACAGAGGTCACCAAGGAAGAGGGAGCAATCAAAGTAACCCTCACTCCAGTGGAGGTAACAGACAACAGTATCCGAATCAAAATTTCCAAGTTCAAAGACAACAACAACAAAATCAACATCAGAATTTCCAGCCTCAAAGAGGTAGAGGGAGAAGATCAAATGAGAAATCAAGCATACAATGCTATTACTGCAAAAAGTATGGGCACTATGAATCTGAATGCAGGAGGAAGCAAGCAGATCATCTCTCAGGCAGAGCACATGTGTCAAATCACACGGGAGAAAAATCAAGAGGTATGTTTCTTTCGTGCCACAAGACTAAACAACAACCTAAAGATCTCTGGTTGTTCGACAGTGGATGCAGCAATCACATGACAGGTAACAAAGATTTACTTTCATGCATTGATTCTTCAATCTCATCTGATATTACAC
>JZKD02S0334299.1:158278-169802 GCA_000966675.3 Picea glauca
TTGAAGGTGATGATTCCAACTTTTTTCTTAAGTGCAACCTTGAAGAGTGAGTCGGCTTCTTTGTTGCTTTCACGATAGATATGTTTAAAGTTGAGCTTGGTGAAAGTTGATTGGAGTTGTCTCATACTATCTTTCCAGCCCAAGAGAGTGGTGACCTATAGATTACCCTTATATTTTAGTCAGTCTATGATGATGAAACAACAGAAGTGTTTCTAAATTTAGTCTAGAGGCCAGAAGGAGAGTGGCCCAGGCGCCCAATAATTCGGCCCTGGTGTTGGTGCCCTATCCACAATTAAAGGTCCATCTGCAAAGAGTATTTTGAGAGATATGTATCACTCCTCCTGCGTCGCTCTGCATGTCATTTGATTGTGAAGCTCCATCGAAACAGGCTATGGGAGACTCCTTCGGAGTAATGGTGAGGTATTTTGTCTTTATTTTAATTGTTCTTGGGTGAATGGATGTCCAAGAGTTGTGCATGCCAAGAGATTTGAAGGCCAATGTAATGGATGAAGGAGTCTTATTAGCAAAGATGTAGTTGTTTCTATCAATCCAAACATACCAGTAGACCATGAGAGGGAGTTTTAGAGAGTGATGGGAAAACTTTGACCAATTATCAAAGCAATCTGCTAAAGTGTGCCCGTTCCAGGATAAATTTAAATTGAGAGCAGCAGCGATGGTGGCCCAGACTGTTCAAGTAAAGCCACAGTTGATAAAAAATGTGTTGAACTGATTCTTCTTCATGATTGCAGAGATGGAAAATGTTGGGGTTGACCAATCCTTTTTTTAGGAGAACATCCCACGTATTTATCTTATTTTCAAGATAAATCTAGATAAACAACTTTATTTTGAGAGCTAGGTTCCAAGACCAAAGACTCTGTCTCTAGCCACCAATAGAAATGGGCCAGGTGCGATTTGAGAGTTCTGTGTAGAAGTTTTTAGCAGTCAGGAAACTCGATCGATCGTCCTCTGTCCACATCGGCCTATCGTAGGTAGCTTGGAGTTGGATGCCCGTATTCCCTAGGTGTTGGAAAAATCTTGTCCACTCGTGCGCTAAGGTCGCTGGAAGCTCGAGATCCTGGCTGGTTTTCTAAATGTTTAAAAGAAAGTTAGGTATGTAAGTCCCAGCCACTTGGAAAAGATAAAAAATATTTTTAGAATTTAATATGGAGATCAATTGAGGGGAGAGAAGAGAGTGTTGTTCCATACCAACGATGTGGTCCATGCCAAGAATGATGGAGTGACCCGAGCCCAGGTTCTAGCAAAGTGATTTGGTTATCCAGCTGGAAAATTTTGTAATATTTCTCCAGAATGATGAGTCCGATATTATGGAGGGAGTTGTTGTTCGACGCCAGGAGTCCACCGAGAAAAAGGATAGATAATTGTCTTTTAAGATTGAGATCCAAATCCCTATGTGAGTAACATATCGCCAAAGAGTATTGGCCACCAGAGCTTGCAAGGAGTGGGAGAGGTTCTTGATTCCCTAAACCCCTTTCCTTTTTGGTTTTGTTAGAGTTTCCCAGTTGCACAAGTGTTGGTGAATGTCATCTAACCATCCTGACTAGAGAAAGTTGAAAGACAGCTTCCTTAGCTTGTCTATCATGGTGGCAGGTATGGCCACTAGCGCCATCCAGAAAATGGGTTGACCTTCCAAGACCCCTTTGATAAGAGTGAAACAACCTCCTAAGGAAATCCAGCGGTTGCACCAGTGACCGATTCATTTCTTGAATTTGGAAATGAGTCATTTCCAATCGGTGGGCTTGAGAGAATCTTGTTTTAAGAAATAGCCGAGGCATTTGAAGCCTTCATAGAGGTGTATAAATCTATGGGGAAGAAGATATTTTAGAAGGGCAAGAAAATGGTCTTGGAGGTTTGAAAAATGGAAGGTCGATTTGTCCCAGTTAATCACGAGTCTCGAGGAATTGCAAAAAATCTTCAGAAGATTATTGATCTCTGTCCATTCCCGAATATAGACATTTCTCATGATGATAACATCATCGACGAAAAATAGGTGCAAAATCCTAACAACTCTAGAAACTTTTATCCCTGAGATCTTCCCTTCAGATTGACTATTTTTTAGGAGCAGAGACAGGCCTTCCATGACCAGAATGAATAAAAGAGGGGAGAGTGGGCAACCCTGCCTCAAGCCTCTGCCACTGTGGAAAAAAGGGGAAGTTTATCCATTCACCAGGACATAAAAATTTGCAGTTGTCACTCCGCACATGATCCACTTAATAGAGGAAGATTTTCATACAAAGTACGACTTTCCAGGAGAGTACAGAGACTATGACATAATTTTTTTCCTTATAAACTTATAAACCTCACACATTGGTTAACAAGATGAATGGAATAACTTATTCGTTGAACAAGTACCATGAATAAATCTTACCTATCATTAATCTGATGGTGGCAGCTTTCAGAGATGATAGACTAAGAGTTATAGTAATCTCAATATTAATGATATTATAGTATACTTAGTTATCACTAAGGCATCATAGGTAGCAGCTAAGGAAAAGCCCGTTTATGATGATCCAATCACAGTCCCAACAATTTAACCACCAATAATCACATCAGTATATTTATCTAGTTTATCGAGCAGATTCAATTCGAGGGTACACATGATCCCTTCCAATTGTTATAGAGCCTAATTAGGAGCCAACATACGCAGAGAAAGAATCTGAGTCAGTAGTTGACCTAGAAAATGCATAACCTATTCCATTTTTATCAAAAGTATTAATAGGGGCAATTTACTGAGTGAAAACACCAGTTTCATCGGTTGATTCACCAGCAAATGATCCAACAACAGAGTATGCAGTGGATACAAAGACAGAAGTAGGAGCATCGATTCCAGTATATGAATGACTTGAGCAATTGTTTACATTTGTGTAACTCAATCATGAGTAAAGGGTAGTTTACAAAAGGAACTCTTTGCATTCCTATTCAAAATAGAATTACAAAATATAGGGAGCGGGACATTTGGAGTGGTTACAAAGAGTGTATAATTATGAGTCCTTCTACTTCTGCATCTAATCTTAATATTCCTTCTAGAGTGAATAATGTTTCATTATATTCTCTAGTTTTCCTGATTGCATCTTTTCCACACCTAATTATCCATCGCAAACTTTATTGGAAACTTCTTGTGTTAACTCAAGTGTTGTGCATTTTACAAAGTCTCAATTCATGCTTATGAGCCTGGTAGGTTTCAACGTGTGTTCTTCTAGCTATTCTTTTTTCACTTGAGTTCACTTTTTACTATTTACTTTGTTGGCTTCCCTATGGTTCTCCACCTTACCTATTCTTACCATGGCTGGTGTTGCTTCATTAATGGGTGCCATCAGTTGCATTCTGAATTCTCCCATGAGATCATCTGAGTTATTCCATAACTTCTTGAAAGCATTATTTTTTGTTTCTTGAATGGCTTGAATGTCTTTCAATAAAGGTTTCCAAGTATCAAAGAAGACCTGATGCCTAATTTTTTATTTTCTAGCATACAATGGCAATGTGGTCAGGGGGTCTTCATACTTTTTTTGCTAATTGACAATTTTATCAAAAGCATCATTTGCCTCTTGATATTGTTCTTTAATTTTATCCATTTTGTCTTACAGCCTTAGTTGATCATCTCAATTAGTCTGCATATCATTGAGAAGACATAACAATTCCTTTTGTTCATATTTGAGTTTTTCATTCAACTATAATGCCTTGGCCTTAACAGATTCTACATCAAGAGTCTATGTCTTACTCTCTTCCAGATCCTTTTCAAGTTTTTGCTTCTCTTTTTCCAACCCCAGGATATGGCATTTTTGTTACTCCATGAATCTTTTAGATTCATTCAATTTTGTTTGCAACTTGGAAGATTCTCCAGCATGTTCTCTTTTGATCTATCCTATATCTTCATAGAGTTTTAGTTTTATAGATTCTAATTATTTATCATGCGTGTCCCCTTCTGCATGTGACCTTCTTTCACATTCTTCATTCATTTCATCTTTCTAGACTTGCAATACTTTATTCAGATTTTTTGTGTTGGGGGTATCAAAAACCCTTGTGGCTCTTTCGAATTATGAAATGAGCTCATCATTCACAGTTCACACAATATTATGAATTTCCTCTTTATGCAGTTTATCCTATTGCTCGACAGTTTTCAGGAACTCTGCAGAGAGTTCATCCTTTAGTGTTTTCAATTCTGCCTCCATCTCGGTGATTCTCATGCAGGTTGTAGTATGTACCTAAGGCATTGGTAACCTCAAGAACATATGAATCATTTAATGTTGCAAATGCATGGAGGGCATAATTTTCTTGTATAGAATTCTCCTCTGGGTCATGCCCAACTTTCCATTTTGCAACTCTCCCTGTAGATGATCTATAATTAGCATATTCTCTCCTTTTCATTTTGTTTGACCTCTTTTCAATGCTCTGTGTCATGTCATCGTAGTAATAATCTCCAACAACCACTACAACACCTTCAAAACTTAGAATTTGAGAGGAAAAGGTGGTATTACCTGGAATGGAATTGAGGGGGGGTATAATCATGAGATGAAATGTTCACCATGGCCATGGTGGGAGTTGATGGGCTTCCTGGGGTTGTTCTTAATTCCTTTAACTTTTTGTTTTCCAATTGCTCCTCTTCTTTTCTTTCATCCTGGGTCTCCTCAATTAATATTTTGGCCTCGACCTCCTTAGCTAATATTTTGGCCTCGACCTTCTCAGCTATTTTTTTAGCCTCCTCTTCAGCCCTATATTGTAGAAGGGCATCATGCTCAACCTTTATATCATTTTCCTTTTTTATTCTTTCTTCCTCTGCCTATTTTCTTTGATAGTCTTCCTCAAATTTCAATCTCTTTTGTTCTATATCTTCTTCCTTCTTGACCTTCTTTTGGTCTTTGATGTTTAATTTATTATGCTCTTCTTGAAGAATCCTTTGAAATTGTTCCTGTGTAATATTCTTCATCTCTTCTTGCTCGGATTCCATTTCTTGTTTAGTAGTATCAATGACTATGAGGTAATTGTTCCAAGACTTCTTCATAAAAAGGAATTCATTTGGTTCTATCTTCCTCAAAATCAACCACATGTATATTAGAATGGGTAAGACCTACAGATCTGACATGACCAACTGCAAGTTCATGTGGATCATGGAATTTTTCCTCTCTAAGGAATAGGAAGACATCTTGTAAGGCTTCTTCTTCTACTTATTTTCTAGCATGGGGACTATTATATAGGATATAATTTGCTATGTGAATAGGAAACAAAGGCAGGAGTTTTTTACATCTGCTCATAAAAAGAGAGGTAACCCATGTTCCAATGGTTGG
Organism: Picea glauca; assembly: GCA_000966675.3. NCBI lineage: Eukaryota > Viridiplantae > Streptophyta > Pinopsida > Pinales > Pinaceae > Picea > Picea glauca. Next base: position 163,579 of record JZKD02S0334299.1, read on the forward strand.
GTAAGGGATTTCTATGATTAAAATATGGTTTGGGACAAAGTAAGGTAAAATATGTGGGGACCCAGTGGTGCCATACACCCTAATGTATTATTAGTATTTTCCTAGATACCAGTTTGCTACCCCTTTCATCCCATCTCTAGCTTCACTCGAGATTTTGTTTCTTGAAAATCCATAAATTATAGTATAAAGAGAAGTGAGGAAATGGTTACAGATGTCATAGAAATATCTTTTATAATTTATGTTCCATATTTCATAGCAATACGCGTGCTTTGGGGGTTGGTCTTGTTCGCAATTCCACCGGAGATCAAGAAATTGCAGAGAGGAACAAATGGCATCAATTAGATAAGTTGGCATATAAAAGCATGGTTTTTCATACTTGGAATATTTTTCATGTTGAGACAAATATTAAAAGCTAGTATATCTTCCCAATTGAACACATGTCCCGTATTCACGATGGGATGGGCCAAGGGTAGCCAATCTGTCTAAAAATGCATGCTCTTCTCCTCGCCATACAACCAATTCAACATAGAGACCAACATTTTATATGGTGCTTTGAATTCTTGTGTGGAGACAAGATTTTGTCCTTGATTGAGAGTTTTTTCCTCATCTACCCGCCAATGTTTCATTAATTTGGTGGGACATTTATTACTTTGAGTGAAACCCTTTAGGAATGGCTCATTGAGAGCACATGTAGGTGTGGGCAGGTAATACCTCGCGTTAATATCTTCAGGCCTCAGAGATGTCATTTGCCTTCCGTGCTTGCTTATAGTGGTAGCAATGTTTGGGTCAAAATTATTGAAGCACCATTAGGTTGCTTTGGTGTAAGGAAACAGGGTTGGTCAGGCAGCCACTAGGTGAATGTCGCTCTTTTGTATGTTTTGGTACACTTTCAAGTGTTCATCCTCGAGGGAAAAGTCTCCAATATTGAATATCTAGTAAATATCATCGTATTTGAGGCAATGGTCTTCTCCTATGTGATGGGTAGTATGAGTTACCAACACCTCTCCTTTGCAAGAAGAGGTTTCAGGTGAAGAGGTCGATGGAAAGTAAACAACGATCTTGGATCTCTGGGTATTTTGACTCGCAATGGTGGAATGTTGTTTGTATACGGAAATAATTGAGTTAAAACAGAAATCAATCGAAGGAAAAAATGGTACAATTATAATTTATAATAATATAATAGATTTAAACAAAAACGTAATACTTGTAATTCATCCAAAAAATATGGTTACAGAGTGTTACAAAGATAATCAATACAAAGTTGATTGCTTCATAATATTACGGAGAAAGATAGGGTGAAAATGAGGGTTTTAGGGTCATTTCATATGCATTGAATCACTCTGATTGAGCATTAAATAACCAGTGTACGAGGGTCGATTCAAAATCAGAGCATGATCTCACCATTAATGTGATTTGAGGGGAAGATTTGTCCAAATTTGTGTATCAAAATCGTGGGGGAGGAAAAATTTTGAAAAAGTGGCCATCAGAATCATTTCCATCGGACATGGATCATTTGTGGATTGTTTTGTGCTCCAAAGAAAAAGGGATCGAATAAGATTTTGCATCATGTCTTGATTTATGTGCTGACATCATAGGAGCGTAGGTGTTGTCGTAGGTGGGCCCTTTGGAATCATTTCCATCGGAGAGAAATAATACTTAGATCGATTTATACTCCAATGAAAGGGTATCAAAATAATATTCTTCACTAATGTAGATTTGCATGCCAACGAAGTAAAGTTGTAAAGGGTTAAGGTACATTATTGGAACTTGTAATTTAGAGCTCAACAATCTAAAGAAATGATAGAACCCCGATGAAAATGGTATCAAAAGAATATTCCATTTTCTAGAACAAAGTGTTATCTTGAGAGACTGGGAGATAAATAGATATGTGAGCCTCAGTTGAATGGGTTGAAGGTTAATCAAATCTCGCCAAGTCATCCGATTTTCACCATATAAGTTATGTAGACCTAGCAGTTTAAATACTTGACTATTTATTTATAACCAATGATTAACTGACATGTATGACACCAAAGATACCTTGTACGCTCTAGATGTTGGACTATATAATTTGGGGTCAAAAATTACTCACAAGCAAGAATACTTTGATATAGATTATTCTGATAGAACCCTTTTCGATATGGAAATCGGAAAGTTTTTTTGTCGGAATAAAATAAGGATGGGATTTTATTTTATCGCGACTCAGAATTAGGTGAAAAAGGCGCAAGTGGGAAGCTCCTTGTGTAGATCAAGTCGATAACAAGGTTCATGTGTTTGAGCAAAGTGAAGGAAAAGAATCAATTTCTGGGAAGAAGGATCGAGTGATGTAGCAAGGGGGTTTCATCGCTTAACTTCATATTGTGAATAGAAATGAAAGGGAAACCTCATAGACTGCATAAACAAGGGGAACAATTTCTCTATGCCAACACCTTTCCAATCAAGGAGAAATATAGTACCTTTTGTGGGGGAGCCACAACACCTTAAAACCTTTTTTTTTAATATGTAGATTTAATCTTTAAAACCATTTTTTTAAATATGAAAGGAAAAAATGGAAGTAAAAAATTATGAGTGTTTGACTTATAAGTTTTTCATAAGTTGGAATATACCACAAAACAAATTCTATTTTTTGAGCTTATCCTTACAAACATTTTTTTAGAATATGTAGAGTTTTTTGGGCCTCCTCAATCCTATAAATTGAGGAGATCTACCTGTAATTAAGCAATCGGATATAGAAAAAATTGTCTTTATGTAGTTGGTCATGTATGGATTTCAAGCTTGTGTATGATCCTAGTTAGTCTCAATTTACAATATGGTATTAGAGCGTAGGGAATAGAGCTTTCTCTATTGCTTATTTTTTGTTTTTCATTGGTGGCGAGGTGGGTGTCTTTTTCCCTGACATTGCTACTTTCGCCACTGGCGTGGTCATATTATTGCAGCCATTGGTGATTTCCTCTTCTTTGTCGATCATGTGGGGTTTGTGAATTCTAGTTGATTCGACTCTCTATTTGACAAGACTCCGACCATCCTCGCTCCCCCTTCAGCAGTGAACTCTTTCGATCAACAACTCCTGCAAGCCACCTACCTTCAACCATCCCCAATTCCTCTTAATGGAACATTCCCCATATTCATTGTAGGTTGACAGCATCAGGTGTAGCATTTAATGCAGTCTTTGTGCTCCTAGTAAAAATTTTAACAAAGGAACTTATTTTTGAGATCTCAAGCATTTCTCCCGATCCTCTATTTTTCCTGCAAGCAGTTTCCATTGCTGAATTTGTCGTGCTGTAATATCCCAGCTTTGAAGGATATTCGATGGTAATTTGTGGCCTTTGACATCTACTTCTTGTATAATAGGGTTTAATTTGTGTTTTTTGATTGCAATTGTGGTATGGAGTACCTCTCTCGGTCAATGGATTACCCCATGGATATGCCAATTTTATTAGTCTCATCTCATCGGTGAATGGCATGTTTCCCCTTGCAAGGTCATGCTTTTTCCGGGATCATTTTGTTTTCTCCATATTTATTATGGTAGAGTTGGTACATTGTTTGTGTACAAAGGTGGAGACTCGGGATCTATTCCGGAATTGCTTGTGAATTTGGTTTGTGGTTCCATTTTTGTCAAGTGGATATGGACTGCCTCTTCTTGACTATTGGAAATAATTTAAATGAGGGTGTTAAGATTCCTAAAATATGCTTGAGTTGCGGCCTAGGTGAGGCTCTAATGGATCTGCATAATCAACATTGTTCTCTTGTATTATTTTGTGGGTAAAACAAGTGGATTATGGTTAGTTTTCTACAACATGTCCCAAACTCTCTCCATCTGTGAATTTTTACATGCCCAAACAACATATCGCCACAATTTACAATGATTCTTTACAAATCTATTCTACTACAACAACAAAAATTCTAAACTTTGTCATTGTGGGTCGTTGTTTGTACCACCTAGTTGTATATTGTACATAGTTCATATGTCACCCAATATGTTGTTATGAAAAGGTTTCATACTTCTATGTGAAAAAACATTCCATTGCTACTCACCAGAGTTTCTTTGTGCAAGATTTGATCCAATTAGCATCTCCCATGTGCAGCTATAATAATTGTATGACAGTCTCCTTCAATCTGTAATTTCCATGGTGGAGGATCCCTTCCGTGGGCTATTTGAATTTAGATATGGCCTTAATTTGATGTTTTTTGTAGTTTTGTGAAGAACCTGGATCTCTTGGTTTTAAACCCTCATTATCATGTGAAGGAGTTTATGTTTTTTAGGGTTATTAGCAGTGTTTTTGCAATAACTCTTCAATGAAGCTTCCATTTTTTTTCTTGTTTGAGGTGTTGAGAAGAGAATTTCACTCTTCTTCCAACTTTTGGTTGTACGTCACATTTGATGTTTCTTTGAGATTCTTGTTTTTTTCAAGAGCTCTATAAATTAAGAGCATTGATCCCTTAGTTGTACATGGGTAATGGCCTTGTTTTCTAGGTCCCATATCAAGGATTGTTGTCCATGATGGATATTTATGGTACCTCTCATTATGTACCTGAGTAGTGGATTTTGTGCCACTCGTGCAGATACTTTTAGAAGTGTAACCACACATTTTTCTACAAGTACTACCTTGTCTCACAATCTCTTAGAGATCACCACTTTAGACTCTTTCTTTCTTAGGTTGGTTTGCATCTTTGTCGCACTTATCACATACTCCATACTTTAGTCATTAGTTGTGGCATTCATTTCCATCATATTTTCCACTCAGTTCAACATTGTGGGGGGATGTTGTGCAATGCTTCCTCGGGTTATTCTTCATGCTTCACCGTTTTTGTTCGATGTCAACTATTTTTAAGAGTGATCCTCATATTGAGCACCAATTCCTATTTTGACTTAGTGGTTGCAGTGGCTAGTGACCCATGCACTCCACTGAGATGGATTGGTGTCCATAAGGACACTCATTTTATGATTTTTTTTTCAACTATACATGAGTACCTTGTCTGGAATTATGTGTTGGGACTCATTTGAAAGGATCAGTCTCTTTTCTTGAGAAGTTTAAAATTTGGATTTTTGCATGGATATTTGATGGCATTGACATCTTGGGGTTCTTGTCCCTCCTCTTTAGATTTTCGGTGATACTTCCTATTTGTATTTTTCAGCATCCACGGGCCTCTTTTCTCCTTTGATGGTTGATGGTGTTTGATTTTGTTCGAATCCTTTATTTTGGTTCTTCACCAACACCTTTTTTTAATCATTTATGTGATGGTTGTTAGTGTTTTCCACTCTCATTCCTATGCAACCAATCCTCTTCTTATTGGAATACTGAGAGGGGGGGTGAATCATTATGAGCACTTTATTATCACTGTTAACCACAATATGTAATCATTAACATCATCAACAATATATCATCAATATATCATGAGCAATATAAATCAACAGAGCATAATAGACATCCACATAAACACAATACACCATAATTTACATGGAAACCCAAATGGGAGAAAACCACGAAATATTTTTTTTATACAGCAAAATAATACACTCATTGAAAGCACCAACTTCCCAATTCTCTAGCTACAACTGGAAGGAGGCTACTGTTATCCGCAATTTTGGTCATCATGATGATGTTAGGATGATGGAAAATCAATCTCTTCACTAAGAACACTTTCCTGAAAAAAGTTACATTTGTCTGCTTCCAGAAATCATGCTTTTAAAGGATGTTCGCAGGCTACCTATATAGCTGCCTGCGAGAATGCCTGATTCTCGCAGGCTGCATTAAGCTAGGGTGCAAAGGGTTCGCACTGTACCTAACTGTCAGGGTGCGAACATGTTCCAAAGGAAGGAAACAGATAAAAATCTTGAATCTTCTAGAAGGGAATCTTCTAGAAACATGAGTTGGCTTCGAATGGTTGTTCAGGTGCTGGCATTCCAGATATCTTGGGATCATTCCTATCCAAGTAACTAATCTATCTTCTCCTATATATTTAGGGGAATGCTTATGGAAAAGGTTAGAAGCAAGCTAGCAAGAGATTGATTGGAGAATTAGTACAAGACTGTATGGAGGACTGATGCTACAACAGCTAGAGACAACAGCAAGATCATCAAAAGTGGTTAATTTTCTTCATGCATGAGCATGTGTGTGTGTCGGAGCTAGGAGCCATCGAAAGGAGACCTATGACATCAAGGCTCAGGTTGTAAGTTTCACTTTCAATTAATTCAATACAGTAATATGTCCCTTTCCCATAAAGAT
>JZKD02S0334299.1:187416-201519 GCA_000966675.3 Picea glauca
CATCTTGTACTTGAACATTTAAGTGGGGTAAAAGGAGGTTTCCCCCTCGAAGAGGCTTATTATCTGAAATTATCTCTTTTTCAAGGCGTTGAGTACTTTTTCTGAGGTTTTTATAGGCTATATTGATGTTTGGTTCTTAACAAACTCCTTGATCATATGTATAGACTAGCTATTGAATATATTAATCTGCCTTTACTTCGATTGGTTTGTACTGTTGTGATTTGAACGGTGCAAGAGAATTGAAGCAAAGCTTGGAACAATAGAGACCTAAGGAAAGCGTTCATAAGGTATGTCCATAATCCTTATCTCTTAGTTCATTTGATAGGCTAGATCTAGGGAAAGTGTATTATTTTGTCCTGTTTTGTTCTAGATCCAGGTGGATCTAGGGAGATCGGTTTGTGTCTGCACTTACGGATTAATCCTGAAACAGCTACGACCCCCTATTTACAAGCTCCAACTTGAAGGAAGCTACAACTCCATAAATTCTCTAGCTCCAACCGGAAGGAGACTACAACCCCCTAATTCTCAGGCTCCAACCTGAAGAAATCTCCAACTCCTTGAGTTCTCCGACACCAACCAAAAGGAGGCTACAACCTCCTTTCCTTGCCCAGTCTTTCCGCCCTAAAATATAATTGTAAACCAACTATCACTACCACAATCATTGCCACTGTCATTGTCATTGTGACATCAACCTGTAACCTGTCACATATGTTAAATTTTAAGCTATTATTAGGTTAATTTCAATTTACTAGATAACAATAGCATAGATAAGATCACTAAGAGAAACAAAATCACAAGAGTACACAAGCATTTATCCTGGGAAACCCTCAAGGGGAAGAAAACCCAACAAAACTTCCTTAATATAGATAGCCAATACAATGCCAAGACAATGAACCAAACAACACAGAATTTTCTCTCCCAAGGATGTGCCTCTCTCTCTCTTCCTTCTTCCGGCAACTGGTAACTATAGCTTCCTTCGACTTCTTCTTCTAGGTGGTTATAACCACCTTTAATATATTCTAGGGCCGACTTCTTATTTAGACTATTACAATTAGGGTTTGACCAATCCACAAAAGGGGATTTGGTCAATTACAATGCCCGACATGATCAATCCACAAAAGGGGATTGATATAATCAATAATAAATATATTTTATCTTTATCCACAAAAGGGGATAAGAATATTCTTTGCAGTTACACAATATTTTAACACTCTCTCTTAACAAGAAGGATGTTCTTTATCTTTTGACAAGTCACTGGAGGTCAACATCAAATAGGTAGCAGCATCCACTGGATAACATCATCAACTGGGCAACATCATCAACTGGGTAAGATCATCAACTGGATAACTGGAGGCATCCACTTGGTCATATGGCATCATGATCACTGACTAGCATATCTATAAATCATCAGAAGTTTTGTTCTCTTTATCTTTGCGAAAAAGATACTCTTTAATCTTTCGTCTTCACGCAAAAGATACTTATTTCTTATCTTCACACAGAAGATATTCTATGATTTTTTCCATTCCTTTTATGTTCTCCCTTCTCTTGTAGTCATCTATATCACCCATCCACTGGGGAGGACTACTACCATAGTTTCACTCCTAGTCATCCCACATGAACTAGAGAAGCTAAGATGCTAGCTTGGGCAAGACTAGACTCATTTTCCATGATCCACGCAGGATCACGACACAAACCTCAAGAGCCAACTAACCATTCCACATGGTCAAGGTTTATGTTCTAGGCTACTCAATCCTTGGCCAGAGGAGAGTATATGCATGTTGCCCCTTGGAGAAACATCCACATTCCTCTCTACGAGGGTGGTCACACCCCTCTCTACAAGGGTATTCTAGCATGTCCCTAAAGTATCCAAAACTCAACACTTGGATAGAGGCCAACCTTGGCAACTTTCTCATTCCCCTTCTCTACGAAGGTCTCTTCCTTCTCTACGAAGTTCTCTTCTCTTTTCCTTATCTATGAAGGTCTACCTATGGGATTTCTCTTTCCTTCTCTACGAAGGTATTTTCTCTTTCTCCTTCTCTACGAAGGTATTTTCTCTTTCTCCTTCTCTACGAAGGTCTAGCTATGGGATCTGAAAAAATCTATTGTGGTCCAAAACCTTTCAATGGTATAATACCATGCTACCCATCTGTTGGGAACCATCCATCTATTGGATAGATTTCATCTTGATCAAAATATCTGAGCACCATCCATCTACTTTTCTAACTGCATCAAATCACGATCCTTCATTTCAAACTCAGAGACATGGCTCCCTCTTGCACTAAGCTAATAGCTTCTAATCATCATCCTTGAAGTTTTCTTCTGTAATATCCTGGGTGCCTTCTTAAGTTTGAATATTTCTTTCTTTCTATCTTCATACTAGATCAACTTGCTCCCTCTGCATCTATAAGAATGGTATTGGAGCAACTTGTAGTTACCTGCATCTCATCCACTATATCTGAGTATCCATCCTTTTCTTCATCTTGAATATTTCTGGTTTGCATCTTTAGGAGCCTTCTGCTCCTATATAAGTAGTGGATATTGTTTGGTATTTATTGACTGTCACCATATCATACGTCCTTCTCGTGTTGTCTAACTTCTGCAAGTCACAAAATAAGTTCTTTCTTCTGAGACTTGTAAACTTACTTACAATATGCTTTCTTTGTCACTCTCATGAGTGATCATACATGAAATAAATATTTTATCTCTTGCTACATCCTCTTATTTGATACTTCCTTCATAAGTCTGCATAGACACTGAAATAAAACAAGGTTAATTAAAATTCTCACAAAAATCTAACTTGTAATGATAAAATATTAAAGTAAACAAGATACTAAAAATAAACATGAATACTTATCTTTTGTTTTTGTGTGGGGAGGCTCCACGGACTCCACCATTTGCTATCTTTCTTCAGATCAACTATGTTCAACTTAAAGTACATAATCCTTAGTTTCTGCTAAAGCTTTCTTTGAGAGAGGAGATTCCTCTTCCTCTGCCACATGTGCTTGATACTTTCTTTTCCCTTTTCCTTGAGGACAGTCATAAGAAAAGTGTCCCAACTTTTGACAGTTGTAGCATCTAATCTTTGAAAAATCTCTCTTCTTATCTGGAACTCTTACGAAGTTAGCTTCTTTATTGTTCTTCCTAAAGGAACTTATTTTTGTATTTTGAGCTGTAAGAGATTCCTCTTCATTGACAATCAATCTCTTATGTTGGTCTGTAATTATAGATTCTTCGTGCGTGCAATCTGCCCATAACTTATCAAACTTGGGTAACTTGCTTATTTCACACACTCCTTGTACAAAAGGAATCCAAAATGTTGGAAACCCATTGAGGGTTGTGGTTACAAGTTATTTTTCACTAATGACATCTCCAATAGCTACAAGATGATCTATGATCTGAGAAACTCTCATAAGATAGGATGTGACAGATTCTGAGTTTTCCATCTTCATATTACGAAGTTGATTTCTTAAGGTAAGATTCCAGCTAATGTCTTTGCTTTCATATAACCTGTTGAGTGCTTCATACATTTGCTTTGTGGTCTGTAGTTCGGATATATGAGGGATCAAGCATTACTTTACTGAATCTAACACGATTCACTTTGCTTTCTTTTCATTCTTCTTATGCATAGTCTTTTGATCTTCTTCCTCTGGTTCTAGTACACCCACTGTAACATGTTCTAGGAGATCATTCTCGTCTAGAATCATCTGCAACCTATGATTCCAAGATTTCAAGTTTCTATATCCTTCCATCCTATCTTCTACCCTCATGTCGGTGGCCATTCTTTCTTGTAGAAGAAACCCTAGCCCTCTGAGCTATAGGAATAATAAAAAAATCAAATTACTTGGATCTGAAAACTAAACTCACCAAAAGATGTGTTGGACTGAGGTGAGTAGCCTGGTGTGTTTATATTTCAAAAAATCCAACTTTTACCCCTCCAAACTTGATCTATGGATTTTTGGACTGGTGCTTCTGGTTTTCTGGTACTTCTGGTACACTAGTACTTCTGGTTTTCTGGTACTTTGTGAAAACTAGGGTTTCACTTTCCGGGAGATCTAGCTACTGAAAAAGTGCGCTGAGGATGCCAAAATGTTCCTTGAGGTAGGGCGCACCTTTCTAGATGTATTTGAGGTTGAAAACCTTCTTTAATAAAAAAACCTAATTTTCATGTACGACAACAGTGACGTTTTTCTTTTTCCTGTGAAAGATTCTCTCTTTAGCTTAGCTCTGAAACCATGTTAATGTTTAAGCTATTATTAGGTTACTTTCAATTTACTAGATAACAATAGCATAAATAGGATCACTGAGAGAAATACAATCACAAGAGTACACAAGCATTTATCTTGGGAAACCCTCAAGGGGAAGAAAATCCAGCAAAACTTCCTTAATATAGATAGCCAATACAATGCCAAGACAATGAACCAAACAACATAGAAATTCTTCTCCCAAGGATGCATGTAACACTCTGTTTCCCCCAGTCTATAAAAATAACTATATTGGCCAAGAACTATGGCAAACTCAAAGATGTGAATGTTTGATTTGACAGACCTTTGTATAGAAGGTTGATGAATGTAAATTATGTTATGATTATGTGTTGCATGACTGTTGGGAGGGGGATGTGCTAAAATAGACCATGATGGCTAATGAGAGGTGGTGGAAGGGACCTGGAATGGTTGCGTTAACTTCCACCGAGCCAGTACCATACTGGTTTTTACTTGCTCAAATATCAAAGCAACTCTCTGACCCTAGAATGGATTTCTCGTTAGATTGGTAGGTGGGGAGGCTCCTCAAGAGTTAATGAGGGGATGGGGGTGAACCACCCATCCGTAACAGCTCCCAGACCTGACCACAGATGGGGAAATTCTAGCCACACACAATCTTGTAGAGAAAAGTCAAGAGAGGAAGTGTGGTAAGGGAGAGAGGAGAACACGCGCGATAGTGATCACGGAAGACAACCGGGAGAAACTCAGGAAATACAGGGAGTTCTGAATAGAGGAGGAGAAGTGTAACCTTTGTCCTTGACTTCCGTTGAGCTGGAAGTAGGAGACTGAATCTCAAGCATCGTGGTCTAGCTCGGGGGTGGCTAGTGGTAAATCCGTTTGGAGTCACAGAGCCTAAGGTTGGGTGGAAATGATCACCCCTCTCAGCAGTCGCATCACACCTGGTGTTTCTGATAAGTGTTTATATCTTGTATCTTGAATTGAATATCCTGGACGCATTTTCATGTTTATACGCTCATAAATGGTTTCTGTATTGAAGTGTTTGTCTTGTGTTTTGATCGAAAATAATGGATGCATGCTTATACTCATATGACCATAATCGGTTTATGTATAGAATGAATAAGTTCAGAATATGAGTCTGTTCCCTTGAGATTTGTTCCATCTACTTGACTCGCACTATGTCCTGGTTTGATTTCCCGAAGTCACCTCCTTCCGGGAAGTTCCCTCGTATTCCAGAGCCGGAGTGAGTTCCTTGAAAAGACTACCGTTTTAGTAAACCCACGAGTTTACTTTACCCCTAACACAAATTTCATATCTCGGTGAATTAGGAAGGCTTTTCAGTCAGGTCACCAACCCTAGGGATAATTACCCAAGAACCTGTTGAAGGATCATGTGATCTGAGTCTGGAAACCTTGTACAACAAAGAGTAGTTCTCTCAGGTTTTCGACGTTTCGGTGTTTCGACACCCAAGAAGCCAAAGTGTAAGACCCCTCATTTTCGCAAGTCATAAAATCCCGGTACCCGAAACCCTGACGTGCTCTGTGGATGAGTCAGTTTAGCATGAATAGGTTTCGGTGTTTCATCATCCGAGAAACCAAAGGGTAAGACCCCTCGTCTTCGCAAGTCATGAAATCCCAGTACCTGAAACCCCGATGTGCTCTATGGATGAGCTGGTTTAGCGTGAATAGGTTTCGACGTTTCGGCACCCAGGAAACCAAAGGGTAAGACCCCTCATTTTCACAAGTTGCAAAATCCCGGTACCCAAAACACCGACGCACTCTATGGATGAGCCCTAGGTCACAGGGCAGAGTCATGTGGTAGAAGGAGGAGGTAGGTGCTAGTAGTTAATCAAGGGTCAAACTTGGGAGTCGACATTTTGGGTCCTAAAAGAATCTGAACCGTCCATTTGCAGGGAACGTGTGGCAAAGGTCTAAAGCCACTAGGGTTCTGGACATCGGAGGAATAGGAGTGAAGACCCCACCAGAAATCCTGAAAGATAAAATGTCGGGATCTAATCTAGGCCGTTGATCAAACCGACGATCTGGACCATAGATCCAGTTGACACTGGGCTTTCAAGTCTTGGGGATTAAAAAGGGAAAGGAGGAACACTTGCATCATGATTCACCGGAATGCTTGCATCGCGATTCCCCAAATCGTGAAACCCTGAAAGAATTTAGAGGATTAGCATCAGGTCATAGGATCAGTCATATGACAAACAACCCAAGGGAGGAGCTAAGGATCTGTTAGACCCTTTTGGGTTTCGACATTTCGAAGGACAGAGAACAAGGGAATGCTTGCATCGCGATTCCCTGAATCGCAAAAGCTGGAAGCGCCTTTTTGGTAAGGAATGTGGTCATAGCCAACTATCACATGGGGGAGGAAAAGGGAAGGGAGGGTCTGTGCTAGGCCCCATAGAAGTTCGGGGATTCTGTCCCTCAAAGAAAAGAAAAAAATAAAAAGAAAATCTTAGTTATCATAGTGGGTGTGTGACAAATTGGTATCAAAGAATGGTTACAACACTTGGCCTACTTGGGCTCATGAACGAGTTGTGCAGAAACTCCATTTGAAGTACTCTTAAAAGGAGTAACCCTTTATCTTAACCCCCTTTTATCAAAAGCCAAAGTTAAGAATGAAAATTCCTAGTGTGTGTATGCATTTGAAAAATATGAATTATGAGTTGATTGTGAATGAATATAATGATTGACTAACAACAAGTGTTTTTCCTGCACAACCAGCGGACGATCAACCGCTGGAAACTGTAAACGCATAGAATGGTGATGCACCACGAAGTGGGGGATGGCTCCCACAATAGAGATGAAGAATCTAACGAAAGGAGGGCGGTAGAGACCCCTCCAGATCTAGCTGAGACTGTGAGGAGCCTCATGGTCGAACTACAGAGCTGCAAGGCCGACAACGAGAGGTTGATAAAAGAGAAAGAAAAGAAAACAAATATTAATGCAGTCTTTCTACAGAGCTTATCCGACATACAAAGACAATTACAGCATGGACCTAACACCAGTCATGCAGACCAACGACAGACAAAGAAAAGTTGAAGTCCACCTGCAATACGAAAACGTGGTCTTTTAAGTGGCCAGACTGGGAAGAGCACCTCGAGAAAGTTCCACCCCAGAGATAAGGGACAAGCGTCTGAGGATTCCTCTGGAAAGGAAATTGGCGATTTGGAGGAATCTTCTAGTAGCAGAACTAGTTCTTATTCCCAAAGAAAATGGAAGAAGCAAAATCATTCCAAAAGTCATAATCTCGAAGAATTCAAGAAGGCCAAACCACCCTCTTTCGACGATGAAATAAATAAGGGAGAGGAAGTGGAGGCCTTGCTACTTGGACTAAATAAGTATTTCAAAGTCCATGACTTCTCACAAAATTTGAAGGCCCGAGTAGCCACTTTCAACTTGAATGGAAAGGCTTCCATTTGGTGGGAAGACCTTAAGAATGTAAAAGGGATTCATGAAGAGGACCTATCTTGGGAACGGTTTGAGAAATACTTCAGGAAGAAGTATCTGTCGGAAAAGTATTTCGATGAAAAGACTATAGAATTATATGAACTCAAGCTGGGGCAACGCACCATAGAGGAATATGTCAGCAGATTCCTTGAGTTGCTAAGGTACGTACCCTATATAAAAGTAGAAAAGGCAAAGGTGAAACGATTCATCAGTGGACTACTTAAGGACTATCAGAACATGATTGAGTTTGGCGAGCCAAAGAACCTAGAAGACACTATCCGAAAGGCAAGATATTGTTATGAACATCTTGGGCATCAGACAGAACCTCATGAAGGCTGGAAGCAAAAGAATAGTTCGGGATTCCAGAAAAAGGGGTTTAAATCCCCAAGATTTAAAAACTATAAAAAGGACTCAAGGATGAGCTTTCCAACCGAAAGTGTACACCAATAGAATTTCCCCTCCGAGAGCGGAAATAAACCTTTTGGATCCACCCCAGGAAATATGGATAACCTGAAGAAAGAACCCTTGAAATGTTGGGGTTGTGGAGAAGAACATCTACTGAGGGACTTCCCACACTGACAACAGAACAGTCGGAGAATTTACAACGTTCAAGAAGCTACCACCGTTAATGACGTGGCCAGGAGCGTGTTGCAAATTTATGCAGTCGTGGATAATAAACAAGATGACCACCAAGCTTCAGTGGTGGAGATGGAAGGTATGATCACCAACCATCTAGTGTCTATTCTAATTGACCCTGGTTCAAATTTGAGTTATATAGCTCCTAAGGTTGTTGATAAGTGTAAATTACAGCCACATAAACACACCAAGCCATGGTGGGTACAGTTAGCCACTGACACCAAAAGAAAAGTAGCGGAGGTCATACCAGCTTGCCAATTCACTATGGGTGAATTCCCCACCCAAGAAACCCTTAACATACTACCCCTAGGATCGTATGACCTGTTGATTGGTATGGATTGGCTAGCCACATACAAAGCCAGACTGGAATATTACCATAAAACCTTAGAATGTGTAAGTGAAGAAGGAAGAAGGATAACCCTTCAAGGGATCCAAAAACCTGTCTCGGTGAGACGAATATCATCCCTTCAAATGAGAAAGTATTGCAAAAATGGATGTCCACTATATGCGATACAGGTGTTGGAATCAGTTGAAGATGACAAACCAAGCCTTGAAGACCACCCCACACTAAGAGAATATAGAGATGTGTTTCTGGAAGAGGTACCAGGTTTACCTCCGAGAAGGGACATTGACTTCTCGATAGAACTTGCACCAGGAGCAGTGCCAGTGTCTAGGACACCCTACAGGATGAGCACGCTTGAGCTAGTTGAGCTTAAATTACAACTAAAAGAAATGATGGACAGAGGCTATATCCGACCCAGCGTGTCTCCATGGGGAGCACCAGTCCTATTTGTGAAAAAGAAAGACAGTACCCTCCGACTGTGCATAGATTATAGACAACTCAATAAAGTAACCATAAAGAACAAGTACCCCTTACCCAAGATCGATGACCTGTTCGATCAATTGGGAGGTGCTTCCATCTTCTCAAAGATTGACTTGAGATCTGGATACCATCAAGTCTGAATCAAGCATGAAGACATCCACAAAACTGCCTTTAGGACAAGATATGGTCACTATGAGTTTGTGGTAGTACCATTTGGATTGACCAACGCCCCTGCCACTTTTATGTGCTTGATGAACAATGTGCTTAGCAAATTCCTAGACAAATTTGTACTGGTTTTTATTGACGATATATTAATTTACTCTAGGAATAGAGAGGAACATGAGGAACATCTTAGACTTGTGCTTCAAGTGCTAAGAGAACATCAGCTCTATGCCAAATTTAGCAAGTGCAACTTTTTCCAGAAGCAAATACATTACTTGGGCCATGTCATATCTGAAGAGGGAGTAGCAGTAGATCCTGACAAGATTAGGTCTATCATGGAATGGCCTACCCCAAAAAACATTTTGGATATCAAATCCTTTATGGGCTTAGTAGGATACTATAGGAGATTTATAAAAGGATTCTCCAAGATTGGTTGTCCAATCACTGCCCTCTAGAAGAAGGGAGCTAAATTCACATGGACACAAGAATGTGAAGAAAGATCTCAATCCCTGAAACACCTTCTGACCCATGCACCCATGTTGAAGATCGTTGATCCCAAAAACGACTTCCTCGTGTGCACAGATGCCTGTAAGGAAGGGCTCGGAGAAGTCCTTATGCAAGGAGGGAGTGTAGTCTGCTATGAATACCAAAAATTGAATGAGCATGAAGTCAACTATGTGACCCATGATCTAGAGCTAGCCGCCATAGTCCACGCCTTAAAAATGTGGAGACATTACCACCTGGGAAGGAAATTTGTATTTATGACAGACCACTGTGGATTGCAATATCTGTTTGACCAACCAAAGCTCAATGCCATACAAGCTAGGTGGATGGCCCTCCTTAGTGAGTTTGATTTTGAAATCAAACATGTCAAAGGAAAGGAAAATAAGGTGGCCGATACCCTTAGCAGAAGTATGAAAAAAATTCACCTGGCAATGGTGAGCACCTGCGAGACGAATGTCAAAGAAAGAGTTGGGAATGCACAAGAAACAGACACATTCTTCCAGACCATGACCTCGTACCTGGAGCAAGAACCCACAAGAATAAAGTATGAAGGCTACCAGATGATAGATGGAGGTCTGTTAACTTATAGAAATAGATTGTATATTCCATATTGTGACGACTTGAAGAGATTCATAAAAGACCATATACTGGTCACCCAGGATATCAGAAGATGATCACGACCACTAGGAAACAATTCTATTGGCCTAGCTTAAAGAAAGAAATAGCTAACTATTTAGCTAAGTGCCTAGAATGCCAACAGGTTAAAGCAAAACACTGGCACCCAGCAGGATTATTACAACATGTACCAATCCCAGAAAGGAAATGGGAAACCATTTCCATGGACTTAATCACTAGATTACAAACATCGGCCAAACAAAATGACGCCATCATGGTAGTGGTGGATAAATTGAGCAAGTCCGTCCATTTTATCCCTGTTAAATCGACTTGCAAGGCAATAGATATCGCCAGCATATTCATGAAGGAGATATTCAAACTACATGGTATGCCTACAGAGATCATGTCTGACAAAGACACGAAATTTACTTCCAACTTTTGGAAATCCTTGATGGTTGGTCTAGAGACCAAATTACTATTTAGCACAGCCTATCATCCTCAAACCAATGGACAGACGAAAAGAGTGAACCAAATATTGGAAGACATGCTAAGAATGCATGTAATGCATCAACCCAAAAAGTGGGAAGATTACCTGCAACTGGTGGAATTCGCCTACAACAACGGCTACCAAGAATCCCTGAAGACAAGCCCTTTCGAAGTCCTCTACGGTAGGCCGTGCAACACTCCAGTCAATTGGAGTAACCCAGTAAATAGAATTACTATTGGACCCGACATGTTGAAAGAAATGGAACAACAAGTGATTCAGATAAAACAAAATCTAAAGGTCACTCAGAATAGACAGAAAAGTTACACCGACCAAAAGAGAACTCCAAAAGAATTCAAGATGGGAGACCATGTATATCTCAGAGTTAGGCCCAGGAAGAGTTCCCTGAGGATGGGAGCTTATGCAAAGTTTGCACCTCGGTATTGCGGACCCTTTGAAGTTCTAGATAGAGTGGGACCTATAGCCTATAGGATAGCACTTCCTCCCACAGTAAAAGCACATAATGTCTTCCATGTTTCATTATTGAAGAAATATGTACACGATTCTAATCATATAATTGACTAGTCTGTGATCCAGGTGGAACCGGAGGGAGAATTCCTTATAGAACCTCAATGCATACTGGATAGAAAGGAAACCCCACTCAGGAACCAAACCATTGCATAGGTCAAGGTGCAGTGGAAACATTTTGGCCCAGATGAGGCTACATGGAAAATGGAAGATGCCATGAAATAGGCATATCTGATTTTGTTTACTTATGTACATACACATCATATTGATAGATAGAACATCGAGGACGATGTTCCTTTAAGGGGGAGGGAATTGTAACACCCTATTTCCCCCATTCTGTAAAAATAACTATATTGGCCAAGAACTATGGCAAACTCAAATATGTGAATGTTTGATTTGACGGACCTTTGTATAAAAGGTCGATGAATGTGAATTATGTTATGATTATGTGTTGCATGACTGTTGGGAGGGGGATGTGCTAAAAGAGACCACAATGGCTAATGAGAAGTGGTGGAAGGGACCTAGAATGGTTGCGTTAACTTCCACCGAGAAAGTATCATACTGGTTTTTACTTGCTCAAAGACCAAAGCAACTCTCTGACCCTGGAATGGATTTCCCGTCAGATTGGTAGGTGGGGAGGCTCCTCAAGAGTTAATGAGGGGATGGGGGTGAACCACCCATCTGTAACAGCTCCCAAACCTAACCATGGATGGGGAAATTCATGCCACACGCAATCTTGTAGAGAAAAGGAAAGAGAGGAAGTGTGGTAAGGGAGAGAGGAGAACATGCGCGACAGGGATCGCGGAAGACAACCGGGAGAAACTCGGTAAATATAGGGAGTTCTGAATAGAGGAGGAGAAGAGTAACCTTCATCCTTGACTTCCATTGAGTTGGAAGTAGGAGATTGAATCTCAAGCATCGTGGTCTAGCTCGGGGGTGGCTAGTGGTAAATCCGTTTGGAGTCACGGAGCCTACGGTTGGGTGGAAACGAGCACCCCTCTCAGCAGTCACGTCACACCTGGTGTTTCTGATAAGTTTTTATATCGTGTATCTTGAATTGAATATCTTGGACGCATGCTCATGTTTATACGCTCATAAATGGTTTCTGTATTGAAGTGTTTGCCATGTGTTTTGATCGGAAATAATGGATGTGTGCTTATACTCATATGACCGTAATCGGTTTATGTATAGAATGAATAAGTTCAGAATATGAGTCCATTCCCTTGAGATTTGTTCCATCTACTTGACTCGCGCTATGTCCTGGTTTGATTTCTTGAAGGCACCTCCTTCCGAGAAGTTCCCTCGCATTCTAGAGCCGGAGTGAGTTCCTTGAAAAGACTACAGTTTTAGTAAACCCACGAGTTTACTTTACCCCTGACACAGAGTTCATAGCTCGGTGAATTAGGAAGGCTTTTCAGTCAGGTCACCAAGCCTAGGGATAATTACCCAAGAACCTGCTAAAGGATCATGTGATCTGAGCCTGGAAACCTTGTACAAGAGAGAGTAGTTCTCTCAGGTTTTCGGGGTTTCGGCGTTTCGGCACCCGGGAAACCAAAGGGTAAGACCCCTTGTTTTTGCAAGTCATGAAATCCCGGTACCTGAAACCCCCATGCTCTCTATGGATGAGTCAGTTTAGCATGAATAGGTTTCAGCGTTTCAGCACCCAGGAAACCAAAAGGTAAGACCCCTCGTCTTCGCAAGTCGTGAAATCCCGGTACCTGAAACCCCCACGCGCTCTGTGGATGAGTCGATTTAGCGTGAATAGGTTTTGGCATTTCGGCACCCGGGAAACCAAAGGGTAAGACCCCTCATTTTCAAAAGTCATGAAATATCGGTACCCGAAACCCTGACGCTCTCTATGGATGAGCCCTAGGTCACAAGGCAGAGTCATGTGGTAGAAGGAGGAGGTAGGTGCTAGTATTTAATCAAGGGTCAAACTCGGGAGTCGACATTTCAAGTCACAAAAGAATCTGGACCGTCCATTTGTAGGGGATGCATGGCGAAGGTCTAAATCCACCGGGGTTCTGGACATCAGAGGAGTCAGAGTGAAGACCCCGCCAGAAATCATGAAAGATAAAATGTCGGGATTTAATCCAAGCCATTGATCAAGTTGACGATATGGACCATAGATCCGGTTGACACCGGGCTTTCGAGTCCAGGGGATTAAAAAGGAAAAGGAGGAATGCTTGCATCACGATTCCCTAGAATGCTTGCATCGCGATTCCCCGAATCGCAAAACCCCGAAAGCATTTAGAGGATTAGCACCAGGTCATAGGATCGGTCGTATGACAAACGACCCAAGGGAGGAGCTAAGGATCTATTAGACCATTTTGGGTTTCAGCATTTCGAAGGATAGAGAACAGGGGAACGCTTGCATCGCGATTCCCTGAATCGTGAAAGCCGAAAGCGCCTTTTTGGTAAGGCCTGTGGTCATAGCCAATGATCACATGGGGGAGGATAAGGGAAGGGAGGGTCTGCGCTAGGCCCCATAGAAGTTCGGGGATTCTCTCCCTCGAAGAAAAGACAAAAAGAAAAAGAAAATCTTAGTTGTTGTAGTGGGTGTGTGACAATGCGCCTCTCTCTCTCTTCCTTCTTCCGACAACTGGTAACTGCAGCTTCCTTCAATACTTGCACACTAGATGAGTGAGATGTGTGTGTGTCTAAATGAGGCAT
>JZKD02S0334299.1:209955-226821 GCA_000966675.3 Picea glauca
AAAAGGAGACTCCAATGGGGTACCTTTTTCGAAGGTAGTCTTAGTCGGTTCGAAAAAGGGGTAAACTAGCACCGACAAAATGTCTATTCAAAACCATTTTAACGAGTGTGATAAAGACAACATCACTCGGCCATTTTTTCATTTTTAAGGAGTCTGAAAAAAGATTAACTATGGACTCTGTAAGGAATGTTCTTTTGGTCCATTTTAACGAGTGTGAAAGAATAAGGTCACTCAACGATATTTTCAATTTTAGGGAGTCTAAAAAGAGCTTAACTATGGACTCCGTGGGGGTTCTTTTTTTGTAAATTTAGTCCCTCAGGCCCAGAAAAGGGTTAAAATTATACCTGAGGGTACTCTTCTAGAGATCTGAGGCCTCTAGAGTATACCTTTGTTCGTACAGTTGACCATCCGAACTGAAAAAGGGGTAAACTACCACCGGACAGACGTGCCTTCAAATTTCAGTTTAACGAGCGTGAAAGGACACAAGATCGCTCGACAATATTTTCATGTTTAGAGTGTCTGAAAAGGGCTTAAAAGAAGATCTGTTATATTTTCAGAGTCCTGAGGGTGAGGTCAAGAGTGATAAGGAATCATGCAAATGAGGCTCAAACTCGTAGTCATGGAAAAGATAAAGAGGACTCCCGAGGCTATAGTCATTAGTGACAGCATGGACACCATCATGCAACCAGGATCTACTTAGGGAATCCATGTTATGGTAGGCTCTACCACCAAATGACGACACTTCTAAAGCAGTGATGAGGGTTCTGTGTCGCAACTTGGTGGGATTGATCCTATGGCAAAGCGGAAAAGACAACGAGATGCAGAAAGTGGGGGTGGAATCCTGACTTAAATGCAACGACTTGGGAGAAAAAGAAAATGAATTTTTACCAAAGGACTATCAAAACGCCCAAATATCAAAAAAAATTCCAAATACCCAAAGTAATATTTCCCGTGATCATCCAAAGAAAACTCCCGAACCATCTTAAATGATTTTCATTTTAGAAAAAATGACAAAAGGGTCTGAAAATTGACAAAAAAAGGGCCAAAAACCTCTATAAATAGAAGTTGGCGGCTCATTATCACCATTGTTAATTCAAAAATTGGCTAAAAGCCAAAAATGCCCCTTTGTGAAAAGAATTGATTATGGGAGCTTCGGTGGATGAAACAACCATCTGCTCGGACCAAGTAAGTATAAACTCTCTCCTCTTGTAAATTAAATCTTTCTTTATGCATTTAGTTTCATGTTTTGGGGGGACGTTGACCCTCAAAAGGTCGGCCCTAGGTCCACGTGGGTTGTCCTATGATAGGCAGCGTGTACACTCGGGCAGAGGAAAAACTGCATGCGTGTACACGCGACTGTCATCATTACAGCCCACGTGGACCCTTTATTTAATGGAAAAAAAAATTAGAAAGAAAGGGTTAACCCTCCTGAACTTGGTTTTTTTGCAGGATGTATGTTCATCGGAGGGAAAGAGAGCATGAGGAGATTAGTGCATTGGTCGAGGAAGACCCCAATGTTGTTGTTGCCTTAATGCAATTTGGGCTGCTAAAATTCTTCCTATGTCCTTTTATGCGAGCACAACCTAGGCTACTGAATGCCTTGGTTGATTATTGGCATCACAACGCAGAGGCCTTTATGTTGGAGGGGAAATCGCTAGTGCCAAAAATCGAGGACATATATTTTTTGACTAGCCTCTCTCGGCGAGGGGAACTAGTCAACTTCCGTACGTTTCCCTCAGGGCCTCACAACATATCGGAGTTGATTGGACTCTATTGTGAGGCGGCTACATATAGGACGAGCTCGCAAGTGCCGATAAGTAAGATCTTTGACTTAGCACTGTAGGCTATAGTGTTTCTTATTGGGCGGATTAAAGGGTCTGCCACTTTGCATCAGGCTTCCAGTGCACAGATGAACTATGCAGTTCAGTGCTTAAATGCACAGATTTTTTATTGGAGCACCACATTATTGGACTGTATGAAGAGACAGCTGACAGACTATTGGTCGTAGAATCAGAGGAACTTTGGGTTTGGAACCCTTTTTTTCTCTTTCTTCTTTGAAAGAGTGTCCAATTTCAGTCCTCAAGAGGTGGTACGGGGGCATCATTCTTCTCTTCCTGCAATATGTAGATGGGCAATGTTGTTGCCCCGACAGGGGGGAGGAAGGACCAATGAGTCCTTTGATGACAACTTTTTTGCTTGGTTGTCGCCACAGATCCCAATCATAGAGGATTACCCTTATGCTGGGATTGACTTCTCGAGAGACCCTGAGATACCAGTACCTCCTGGCGAGGAGTGAGGAGAGATGAGTAAGTTTGCATCGAATTTATTTATTTTTGTGAAACATATGTAATTTTTATGTTGTTTTTTATATATATCATTATTTTTATACCAGAGTATTTGAAAGATATGTGTCTATTATGTGCAGATGTGGGACCAGTGCGACATATGGATTATGTGAGGAATAGGCATCGTCCTCGGCCAGGGGTCACACCCACCGCTGCAGGGGGACTAGCAGCAGCAGGAGAGCTTCCAGCCCATGAGGCTGAGAGGGTGTTGAGATGAGTTGAGCGAAATTTTACCTCACTCACCCGCACAGTCCCCATAGCAGAGATTGAGGATCTACCACCATCTATGCAGCCTCATGTAGTGGGGACACCACGAATGTGGGTTCGACTATTTCAGCATTTGGAAAATGTTGTTGATCATTACAACAGAACCCACATGCCCTGACCTTAGTTAGTCTGGACTTTTCACTTGCCGAGAGCACTACTTGTATATATTTTTTGAGGGCATAAGCCCAATGACTCGTTACTGGTCATATTTTTTAGGCGCTTGCGTCCACCTATGTACTCTGATGATTACGATATTATATATGGATTTTTATGTCTTTTTATGTCTTATGGATCATATTTGCCTTTAAAAATGTATTTACATGTTTATGTGTATGTCTTTTTTATATGTGTGCGAGATGGCAGTCTAAGATTTGATTAGCTAGAGTATCTGTAACTTGGTTTAATCTCCTAGGAACATGAAAATATGTAATATAATCAAAGCTTCATTCTAAGAGACGTACCCTAAGGAATTGTTGGTGTAAAGTAGGATCATGAACACGGTAGACTCTATTTAACTGAGACACAACCAACTGAGCATCTAAATAGACCCAGAGATGAGAGATACCAAATGACATGGCGTCACGAAGCAACTCAATAACTGCGTTGTATTCAACGACATTGTTTGTGGTGTCGCCTAAACATATACCTCCTGAAGATAATAATTGGCCCTGAGGTGTAAAAATTACCCAAGTTGTGGAGGCTAGCCTCCAAGTGTGTCAACTAGCGTCATCTGCGTACCCAACGAACACCTCTGATTCACTTGACATCTGCCATAGTGGCAAAAGATAACATCAAAAATGACACATCCATAAAACCAAAAGAAACTAGAAAATAATAGTACAAAGACTATACATATGTTACAAAAAGTTACCTAAGGTGACCCACCTATGAGTAATACTTCTTGAGGTAGAGCCCATTTCTAGGCTCCACCAAAGCATTTCCCTCAAAGTCTACCAGAAAATAAGTGCCCTTTTTTAGAATATCTTTTATGATGAAAGGCCTGAACCACATGGGTTTGAATTTGTCTTCCCCCAGGGAGTCCTTATCTTGGTCATAGACCAGGACAAGGTCGCCTTCAGAGAAAATCTGAGGACGAATGGACCAGTCATACTAACACTTGACTTTTTGTTTGTGAGCCTCGTTGGCTAGGGCCGCATCATGACACTGCTCATTGAGACACTCAAGGTATAATAACTGCTCTTCAAGTGGAGAAGTGTCTGGCAGTGACTGTACTGCCAACTTTAGGGACAGGATCTGACATTCTATAGGAAAGACTGCTTCCATCCCGTAAACGAGTTGAAAAGGTGAGAAACCGATTGCAATCTTAACAGATGTTCGGTAAGCCCATAATGTCGAGTATAACATCAAATGCCAATTTGACTTGGCCGTATTGATCATTCGTTGTAGGAAGGTCTTAAGAGATTTATTTACAGTTTCCACCTTACCATTTGCTTGGGGGTAGTAGGGTGATGAATGTTCTTAGCACAACCCAAGATTTGATGTTAATTCAGTCATCATTTGGTTCTGAAAGTGACTTCCATGGTCAGTGACAATATCTCTCAGGACGCTAAACCTTGCGATTATCTGGTTGAACAAAAAGAGAGTTGCAGTCTCTCCATCATCTTTAAACGTTGGCATAACTTCGACCCACTTCGTGAAGTAGTCTATGGATACAATGATCTAATGGTGCCCCCTTTTTGAAGGAGGGTTGCATGTAGTGTAATCAATCCCCCACTTGATGAAGGGACCAATTGTGATGACAAGAAACATGGGAGCGGTATGTTCCCTCATCTTCCAAGAGAAGATCTGACACGGGTGGCACTTCTTGACCTATTCGATACAATCTTTGATTAGTGTTGGCCAGAAGTAACCAGCTCGTAAAATTTTTGGGGTTCTTTCCAACCCAGACAAATGAATTCCACATGCTCCAGTATGGAAATTTTTAAGCACGATTTTTTC
Source organism: Picea glauca (assembly GCA_000966675.3). Classification (NCBI taxonomy): domain Eukaryota; kingdom Viridiplantae; phylum Streptophyta; class Pinopsida; order Pinales; family Pinaceae; genus Picea; species Picea glauca. The sequence goes on from JZKD02S0334299.1 coordinate 214,527, forward strand.
TTCTTCATGAGTGAGGCATCGACGAAGAATGCAATCTACACCTCGACGATAGAGACTGTCCTTGAGGATGAGATAATTCTTGGCCTGATGACGTATACGGCAACATTTATCACAAGAAGCAGAGGCAGGGCACTTCAAATTCTAGAGATAGACAAGAATATCTCCATACCAGGGGTCTGAACATGCTATCAGAAACATATCTCCTTGGATAGGTAATTCTTCAGGCACAACATCACCTGACTCGACCGGAAGTTCCGAGATAAGTTCTGCGAAGACCAGTGACTTTTTGGATTTCACCGAAATGAAATCTAAGTCAAATTCCTAGAGGATAACTATCCATCTACTGATATTTATGTCGATTACCCGTCATGTCAAAACGTATTGAAACAGATTCACATCGGCAATGATGATGGTCTTGTGAAACAGAACATAATGATGGAACCATTGGACAGCATGGACTACTGCCAATGCAAGTTTTTCGATATGAGAATAATTGAGTTCTAGTCCAATGAGGCCTTGGCTCAGGTAATAGATCACATATTCTGAGAGAAAATCATCTTCCTGAACTAAGACCATGCCGATGGTTGACTCTATTGTAGCCAAGTATAATAAGAAATATTTGTTATAATCGGGTGGTCGAAGTAGAGGGGTAGTTGTGAGGGCATGTTTCAACGCTGTGAAGGAGCGTTGAGCGGCATCGTCCCAATGAAAAGGAACGTCCTTCTTCAGTAAGCGCATAAATCCCTTTGTGATCTCGACGTAGTTGGCGATGAAATGCCTCAAAAAGTTCGCCTTTCTTTGTAGACTCTGAAGTTGAATAATTGTGCATGGGGGAGGCAACTGAACTATTGCCTCAACCTTGAGAGGATCGACCATGATCCCTGTTGTTGACACTATGAAACCTAACAAACATCTTGATCTTACACAAAAGCTACATTTGTTTGGATTCGAGCGAATCCAGAAGTAGCGACACCGCTCAAAGATAAGTCAGAGGTGTGTGGGATGATCTGTTCTCTTGTGAGATCGTGACGCTAAATCATCTAAATAGGCTTTGACTATATGCTTGAGATCATGGAAAGAAAAAGACATGGCCCGCTGGAAGGTACCTCCGACATTTTTGAGACCAAAAGGCATCTTACAATAAGCAAATGTACCCCATGGACAAATGAATGCAGTTTTATGTTGGTCTTTGGGTTTGATTTGTATCTTATTATATCCTGAAAAACCATCCATGAAAGAAAAGGCCTCGCAACCTGCACATTCATCAATTATCTAGTCAATGAATGGTGTGGGAAAATTATCTTTTGGACAGGCTTTGTTCAAATCACGGAAGTCCGTACATACGCGAATTGTGCCCTGTTTCTTGTTGACTGGCACAGGATTTGACACCCATTGGGTCAAATGGATAGGATAGATAAAACTGGCTTTGAGCATTTTATCGACTTCAATATTAATGGTTGTTTCTTTCCTGGGATTGACTAGACGAAGCTTCTGTCGAATTGGCTTGGCATCCGGATAAGTTGTGATTTCATGTTCGACTATTTTTTGATAAATGCCTGGCATTTCCTCATAAGACCAAGAAAAAACGTCACATAATTCTTTAAATAAGTCTGTGTAGATTTGAATCTCGTTGGGGGAACAGTCACCTCGAACGAAAACATTCTCCACGACGCTAGGGGTTCTGGAGATATTAATCAGTATAGTTTGAGTGATAGTTTCCATATTACCCTCGGCATAAACTTCATGTGTAGCCAAGGGATTGATAGGACAAGACCTATCTCCAGTCATAGTCAAAGTGAATTCCCCTGCTTCGATTCTGCTTAACTCTAGGAGGATGTATGATCTGTGATGGAGATCGTCCCAGGGTTTGTCCGAACTAATCATTGCTTCAACGATTGCTTCGTCTGAGGGCAAGACTAAGTCTAATGAATTGGTACTAGTGAGGGAACCTTGAGCCTAAATAGGCTCTGGGAACAGATCTAACTCTTGTGCAGGAGTCGGATCGGTGTCGGCTGAAGCTTGCTGGACTAAAGAGTACGCTGCCTCTTCCACGGACAAGGGCATGGACATACCATAGTGCCCTGTCCCTTCCATCGTGGCCGATGGGGAAGGAAGAATCCACGGATTGTTGAAGTAAGTCGTGTGAAACGACGAAACTTGGAAAATCTCAACCTTATGGCGGTCTAATACAAACTTGACATCGCTTTGAGGAGGTGGGTAATTGAAAGTACCCATCAAATATGGGCACAAACCAACCCCTATGTTAACGACACCCGGTTGGGGGTTGTCAATCATTAGGACCGTGGATGCCCCCAATGAAGGGTCAGGTCTAGAGAAGGACAATTGATCAATGGTCACGATCCAGCCCTCGTGTAGAAACAACAAGACCCGGAAAACTGTAGCAACCACTGCCTGCATGCAATAGGTCCAACTCCTACCTAACAAGAGATTGTAGTTTAGGGATGCGTCAACTACTTCTACTTCGACGCACACGGTCTTCCCTCCTAACTGCACGGGAAAAGAGGGGATGATGCCATGTGGTTGAAATGAACAACCATCAAAAGCGGTAAGAAGAGTAGGTGATGGAGACAAAATGGGCTGGCCAATGGCCTTCCAACATGCCAACGACATGACACATGTAGAGGCACCCTCATCAACCACCGTGCGAAAAATGTTTCGAGTAAAAGTTTTTGTGGGGTAAGCCACTACTATCTGAAATGCTACGTGGTAAGGGAGATGAGGTTTTAAGTCGATTGTATCCAGCATGATTGTTCCCAGATTAGAAGTCTAGGAAGATCCTAAAGCGACTAACAAAGCTTTCCTCTGGGAAGGGCAGCTTTGGAGGACCTCCAAAGAGGACATCACACAAGGGGTTCAAGATAAATCCTCCACCACAGAATAGTTCTGGGTGGCCCTTGCATTTGGGTTGTGAGAAGATTTCTTGAATGCACCTTTTGGGATGCGTGTTATTGTTTCACCCAAAGTCTTCTCAATCTAGAGAGGAAGAGATGGGATTTCAGCTTCTTTTCCTTTCTTAGAGGTGCTTGGCTTACTATAGTCATGTGATCTAGTCGATATAAAAGTATCACCTTTCATCATATACACATTCGCGGATGAAAGATTGTTCAAAGACGGAGAGGGTCCTTGACTGCCCCCTTTCGCGCTTGTAGAGGCTTGGGTTAGGTTTTGCCCATGTTGGAATGGATTCGTTAACACAACAGGTTGTTGTTGTGACACAAACTTTTGGGCCTCTGCAAGCTGAGGGCACTGGTGGGTCAGGTGGTCTTCCACGCACAGGTTACACAGATACTTCGCCTTTCATTTTTCAGTGTTTCCCCCGCCAGCATTATTAGTGGGTTTCTTATCCCCCTTGCCCTTCTTTAGTTTTTTTTTCTTTCCATCAGGTCGTTGGGTGGCCTTTGGATTTTTTGATTTCACACTGTGTACATCCGACGTTTGGGTAGGGGGAGTAGCTGAAACAGTAGTTTGGTTGGACTCTATATGTTTTATAGACAATTGTTGCATTTGTTTTGTTAGTTTTTTAGCGGGCTTGGTTTGTGTTGAACCTACAATACCATCAGCATGTGGTCCAGCTCTCTGTCTGGTTTTATCAAGTATGGATCGTGGTGCATCGTAAAAACCTCATACAATAAACCAGACTGAGAATAAATTAGCTCAAGATGTTGAGATCTCATGATGGCATCTTCTTCGGAAAACACTCCCAACATTGCGACGTCTTTGGATAGTTGTGGGACGAAAGACTTAAGGAACCACTCAAGCAGGAATGCTGGTGGGACTGGTACCTTAATCAAACTCTTCCGACATCTCCACTCTCGGATGTGGTCAGAGATATAGTTCGCTTTTGTCTGTTCGAAATTGGCCAGCAATTCTATGCCAGCATCATATATCACAAGTAATTGGAAATGGTTTAGGAATGTCATTGCCAATTCGCCGAAGGAAGAATATCTCGAGTGGTCGAGCTCGATGTACCATTTCGCAGCACTCCCGATCAGAGTGCATTGAAACAATTGCAATTGTACGGAGTCATCTTTCAACAAATTAGACAAGCACCAAAGATGGAAGGTGGTCACATGATCCCCTGGATCTTCGTTAGGCTTGGCCTTGAACTTTGGTATGTCCGAAGGAAATTTCACTAGCATAGGAGGCCAACGTGGATCATGACAAATGGGGTCATTCAACAATATTGTCAAGTCTGGCAAATGTAAGGTTGCCAATAAAGGTAGATTTGGTTGGTGTTGTTGATAACCATGGAAAAAGGGGGCTGGAGTTTGGCTGGCACCAGGTTGCCAAGAAAATTTGGGTTGCTGGCTGGGGTTCTGGTAAAAACCATGGCCATGACCAGCATACGGATTTTGCATGTGAGGAGACATCATTGGTTGATTCCTGAAATAAGACGTAGATGGTTGGGCATGCATTACATTCAGAGGACTTTGGGTAGGGTTTCCCCATGTCGATCCCATAGGCATAGCACCTTGTCCAGGGTTCCATTGGTTGTGAAAAGAATTTCCCCAAATCGGCATTCCTGATGAGGGAACTGATCCTTGCCAAGAATTCCAAGGTCCTGATGTGCAAGAAGTTCCTGGGTTTTCCCCCTGTGCAGGAATAGTACCCTACATAGGATTAGGTTGGCCATAACCAAGGTTTCCCCCGGTCAAGAAAGTGGCTGACGAGAAAACATTGTTACCAAACGCACCAAACAAAGAAAATGATGTCGACCCTACCAGCTTATTATGAGAAGGTGGTCCTTGACTCCCTACTCCAAGTGAACTATGGTGTGTGTTTGGCCTGGCGGATTGCTGGTGGGTACCACCAAGTGAAGGGGACGAATGAGGTATATGACCTCCCCTGTAAGGGAAAGTGTTAAAAGGAGCTGAAGTGCCCCCCATGGGTCCTTGCAGAGGAATGTTAGAGCTCCCTGTCCCCAGACCTAAAGTATGTAAAGTGGAGTAAGATAGTACAGGGCTAGTACTTGTGCTAGGCATCCCATATGAGAATAGAGGGCCTGTCGCACTTTATGTGAAAGGAGTTGTAACCATCGCAAAAGATGGGATCGGGCCACTCCTCGAGGTAGAGGCAGTCGAGACCGTGGTGGCTCAGACTGGCGATGGTACGGTAGGAGGTGGAACACCCCTTGTGACGACAACCATGGTGGGAATATCAGGATTCCAAGAAGAAGAGACAGGATTTGCCTCCATTACCATCTGCTTTAAAGGTGTCGAAAGGTCCTTTAACAGAGGTTGGTTAGGTGTGATTTTCGGTGACCCGGTCACTTCAAAAGACCCTTGTTGGTCTAGCTTTCACCTTAGCGGTGGCGAGGGTGGCTCCAGTGTAACCGGTGGTAGGCCAAGAAGCCTTCATGACCGACGGAGCTCGTGATCCTCCACTGTGTGAGCAGATCAAAGACACCCTAGGGATTTCTATTCGTTCAACAACAACACACACTAGAAAAGTCCCTACAAGATAAAACAAGCAAACACTAAACTAGTTGGAAGAACAGTTATAACAACCAACACTAGAGAAACTTACCGGTGCAAGTGCAAATCGAACACGGAAGCACCCTCCGGGTAGACTCTGCAAAGTGTGGCCTGATGTCTATCCTAGGTACCATGGTATACCCCCACAGTCACCTGTGTATGTCCTTAAAAAAGATAGGCAACTAGGTTGCCAGCGCGCGAACAGTCACCAGGCGAGTACGGTCGACAATCGGGTAGACCACAATGAGTAGGGTATCGAGCTCGAAACCTATCAAGGGTATCGAAATCAATTGGTGCGGAAGACAACTGAGGACCTCGAACAGATTCGAGACCCACAAAGCTCCGTGGCAAATGCAATCGACAAAATCCCAAGACAAGCCCTCTATATGTGTTCTCCACTACGATTGGTTTGGATTTGGAGGAGTTATCTCTGCTACCTTTTCGCACGTGACCTCGTGTTTATCCCCTGTGTTAGAGGGGGGTCCTGGATAAATTTCACGATACTGGACTTTTAACACTCCCTAGCTCAGACTCCAATGTTTGATTTAATGGCCTTGAAGAGTTTCCTCTCCAACCTAATTCAAGGCCCTAACCCTAAACTAGTTGGTTAACCCTACAAACATAAAAGGTCTAATTAATCTTAGATTTAGCGTTAATTTTTATGGCTTGTCTTAAGTCAAAGGTTATGAAAGTGAAACTAGTGATGTTTGAAAGACGAAAGAAAATATAAACAAAAAGTTGGAAACAAAACAACTCCTTCTTGACTCAATTCTTAATCAACTTTTCAAACTAAAAATTTCTAAGATCTTTGAACAACAAACTCAAAACAGGATTTCACTCGACTACGAGCTACTTATCGTCTAAGTAAACCGTCAAGAACTTATGAAAGCAAATATTTTTCCTGGTTACTAATGCAAACCAACACTATTTAACCAAACAAAGAAATAAAAGATTTTATTTTTATTTGAATGCTCACAAAGAAAAACAGGAAAAATATCAACAAGTAAAGACCCAAAAGACATCTGGCCTAAGCGCATATCGCAAAGAGTCACTCTAAAAACAACACACAAGCATATTAAAAAGGACTCTCACACTTGTCTAAAAAACCCTATAAAAGGAAAATTTTGAGGAAAACTTCTTAATGACAGAGAAATTTATTACTATGATCAAACCTAAGTTACTAACCGTTATGACAAAGACCAAAAAATCTGAGAGGCATAAAATTTTGACAAAGAAAAGGATCACTGCCTCTCCTTAAACAAAAAATTTCTCAACAGGCACGTTGTTGACAATTCAACAGCCAGCGTGTGCATGCAAGCTGTGTAAAGTCAGGGCGCATGTACACATGTGCAGACCTTATTCAGGCCGCATGTACTTTTGAAACTCTCAAAAAATAAAAAGAGAAGCAATCAGGCACTAGCAGAGACTACTGGTATTGAGGACCAGAACCTCTTGAAGACTCAGAAACTCACTTTGACAGAAAAAAGGAAACAATTCAAAGAAAATTTCATAGAACAAACCAATTTGAGGTGGAACCTAAGCTATAAACTGCAAACAACAAAGACTAGAATGAGTTCCAACCCCTGAGAAGAATTACTTCTAATAGGGGAGAGAATGACTGCCTCTCTAAGAGAAATTTTCTGAAATCATACACGCGACTGACACTTCCTCAGATAGCATGTGCACGCGGGCTGTGTGAAGGTAGGGTGCGTGTACACGCGTGCAGACCTTGTACGGGCCACGTGTACCTCTGTGGGTCATGTAAAAAAAAATGCAATCAAGCAAAGAGACAGAGACAACTGGTATGGATGACCAAAATCTTTGTTAGCTCAGACTTTTGCAGAAACTTTAAAAACAAGGAATGAAACCAGTTTTTAAAAATACCCAAGAAAAAATATTCCCAGAAACCTTAGAGATCCCCAGTATGGTCGCCAATTCTATTGTGGATGGGAATCCCTCCTATGGACTTAGCATTTAAGGGCTCTAATCATGCATGTAGAAAATGACCATTTCAAAGGCCTCAACTATTTCCTATTCTCCCAACACAAAACCCCACATTCATGCAATACAAAGGTGTAAATGAGATTCAATAACTCTACCTTAAGTCCTTCGTTTGATGTCGATCCCCTTTCTTTCACTCGCTCTTTGATTGCAGGCATCCTCCCAAATTTGAACTACATTCACACATGAACAAACAAAAAGCTACAAATATGCATTTCATATACTAATTGCTAGGTTAGTTGTGACAATATCATAAAATAGACATTCAACTTGAACACATGATATGGCAGGATAGGAAAAGTATTCCTTTTTGTATTAATCATCACAATAGTAAACTTACAATATGTGGTCAGCACTACTCCTCAAAACTGATCCTGGGCTCCTCTTCAACTGTCCTCCAACTGCTTTGCTCTATACTTCTCTTTGCACAAGGATGGCTAAAGGTTGGGACAAGGGGAATGCTCAATTGGGTATAGTCTCTTTACTATGATTTTCCTCCTTTCAAATGGAACCCTTATCCCTTCTTTTATAGGCTAGAAGGAGCTAGGTATTTGGTCGAATGACCGACCATGCATGGCCAGAAGGTTTAGTTAAGTTGCCCAAAGCTGTGTGTTCCATCAACAACTTTCCTTTTTTTGTGCTTTTGTAGGTACACGCGGGCTATATTGGGGCAGCTAACATGTACACACGTGCAGTGATAGAGCAGGGCACGTGGGCCTTTATAAAGGGGGTTTTTAAGAAGATTTGTTCAGTAGTGTTTTGGCAAAGAAGAAATATGAGATGCCCTGATGCCAAGTAAGTATGTCTGGTGCAAATTAGGGTTATAACACTTTCATTCTGGCAACTAGGGAAATTGTCTCTTCAAATTCGATTCCTTCAATCTGTGCATGTCCTTTACATACCAATCTAGCTTTGTTCCTTGTAACTTGTCCATCTTCATTTAATTTATTGCTGAAAACCCATTTTGAGCTGATCACATTCTTATTCTTTGGTCTTGGAACTAGTTCCCAAGTGTCATTTTTCTCTATTTGATCCAATTCTTCATTCATGGCCTTATTCCAAAATTCATCCTTGTTGACTTCTTCAAAACAGTTTGGTTCAATTGTAGATAAGAATGCTAGGTGTGTTTGTTCTGGTGAACGGATTTTTCTTCTAGTCTCAACTCCTGCATCTTTGTTTCCAATAATCTGATCTAAAGGATGATTATTTTGTACTCGTTTGCTATATGTCTTTGGAGATACTTTTTGAACTTGCTCTTCTATTTCTATCGGATTCTCTTCATCTTCCTCTTCTAGTTCATCTTATGATTCTTCTTCTTCGAAAAGTTGTTCCATTGATTTGTTTTCTTCTTCCTTTGATTTTGGTCTGCCTATTTCATCAATTGTTACGTTGATGCTTTCCACAACTTTGTTCAATCTTAGATTGTAACACTTGTATGCTTTCCTTGTACTTGAGTAACCAATAAGTACTCCTTTTTCCACACCAGAGTCAAACTTTCTCATTCTCCCATATTCTCTTTTGATGTAGCATTTTCTTCCGAAGTGCTTCACATTTGTTGGTCTTCCTTTCCATAGCTCGTAGGGAGTTTTATCAATGTTGTTTCTAAGCATTACTTTGTTTTGAATGTGAATTGTTGTATGCATTACCTATGTCCAAAATATATCTTTCAATTTAAAATCCATTAGCATTGTTCGATCCATTTCTTGTACTGTCATGTTCTTTCTTTCAACAACTCCATTCTGTTGAGGTGTCCTAGCAACAAAGAATTGTCTTTTTATTCTATGACTGTTGTAGTAGTCCATAAATTCCTTTGAACTGAACTCTCCTCCATTATCAAATCTCAATCATTTGATTCTTGAATCCATCTCATTTTCAACCATTTCCTTGTAGATCTTGAAGTTTTCAAAAGCTTCTAACTTATTCTTGAGAAAGAAAACTACAGTCATTCTTGTATAATCATCAACTAATAACATAAAGTATCTCTCACCTTTTAAAACCTTTGTTGTAGTTGGTCCAACTAGATCAGTATGCACAATTTCCATTGGTCTTGTTGTTGAATATTCCTTTGATTTGAACCTAGTCTTTGTTTTCTTTCCTTGTTGACAATGCTTTCATAAAGTGTTGGTTGGTTTCGTGATCTGGGGCATTTCTCTGACTGCGTCTCTTTTGTTGACTTTGACAAGGTTATCAAAATGCATGTGACACATTCTTCTGTGCCATAGCCAACTTTCATCTTCCTTTCCTAGACAACACTTTTCATTTCCAAATTCACTGAACACATATACGTTGTTTGAAGTTATTGCAGCTGTACCGACCAATTTCCCTGAACCTTCTCTTCTTATCTCACACTTTTGTGAATCGAAAGTAACTTTATGACCTTGTTCACACATTTGACTTACACTTAGAAGATTATGTTTCATATATTCTACCAGTAGAACATTTTGTGTCTTTTTATTCTTGTTCCCAATTCGAACTGTGCCTTCTCCAATAATTTTCACTGAATTATCATTTCCAAAGGAGACTAATCCATTTATTTCCTTTCGCAATGTAAGAAATTTGTCTCTTTCACCTATCATGTGTTTTGAACACCCACTTTCAACATACCAACCATGTTTCTTTTGCTTAGCTTGTAGAGTGACTGTGCATTCTTCATTGCTATATTGATCTTGCTTTCTTATCCATGTCGTTTTCTGAGGTTCTTGTCTATGAATGTTGTTATTCTATTGAGGTACTTTAGGAGGGACTGTCATTCTGCAATTTTTGGCCACGTGTCCAAAATTGTTACATTTGTAGCATTCCACTTCAGTGCTCAAAGATTCAAACCTGTTGTAACTTCTTCTTTGTGTTTCACTAGGTCTTCTTGAGTAAACCCTTTGTGTATGACTCTCAAAGTTGTTATTGTTCGCGTTGTTAGCTCTGTAATTCACAGCTTTATGTCCAAAATTATTACATGCATAACATAAACCAAAAAATATAGTTTGATACCTGGGAGTTGAATATCTTATGAAAGAAGGTGCTCTTATGAATCTTTCTTCTTCTTGAGGCCTATCTATCTATTGTTGATTATGAAATATGAATCTTCTTGGTGGAGGAGTGTTCCTGTAATCTTTCATGTACATCTTCATATCCCCTTTGATTGTTTCTGCATAGCTTTTTGGATTTGTTTCTTTCTTTGTTGTTTTGGAGCTTGATCCATTTTCTGTCTGATTGTATCCAAGTCCAGACTTGTCAAGATGAGATTTTTGACTGTTGATAATGTCATCCAGAAATTTTGAGCTATTCTGCATATTTTTCTATTGAATATCCTTTCTTAGTGTGACAATCTCTGCTTCCAAGTTTCCAATGATTTGTCATTTTCTTCTAGTTGTTCTTTGAGTGCTTCCTTAATTCTTTTATCTTCTTCTATTTGAACCTTCAATCTTGTGATCATTTGTTCTAGTTCTCGAGTGTTCTTTTTCTTGTCTAGTTCTGCTTGTAGTTTTTTGTTTTTCTTCTTTTCTCTTCTGATAACTTCTATGGCACACATTAATTCTTCTCGATAGTCAACTTCTGCCTCTTCAATTTCGTCTTCGACTTCTTCATATCCTTCTTTGCCTTCTTTATATTCTTCTTCAGAGTCTTCTTTGTCAGAATCTTTTATTGCCGTGAATATAACTCTTCCTGTCTCACTGTCACTGATTTCATCTTCATCTGATGATGAGATGTCTTCTTTGATGCATAAGTTTTTCTTGAAATCTTTCTTTGTAGTTCTTTTGCCTTTATATGTGTGTTTTCCTTTTGAGTAACCTTCATCATTTCTCTTTTTCTTATGAGGACATTTGTTAGCAAAATGACCAATACTATCACAATTAAAACAAATTAAAGGAAGATTACCTCTATACCTACCATTAGTTCCCTTGTTCAGTCTTTTGACGAAGTTGGCCACTTCTTCATCATCTTCCGAGATGTTGTTGCTACTGCTATATTCATCTTGTTCCTTTTTCTTGTTCTTTGATCTTTTGGATGCTTTGAAGGCTACTTCTTTTACATCTGGATTTTCCTGTTCAGTTTTCATTTCATATGCTGTGAATATTCCATGCAGTTCGTCCATGCTTATTGAGTTCAGATACGATCTTTCTTTTAGTGTTGATATCTTAGGGTTGAATCTCATAGGAAGAGATCTTAGTACCTTTTGAACAATTACAGATTCTTCGATTTCTTCTCCCAATCCTATGATTGCATTCGCGGTTTCGTCAACTCTTAAGAAGTAGGCTACAATATTCTCATATTCCTCCATTTTTAGTTGTTCGAACTAACCTCTGTAAGTTTGATGTTTTGTTGCTTTGAATTTTGTATCTCCTTCATAAATATTTCGAAGCTTGTCCCAAATCTCTTTAGTAGATTTAGAATGTGCAAGTTTGGTGAATATTGTTTCACTGAGACCATTCAAAAGTGCATTTGTAGTTTTGGAATTATTCTGACCAAGTTTCACTGTTTTTTCATTTGTTAGTGGAACTGCTGGTACTGTGTATCCATCTACAATTGATTGCCAAATTTCAAACCCCTGTGCTTGTATATATGTCTTCATCCTTATGCTCCAAAAAACATACTTTTGTCCATTAAAGTGTGGTATTCCATTTTTATATGAGTTGGTACTCTCCATGATCTACCTTTCAATGGTTAAACTGATTTCTAAAGGAACCTTCTCTGATACCAATTGTTGGATTACTGAGAGGGGGGGTGAATCAGTAATAGTGTAATTATAATCCTTTTTCTCCAAATAATCCAAGTGTTATATCAATGTAGAATTATTATCCAAT
>JZKD02S0334299.1:248428-274991 GCA_000966675.3 Picea glauca
TTTTAGGCTCTAGAATAGGCTTCCAAATGCTTATATCTCATTAAGGTAGTGAGCCTACTCCATTTCTAGTGATTCCACCAAGCGCAAGGAGCTACGAGCCCAAGCTTAAGCTACAAGTAGTCAGGTATGACTTCTTGAATACAAATCATAATCATTTTGACAGTGTTGGTCAATCTGAATTTATGCATTAAATTAGGCCACAAGCTCCAATCCCTAAAACCAGTGTCAAATAGGTCATTAATGGACTGGATGCTCCTCCTAGAAAGCTTCTTGGATAAAAAACAAGAAGACCCAACCAAGGGTTTCTCATCAAAGAGCACCAATGTTGACCACCATAGAATATGGTCATTGAAAGAAAGACCAACCTTGAGGGAGGGATCCTTCCACACCAGGGAGGACTTGTTGGCCTCCCAGAGCTTCCAAACACTGTGAAACACGAAAGTGCCAACAACCTTGACCTTGGAGGGCATTAACAAAATTGTTTGGAAGGAGAGACCTCGCCGAAACTTTTTACCTAGGGGTCACCCTTGTTAAATATGATAAATGTTCAATATTTTCCAGACCTTTTGGTCATCCATTGCTCAAATCACCCTCTTGGCATGTAGACCTTCAACTTCCAAACACTTTGAAGAAAAAAAGTGCCAACAACCTTGACCTTGGAGGGAACTAACTGAATGATCTAGAAGGAAAGGTTTGTCCAAGACTTTTTACTTAGGGGTCACCCTTGTTAAATATGATGCATGTTCAAGATTTTCTAGGCCTTCTAGCCATCCACTACTCGAATCACCCACTTGGCACATAGATCCTAAACTTCCAAATACTCTGAAGCATGAAAGTACTTGTTATCGCACAATTTGTACTTGTCCAAAGCCCCAAAAGCAAGTAGGCTTAGATTGGCGTAACACGGAGTTAGTCCTATCACTATCAGCCCAACAAGATACCTCTTTCTATTTAGGAGGAGAAAATACTCACTCCAAGGGAGACATCCTAGGACCTAGTTGGTTGATGAAGGGAAAAAAGACAAGGTAAAAACCAACCCCTCTCTCTAGGTCACTTAAATGAAAGAACTCATTTTGGTCAAGTTCAAAGGGTCGAGGGAAGTTAATGTGAATGGTACCTTCCCTTTACCAATGAAACAACATGCGTTATAGCAACAATCAATGATACCAATGCTTGAACAAATAGTGACTTTATGAAAAAAAATCTGATACTTGACAAGTTTATACATGGAAAAGATAAATATGTAGCAGATGTAATCTATCTAGAAATTGCAACTTGTTTGGGTAATATAACGAGATATTAAAGCTTCACAATGATAATATTTTTTCCACTTGCAAGTTCTAAGTAGATACAAGTCAAATAAATATGTTTCAAAAGGCTGTCTAAACACTTATAACAACAACAAATTGACAGTGATGACAGCAGTCAGTATATGATAACAACTACAATGTATCTCAGAAAATGCACTTATTTAGACAATATAACAAGATATTTAGAGTCTTAAATGATAATTCTTTGTCATATGCAAGTTCTAGAGATTTATCAATCATCAAACAAACTGTCCAAAATAATTGTAACGACAACAAAATAGGAGTAATGACAGTTGTAATAAAACCTTCATAAATGTACTTTGAAGAGGCAATTAAATGCACACTTTTAGCTTTGATTGATTGTACCTTGCCTCATACAAATTCTGGGTTGATTTAAAAGGTCATATAAGCTTGGATAGCCTGCTAGGTAATGGTTGTAGCAGTGATTATGACAACAAAAAGGTATGGTTAGTTTACTAGGCTAGGTTAGTGTTAGTGTTAGTTAGTAAGAGCTTCAAGGAAGAGAGTTTGAAAGTTGTTTTGATCTCATTCATCCACAAGAGCATAGAACTTAGTGCCTTTAGGGGCTTATGGAGTCAATAATAGTAACAATATCACTTGGGAAATAAAGCAATGATAATACTTGTCCAAGGAAAGAGGTAGATGCAAGAGGTGTTGGCACTTCAAGGCCTCAAGCATCTAAGTCTTAAGAGAGGTTTTGCTAGAGAATAAACACTTCTAGGCCCTAGAACACCTTCCTTCCTTAGGCTTTTGAAAGTTAATTAGTAATTAGAGTGAAGTTACCAGAGAGATATCACTTTAGGGATCTAGTAACCACTTCCAAAACAATGTATAATTGGTAATTCAAGCTAGTAGAAAAGTTATAGGTAAAAAGAAGCACTTATGTTTCTCCCCTAGGGTTTAAACAAGCAATTTCATAATTTTTAACATGAAACAAGAAAATTTTACCACAAACATTCATTACATGAATAAAATGCATATTTTCTACTTACTTCACCAAGAATAATCAAGTCAAACCCTAGTTGAAGACCATTCCACCATGAAAAAATCCAAGATACACCACCATAAAGCTTCCCCAAGAGATGTGCACTAGTTATTTCAGTCAATAGCCCTTGAAAAGGGCTAAAATTTCAGTCCACAACTTGTGTGTGATGAGTTATCCTAAAATGAATGTTAGTTTTGTCTTATTTATACCAAAATTGTGACCTTAATTTGTTTTTTAGGTAAAAAACAAGGCCGACCTGACCAGTTTACTACAAAAATTACATTTTGACCAAAATTAATTCAACTTGCATCTAAATAGGCCTCCAAAGGTGACGTCATGCCCCTCTAGGGTGATGTTGGGCCTCAAGTGTGGGATGTTGGGCAAAGGAGATGAAACGTTGGGCCTCCAAAGGCCTAAAATTTTTCCCACATGTGCCAATAGCCTCATGAATGCCTCCAAGGTGACAACCCCAACTAACAAGTGATGTCTAGGGTTGTAGAGGTGATGACGTTCAAGGCCTCCCAAGGCCAATGTTCAGGTCGGAGGAGCATGAAACCTTAGGTCTAGGTCCTCCACAGTGCCTCCAAAGGAAACATCCTTCCTTCTTTTGGTGCAAGCCTTCAGTCTCTTCTTACCCCCTGGATGGGGTTTTAGCGTCCATCTGTGGGCTTTGAGCCCCCATGAAGGTTCGAGCTAATCATTCTCTCATTTGTACCTATCCACCGGGTAAGGTCCTGTAGAGATAATGAGTACGACCTCTAGGGGTTCATAAGTCACAAGGATCATAGCATGTAAATCACATCCAATAATTAAATTACTCAAACATGTGCATTAAACCCCCCCTTATCCCCAACAAATGTTCAAAGACATTATGCAATTTGACAAGTTAGGTTTGGAGAGGGTATCAGGGTGTCCTATTGGGCTAATCCCCCTTAAGTTTGGGGTGTTTCTCATTTGGTGTCAAGTCCAAGTCATGCAAGTGTATGAGGTAGCATGGGGTAAATATTTGGGCATGGGGTGCATGTGATAACAGGGAAATGTAAAGTCTTACCTGTGGGTGCCTTTGTGGAGGGTGAGTTGCACCTTGTCATGGATGCAATTGTTTCCTATCCCATTCATTGCCATTTATTCTTAGCTTTATTTCTTTTGATCTTTTTCTCTTGTGCTACAAGGGAATAGTTGAGGGCCACTGTCATGATTTTATGACCAAAAGTGACAATGTTATCCACAAAACATTTCACAAAAATGAGAAGGTTGGCTTGTAATGAGACCCCCTTTCTCTTGGCTATGCCACCAAGAGCCACTACCTTGGTTTGGTGGCCAGATAGGTGGTAATGTCATACTGCTACATGTTCATGGTCATCATAGGTCAACTTGTGATGTGACCTCCTATCCATCAACTAGTACCTTGACTGTTCATGTTATCTTGTGGGTCCCCTTTTCTTGTTGAGAATATTTTCACTGCTTTCTCGAGGATCCTTGGGTGAAGCATATCGAAGGTTTCAAAATTGGCTTTTAACTCTTTCCAGCTACTTTTACCCTCTAGGCATTTAGCCCCTTCTTCCCACGAGGTAAGGCACAACCCTTCCTAGTGTAGCCAATATCAATGCCCAAAAAGAAAGGGGAGATGGAAGGAATAAAGATGGAAAGTGGTAAGTATGGGGGGAACAAATGATGACTCTTCAAATATCCACCCAGTAGCAACCCATCCTAAAGGGAAATCAACTTACTAGGGCACTATGTCACCCTTCCAAGTTTGAACAAGGCAAAGAGCATAATTTCCAAGAAAACGTCATGAAATGAAGAAGGATTCAATACAACATGTTCAAGTGCTTTAAAAATCAGAGTGATACATACCATGATACCCAAACTCATTACCTCATGGAGCAAAACCCACTGCTACTTCAGGACTAGACTGGTGTGATGGACGCTACTACTGGTGATATGTGGACTGCTCTTGAAGAAAAGAGGGACCCTCTGGGACTATGCTTAGGTCAGTTGGCGCTCAGCACTCCATGTTTGAACCTATGGGCCTCGAAACATGATCTCCTTAGTTATCCCTAGGATAGGGGATAACAGTACCAACAACCTTGACCTTGGAGGGAGTTAATAGAATGGTCTGGAAGGAGAGGCCTTGCCAATACATTTTACCTAGAAGTCACCCTTGTTGAATATGATGCATGTTCAATATTTTCCAAGCCTTTTGTCCATTCACTGCTCGAATCACCCACTTGGTACATAGACATTGAACTTGCATTATAGTTCTGATAATTCGCATACTGCCCATTTCCTTGGGAGTACAACATAGTGCCCAGTTGGTTCTCCAAAAGCTAGGTTGCTTGTTAAGCTTAGCCCAAAGAAAATTATAGAGAGTATCCTCCCACAAGTCATATGTTACAAGCCTTGGAGGGGACCCAATAGGAAGAATAGTAGACATGTGTGACCACCATCACCTTAGTACATATATGAAATTTAGTAGCTAATGTGAGCAACTTAGTAACCCATTTATCGATTTTTTTTTAAACCTCTAAACCACCACCTCCCAAAGTTCCCAGGGGAAGCCTGAAAGGTAAAGGGGATGCTAAGAAACATAAAAATTTGTTCACTCTAGACCCAATTCCAATTTAGGGAATCAAGTTAAACTGACCTTGGTCACTAACTTTGCAAATAACACTAAGTTTTGACCCATTGAATGCTAGACCTAGAAGCAACAAAAAACACATCAAGGCAATCCATTGTATTTTTTCATGATTGTTGGTCCTCAGTGATGGTCAAGAAGGATTCATACATGAAATGGTCATTGAAAAGTTGTCCCCCTTCAAGCCAAGGGAGGGGAATTCCATGAATGTGGCCTAGACTCACCAAAGAATTAAGCAAGTATCCCAGAGCTTTAGTGGGAATAACATAGAGTGGTGGAGCTAATAAACATCCTTGTTGAATGGATAGAAACAACCTTATCACCTTGGAATTGCGCCTATTGATAGAGAGACAAGTTGAAGAACTAGTAAAGAGGGTCTCTACACTATTGATGAATGCTAGACCAAACCCCAAAGCCTTTAGCATGGCTAAAATGAAGGGCCACTCAACCTAGTCATAGTTATTTTCAAAAACAATTTTGATTAACAAAGCCTCAAGGGTAGAGGAATGAGCCCATTCCATGCCCTCCTAAACAACAACATTGTCAAGAATATATCGCTCCCGAATGAACCCTATGTACTAAGGGCATATGATTTTAGTCAAAATATGCTTCAACCATAGCACATGGGCTTTGGCCAAGATTCTGTAGGAGGTGTTGAGCAGAGTAATAGGATGCCAATTAGTGACAATATTATCTTGGTCCCAAAACTCGAGATACACTGAACAATATCCTTGTTTAATTCCCCCACCACCTCACAACAAGGGAGCACTAACTTAGGACTTTCTTATAAACATAGAGAAGATCAAAACCAATGAAATCCCAAGTAGCAATGTGAAATTTACATGGAAAACCATCGAGCCCAAAGGCTTTGTCTACCACAATCTCATGAAGGGTATTGGCTAGTACATCTAGGGATAACTCATGGTCACAAGCTCATCATCGGTGTTCATAAAACTTGCAAGGCACCATCAATACATTTTTGGGTGGCCTCAAGCTGCTATGGGGAGGCCGTGGAAGTGAGAAACCATTAGATAATGTTAAACCAACTCATACTCAATATTTTCATATTTGATCATCTAACTCAAAAAGGTTGGTATGGATTCCTTCTCTACTTTAGTAGATTGAACAAGCTAGGACTTTGAAAAAAATGTTGGTGGCTCCATCTCTCAACTTAAATTAATATTATTATAACAAATTATTAAATTAGTACTATTTTATTAAAACAACGTATTATTTATTTCATTCTATATATTTTATATTTATTTGTCTATAAACAATTATTTTTCCAAATTTATCAAAAATATAATCCATATCTCATTCACAGGTTCCACAATTAAAAAAACGCGGTTATGTCGACCTGGATTATTATCAGTTATATCACGCCAGCGTAATCCGATTGTGCGATCATGCATTCGGGTGAGCGAAGAGCTAAACAGCAAAGTCATCGGGTCATAAAAGGGCGCAACAGCAAAATCAACGGTTGAGGATGGCCGTTATACCAACTTATTGAAAAAAAACACCCGGTTATGTCGACCCCGGCTAGCATCAGCCGGATAAACTAACTTACGGAAGCAATGCGTACAGCTCTGGCATGGATTTTGATGGAGATGATTTCTGGTTGGTTGGTGGTGGATATAACGCTAGACGGAGGGGAGATACGCTTGGAAGATCTGGCATCTAACGGTCGAATATGATCCGGTAGAGAAGGACGACCGGCTATGCATGATGGGACTTGTTCTTCAATTCTGTTGAATAA
The DNA here is from genome assembly GCA_000966675.3 of Picea glauca. Taxonomy (NCBI): domain Eukaryota; kingdom Viridiplantae; phylum Streptophyta; class Pinopsida; order Pinales; family Pinaceae; genus Picea; species Picea glauca. The sequence goes on from JZKD02S0334299.1 coordinate 255,139, forward strand.
AGCAGGTGGGCTATGTATGTGAGATTTGCCAAAATATCTGTAAATTGTTGTGGATATAGTTCGTCACAACAAATCTAATAAAATATTTAGTTATAAAATAGATAAAATCTAAAAAAATATAGAACATTAAAACATATTTATATCATTCACAAATAAACACAAACATATTTACATCATACACAAATAAACACAAAATATGATCTTGGAAGAAAACCCAACTAGAAAGTGAGGTTGCTATGCTCTTTTTTCTTTGGTAAAGAAATGATGCAAGTACAAAGAAATAGGCACTCTCTGTGGAGTTGCCTTTGACATAATCTATCATCCTATGTTATGCTCAGAGAATACCACTCTCGTATGTTTTGCTCGGCTATGGAACAAGATACCATACAAAAGAATGGGGACCCCTTCTCCTCCTAGTGGCTCAGTTTTTAACATAGCCCCATAGCCATCTAGGGATAGGTTTTTTACTTCCTCAACCTTCAATTGTGATAGGGTTTTAAACATTCTAGAATGTTCTTAGAAAATCTAGTACTTGGCTAGCCCCACATGTCTAAGTAATGGAGGTTGACATGGCATCCACTTGCACCATGGTGATCAATATGGTAGGTCAACTTGCGAGAGACAAATCCAATAAGTGGTTAGCCCCACATGTCTAAGTAATGGAGGTTGAAATGGCATCTACTCGCACCATGGTGATCAATATGGTAGGTCAACTTGCGAGAGACGAATCCAATAAGTGGCTAGCCCCACATGTCTAAGTAATGGAGGTTGACATGACATCCACTCGCACCATGGTGATCAATATGGTAGGTCAACTTGCTAGAGGTATAACTTTCTCATAAGAACTTTGATTGACGAGAAAGGTATCGATGTGTAGAATTTACAATTTTTCTCTATAGTAAGGTTTGGATTAAAAAAATTGTCGTTTGATGGATCAAAAAAGATCTCAAAGATTTCTGACTGTTTTTTGGACCCGAATTTCCAAATTTGAACCAACAACAATAATGACCCTGCAAGATGACTCTTCCAATTTTTCCACCAAAAAAGTAGTGAGATAAATGACAAATAATATAATGATCCAATCCAAATCAATGTATGCCGGATTCTACTTGCATTACAATATGGTCCAATACAATTACCAACCCTTTCACCAAAAATCAATAATAAATCTTTAAAAATATATATATTTGTTATGTTGTAATTTATACATAATTATTTGCATTTACAATGTTGCCAACAAATATGTTGGAATTTGGTAAGATTTTTCATTTACGTTATCAACACTTTTCTTCTCAAAGCACAATTGTAATCATAGTTATAGAAAATTTGGGATAATGTTAAGCTTTAAATATTCCTGGAAAAAGCAATGAAAATCATATGACAAAATACTCCTTTCAATTTGGATAGTGCTAACCCTTTTACTATTCCATGTCGAATCAATATTTAAGAATCAAAATAATGTTGAGCGCGAATTCATGATGCGCATTTTTTCAAGTATGAAGCTCGTTCAATGCTAAGCATGAATAGTTTTGTGGCACATTTGCACAAATGTCATTTGATTTGTAGATCTTTGTGCAGTTTGTATCTATATCTCTCTTTTGTTTGTTTGAAGTGTAATGGTGAGCACTAGATTAACAATGTAAACTATCAATAGGTAAACTTGCATCTCACAAGTATTTTGGAGTATTTGTCCTTCAATTGATAATTATTTTGGAGTATTTATCTTTTTAATTGTATAAGTTTTATTATATTAGTGTAAATTCATTTTAATTGCATGATAGATCTCAAGTTAAGATGGATTTATGTTAGTTATATATAAAGAGAGATATACCACATATCAAATCTTCACACATCTCTTTCATAATGAGCACCACACTATTGATATGTTTTAACCAAAATCCATCTTAACTTCAATTTATTATGAGCCAAAAGGGATACAATTCCTTTAGGGGCAAACCTTCCTCAAGTTTTTCAATCTAAAAAAGTTTTTCACCTTGAGGGACTTGATCTCTCTTAGGGCATGATAGATCCGGAGTTAAGATGGATCACGTGCCACATGTCAAATTCATGTTGAACACAAAACATCTCATTCACAGTGAATAGCACACTATTGAAATGTATATATATAAAGTTGATATTGAAATATTTTACTTAGGCAGACATTGAAATATTTTATTTATGACCAACATTGAAATATTTTATTTATAATTAGTATTGAAATATTTTTTTAAATGCTACATGTCAACTCCATGTTAAGCATTAAAAGAATTACACATCTCCCTCATATTGGGATGTAGAAAGCATCTATAGATTTTTTTTACTTTCAATTACATAAATATGTATGTATGCATGTATTTAAAGTTGATGTAAAAATATTTTAGTTAAGATGGACATTAAAATATTTTGTTTATAATAAACATTGAAATATTTTTGTATTATTAATATTTTTTAAATATAACGTGTCAACTCCATGTTGAACACAAAAGAAAGTACACATCTCCCTCACAATGCATTGTAGAAAGTGTAAAATATCCACTAAAGTTTTGGGGATTTTTACTTAGTTTAGCAGTGTAGACATTTCGTCAAACTATTTGTACACAAGCATTGTATCAAACAGTTTATATGTATTTCTAATCTCTGTTGTGATTTACAATGAAATACCAATATTGAGACTCAAAGAAATTTATTGCATTAAATATTTGTGACAGTTGAAGTACATTGAAAAATCCAACAAACAATACAATAGCAATAAATGAGGAACCTGGTATATATTTTGTAGGCCACTTCTGCAAATACCTAGATGAATATGGTTGTAGATGATAGTTGCATGTGTTCAGCCTTCCTAGCAGTAGTGAACTCGTTGCCAACAATAATGAAAACAACCACAAGTGAAGGAAACCTTCTCCACAAGGAACTCAACCCCCACCTCAGTAAACTCGACCCCTGCTACAAAAAACTCGGCCAACAACAGTTCTCTCGGTCCCAACACCTGAGAATTGACCCCAAACAACAAGAAAACGTGGCCCCTTCGACAATAAATGCAAACACGAATCAGTTCGACCCTCCTCAATAAGAACTCGGCCTCTAAGATTGGGAAACTCAGTCCACTAACACAAGAAATGCATTCACAAACTCAACTCGCCCTCCTCAAGCAAAATCGATCTCTACAAAGGGAAAATCAGTTTCCAAATGATGAAATCTCGGCCACAATAAAAATAACTTAGTGATCTTTCCTCCACGATCATCTAGGGTGAATAGTCTCACCACTGAACCCAGTCTTTCTCTAGGATTTTTCGTCCCAAGAGCCAAAAGCCACAAGAGCTCTTCAAATTCCTTTTGCAAAATAAGTCATGAATGAATTAAACAATACACCTCCATTCTCTTTTATAAACCTCAAGTGACTTTTTCACTCCCCCCAAAATAACGTAAAATAACTTTATAAATCTTTTAGTCATTTTCTCCCAAAAGTAACTTTTTACCCCTTTTTAATTTAATTAATTAATTAATATCAACTTTAATATTTCTTTTCTCTCAAATTGACATTAATTAAATAATTCTCTTTATCTGAATATAGCCTACAGGAATTAAATAGACTATTAAGTCCTCCTATGAGAAAAAGAAACATTAAAGTTGGGTGAAAAAGAAACATTAAAGTTAACATTAAATAATTGATTAAATTAAAAAGAGGTAAAAAGTGGCTTTTGGAAGAAAATGATTAAAAACTTTATAAAGTCATTTTATGTTATTTTTGGGAACAAAAAAGTCACTTGAGTTTTATAAAAGAGAATGGAGTTTCATTCTCTGATTCATTCATAACTTATTTTCCAAAAGGAATTTGAAGAGCTTTTGTGGCTTTTGGCTCTTGAGACGAAAAACCATAAATAAATATTGGATTTAGTGGTGAGACTATCCACCCTAGTTGATCGTGGAACAAATCACTCAAGTCTTTTTATTGTGCTTCAATGTGGCCAAGATTTCGTCATTTGACAACTAATTTTCCCTATGTAGAGGTCGATTTTGCTTGAGGAGGGCGAGTTGAGTTTGTAGTTGCATTTCTTGTGTTGGTGGAATAAGTTTTCTTATCTTAGAGGTCGATTTCTTATTGAGGAGGGTTGAATTGATTTGTGGTTTCATTTAGTGTTGAAGGGGTCGAGTTATCTTGTTGTTTGGGGTCGATTCTCAGGTGTTGGGTCCGAGAGAACTGTTGTTGGTCGATTTTTTGTAGCAGGGGTCAAGCTGACTGAGGTAGGGGTCCAGTTCCTTGTGGATCAGGTCACCCTCACTTGTGGTTGTTGTCATTGTTGCTGGTAACGAGTTTACTGCTGCTAGGAAGGATGGATACAAACAACTTTCATCTACATCCATAAATTTCATCTAGGTATTTGCAGAGGCAGTCTACAAAAATATATATATCGGGTTCCTCATTTATTGCCACAATATTGTTTGTTGGATTTTTCAATGTACTTCAGTTGTCACAAATATTTAATGCAATAAATGATTTTGAGTTTCAATATTGGTATTTCATTGTAAATCACAACAGAGATTAGAAATACATATAAATTGTTTGATAGAATGCTTGTGTGCAAATTGTTTGACAAAATGTCTACACTGCTAAACTAAGTAAAAATCCCAAAAGAAATAGTGGGGATTTTACAGTGGTCTCAGAGCCATAGTCCTACCAGTCTGTGAGTGTTTGTTGTTTTATGGGGTGGGAAGACAAAGAATATACCACTTACAGAAGTAGAATACAACAAGAATCAAAAAACATATTTTCATCAGAAGAAGAGGAAAACATGGAGGACAGGGATGAGCAAATTGAGGGTGGCACCATAAACATTATAAATGAATTTGAAAGGGGGGGAAGCAGTTGGTACAACTCATGAATCAGTTAATCAATAGTACTCAAGAGAACCAAAACCATGCGGGTAAAAATGGTTCAGGGGGTATTAATGGAAACAATGGGAATCGTGTAGAAGGCAACAACAACAACATTCCCTCACAAAACAACACTAGGACCACCAGTAGAGTGATTCCTAGACTTTTTTTGCCTTAGTTCTTGGGGGAGCAACAAACAAGAAATCAAGGGCAGCAAGAAAAATGTTAAACCTTTAATGATTACTTAAGGGAGTACCAGACTCTTGGTGAGGAGTTTTAGGCAACCATGTCACTACAAGACTATTGTACTATCAAATACAAGAACAGACCAAGGGATTTCAACAAGGGTCAACAAAGCATTGATCTCATGCAAAAGGTTGGAAATTTATCCATTGTTTCCTTTCATGGTTCCAACAAATGCACAGATAGAGCATGGGTACAGAAGTTGGACACCTACTTCCAACTCAACCCTATGACAAAAGAAGAAGCAATTAAATTCGCTACCTTGCATTTAGATGGAAATTCCTACGAGTGGTGGTACCATGGATTGGTCACTATGGGACATGTTAGCATTACTTTCTATCTGGACTTCACAAAGAAGTTGACAGAGTGATTTGAAAAAAAGGATCTGAAACTGCATTTCAGAGAGTTAGGAAAACTCAGACAAATTGGGAAACCGGATGCCTACATTACATAGTTCCATAGGCTTGTTGTCATAGTGACAGACATATCGGAACAAAGGCTAGTTATGTTGTTCACAGAAGGATTATCTGAGCCACTGTGTGGTTGGGATAAATCCTTCAAACCAGAGTTTCTACATGATGCCATCATCAAGACATGGGACATGGATGATGCGGTCCCAAAGAACACACCTTTCTCCAAGCCTTTCGTTCCCCAGAAAAACAAAGATAAGAAACCTTTTCATAAAGAGTGGACTGAAAATGAGAAGTTGACGAGGCAACCCGCAATGAGTTGAGAAGGAAGAAACTTTTCTTCAGTTGCAAAGAGCCTTGGGAGCCAGGACATAGGTGCATGGGGAAGAGCAAGGTATACTATATAGAGGTTTACTCATAAAGTGACAAGGAAGAGGAGGAAGCTACATAGGGATTGGGCAACGAGCAGGGAGACTCGAGTGATGATCAACCTCGTGTGGAAGCCAAGGATGGGACTATTATCGCTCTATCAAGCACCCCTAGATACTACACTTTCAGGTTCAGAGGATTGTTATGAGGACAACATCTCATAGCCTTGATTGATGGTGGGGTGACCCACAACTTCATTTATAAAGTGTTGGTAGTTGTAACACCCCCCAGCCCATCTGAGGGACATTACAATGTAGAATACTAATGAAAATGAAATTTCAATAGCTAATTAAATTCATGTAGCTTTCAACTACGAATTAAAACCATATTTAGCTATTTTTCACTACCATTTAATTGATGCATCTACAACATACCAAAATAGACATGAATGCAACTAATAAACTTCATTACAACAACATATAAAATTTGTTCTCATTTATAGAGATCATGCACAACAATTAAACACATAAATACAAGACAAAAAATAGATAAACACTTATCTTTTAACAATGGTTGTGCAACTAGTTGTTTGGGATGGACGTTCCACCCAACTGTAGACTAACTATTGCAAATATCAACATCAAGTCACCCCCGAGCTAAGTCTAGTAATCCACAAAAGAGAGTGGTCTCTCACAGACCACTCACAACTCATAAACTCACAACCCACCGTTATTCTCCTACGACTATCTCGATTTTCCACCATCTCTCTTCCTCTTGCCCGCCCAACCCAAGGAATTTACCCCTTCACTGATCTCAGTCCCTTGGGAATCCCATTCATTTATCAGGGTCTCTCTAGCATAGGTAACTAGGAATATTTCAGTTGAGAACTCAAAGGATCTTGTTGCTAGGAAAAACTACCAAAAACCAACAAAAAACACTTGTTGTTATAGTGCAACTCACTCAGGAGTTCACACTTTAGGCCTGACAATTTGGTTCTTCAGTCTTCAGCTCCAATTTGTTCCAAATATGCTCCATATTTTCTCTAGAATTCTCCCTCCATGGATGCACCAGCTCCAAACTCTCCTTCCCGTTCTTGACTTGTTGCTCATGCACCAAAACTCAATGTGTAAAATTGTTGTCCCAACCCATACATATTTCCTTCATTTGGCTTACTTGTTTGACTCACACACTTCCCCAATATGATTTTACTCATCCCCCATGTGCCCAATAACTTTGGGATGTTACTACTCACACCCACCCTCGTACATGTATTCAATGAACACTCAACTAGAAATTATAAGTTTTATGTATCAATAGCAAATTTAGGAAAATGGGTTCGATTAATATAGATGGGTAATTTCCCCTTGGACCCCCTCTTAGACATTCTCTTAGACTCTCCCCTCTCTTATGGATTATTTCAGCCCCATCTCTTGTCCATGTCCCCTTAGCAGCTAATATCACATTTTATTATTAAAACACAGAAATACAATTCACATATTACATTGTTTTGGTCATAGCCACACAATACATCTACATTAAGAATAATTAAACTAGAGATTATAGTGGGGATGTTACATTCCCCCTCCCCTACAATTGTGTGTCAACCTCGATGCACACTATGTCGATACACATATATGCAAATTTACATCACAATACTTTCAAAAAATAAAATTCTACAATTTTACACTCGAATAACAGTCCCAACAAAAATCTCATGTCCCTCTCAACTCGCCAACCCAAGGAATGCACCATTCGTTTATCATGGCTAACCCAAGGGATGTAACATCATTTTATCAAGGCTAACCCAAGGACTGAGCCATTTTTTTTATCAAGGTCCCCAACACAATTGGCTAGGATTCTGAGATGTGGTTTTGGAACTCTAGCAGCTCAAAATGGAGTCTTTCATTTTGTTCTCTTCAAAATTGTCAAAAATTTGTGGGTATTCTTCCTGCATATTTTCTTCATGCTACCATGTATCATATTCAAGACCGTAGCAGGTCTATTGAAACTTTACCAACTCTCCAGCCTTGTTTCTGAGCACTTTGACTTTCTAGTCTAGAATGCATATTGGTTCCACCCGGAAATTTCCTTCTTGCTCCACCTGGATCACATTCCAATCAATTATGTGGTTAGGGTCTGGAACAAATTATTTAACAATGACAAATGAAATAAATTATGCACTCTCATGGATGTAGGTAATGCTAGCATGTATGCCACTAACCCTATCTTTTCTAATATCTCAAAGGCCCACAATATCTCGCTGCCAACTTCAGGAAACTTCCTAATCCTAGCGAACTTCTCTTTGCCTTCACTTTTAAAAACACATATTCACCCACTTTGAAATCTCTAAACACTCTATTCTTATCTGCAAAGTTTTTCTTCCTATCCTGGGCAGCCTTTAAATTTGGTTTTATGTTTTCCATATGCATTTCCATTTCCTATAACAAATCATTCCCAACAACTGCTTTGTCTGTTGGATTATCCCAACTCACTGAAGTGTTACACTTTCTTCCATACAATGCTTCAAATGGACTCATTTTCAATGAGACTTGATACCCATTATTGTAGGAAAATTCCACTAAGTGGATATTATCTTCCCACTTTGATGTTTAATCCATCACATACATTCTATGCATGTCCTCAATTATCTTGTTAGTCCTCTCTGTTTTCCCATCTGACTTTCGATGATACGTTGTAATAAGATTTAGATTTGTCCCAAATCCCTTGAACAAACCCTTGCAAAAATTCAAAGAAAACTTTGGATCTCTGTCTGAAACTATTATCTTAGGAACTCCATGTAGCCTAGTAACTTCCTTCGTATAGATCTCTACAATATTTGTTTCCTTTAGTGTTGTCTTTACTGGAATAAAATGTGTTTCCTTAGTTAATTTATCAAGCGCCACCATGATGGAATCATGTTGCTTCATTGTTCTAGGAAACTTAGTCATAAAATCAACTGTAACTACTTCTCACTTCCATTCTAAAATGGGCAATGGCTATAGCATCCCTACTGGATGCCTATGTTCATTCTTCACTTTCTGACACTCTAGACATCTGGCTATGTAATTAACCACTTATTCATCATTCATAGCCAAAAGTGTTGGCTTCTTACAACTGCAATTATCTTATGATATCGTGGGTTCCCAACATATGACACATTATGCATTTCCTTCATAACTGCATTTTTCATCTCACTGGAATTTGGCACATATACTTTTCCCTTGTACATGAGAATTTCATCTTCTTTCAGCTCATAAGAATTAAATTTATGGTAAAAATTTCGTTGTTGTAATATATTTTTTATTTTTAAATAATTCTGATATGAATTTGTTGCTGCAACAATTTTGTCTTTCAGATATGTTATATACATGTTGATCCTTGCAATATGTACTTCATGAGCTCTCCTATTGAGTGCATCAACCACTTGATTTTCCTTTCCCTTTATATGCTTAATTTCAAAGGCATACTCACTTATAAATTCAATCCATCTAGTTTGTCTGTCATTTAGTGTTGGTTGTCCAAAAAAATGTTTCAGACCATAGTGGTATGTTCTTAGCTCAAATTTCTTACCCATGAGGTAATGTATCGACATTTTTAATGCATGGATGATTTTTTCTAACTCTAAATCATGGGTAGCATGATTTCTCTCATGATCTTTTAATTTTCTAGACTCATAGAATACCACATGATCTTTTTTACTAAGGCCTCCATCAAGCCCTTCCTTCCATGCATCAGTGCACAAAAAAAAATCTTCATCCAGATCTGCAATATTCAATATCGATGCACTTGTCAATATTTCCTTGAATTGTTGAAAACTCTCTTCACACTTGGAAGTCCATTCAAACTTCACCTCCTTATTTTTCAAAGAAGTGATTGGACTTGCAATCTTTGAGAATCATTTTATGAATCTTCAGTAGTCACTGGAAAGACCCGTGAATGATCTAACCTCTGTCACATTTCTTGGTGTTGGCCATCCTCTAATGGTATTTATCTTTTCGGGATCCACTGCTATCTCATCTGCTGAAATGATATGTCCCAAGTAGTGAATCTTCTTTTGATAAAAGATGCACTTACTTAGCTTAGCATACAATTTATGTTCTCTTAAAACTTGCAACACCATTCTTAAATTTTGTTCATGTTCCTGTTCTAACTTAGAGTAGATAATTATATCATCTAGGAACACATTTACAAACTTTTCTAGGAACTCCCTAAACACTCCATTCATTAGGCACAAAAAAATGTTGGGGCATTTGATAGTTCAAATGTCACTACCGTGAATTCATAATGCCCATATCTTGTCCTGAATGTCATCTTGTTGATTTCTTCTTCTTTTATCCTTACTTGAAAATAACATGATCTCAAGTCAATATTTGAAAAGATCCGTGTACCTTTCAACTGATCAAACAAATCATCAATTCTTGGCAAAGGATATTTTTTCTTTATGGTGACCTTATTCAACAGTCTGAAATCAATACACAGCCTTAAGGTTCCATCTTTCTTCTTTAAAAAAAGGATTGGTGCTCCCCAAGATGACACACTTGGGCATATGTACCCCTTCTTTAACAATTCTTCAAGTTTCATCTATAATTCTTTTAGTTCTAGTATATTGAATCTGTAAGGTGTCTTGGACACTGGGGCAGCTCCTGGCACCAAATTAGTAGAGAAATCAATGTCTCTCTTTGGTGGAAATATTGATATTTCTCTAAAAACATCAAAATCCCTCAAGATTATATTTGGTTTCCTCCTTTATATGGGCTGCAAAAATTTGACATCCCTTTCTAAATCTTTTTTTCAACTACATAGTTGAAATCTCTCTAACATCTACAACTCTTGAAATGTCTTGAATCTTTCCTTGTTTCCCTTTTTCATCAAGTCACGTGATTGTCTTGTTGTAACATTCTAGGACATCATGATGTTTTTCCAACCAATCCATTCCAATTAGACAATCATATGAGCCCAATGGTACGATGTTTACATATACCTTTGTGTTGAGTCCATTCATGTCTATTAGACAATATTTAACCAACTCATTGATTTTCCTCTTAGCTCCTATGGCTAACTGAACTAACCAATATTTATTATGCTTACTCATTTGTAAGTGAAATCTTTAAACAATGTTAGCATTTATTTAACTATGGTTAGCTCCATAATCAACTAAAATTTCTATGGGTTGGTTATCAATCTTACCTTCCACTTCAATCATGGGATATTGATACTTTGTTTTCTTGTTGTCCAAGGATGCATAAATCCTTGACATGTTTCCTCCCATATCTTCCACTTTTTCAGCCTCTTGAATGTTGTGGACAGTCCTCATTCTTTCTCCTTTGTGAGGGAAGTCCCTATATAAATGATTTCCCTCACACCCTCAACATTGTAGAGGTTGTTTCCTTGGCCTTTTCCCAAATGAATATGCAAATTTTTGTTCATTTTGGATTGAATGTCCTTGTTGATTTGCTTGGGTGTTATTCTTGAAAAATTGTGGCTTAAGAGTTTTCTGCCTTTGGTCCTTTTTACCCTTCATCTTGTCATTCCAAGCTTTTTGGAAAACTAGTCTTCCTCTACTTTTCTCATAAATATGTCTTGTTCTCCTTATTGTTTCATCTAAGGTCTTGGGGTTATCATACTGAATCTTGTCACTGTAGAAGGAGGGTAACCCACTTAGAAACCTTTAGATTTTGACCTTCTCATATTTGATGAAGTCAACATACTTCAACAATTCAAAGAACCTCTTTTCACATTCGTCCATTGTCATGCTTCCCAAATTGAGTTCAAATAACGCTTTCATCTTTCTTTCATAATAATGCTCGGAAAAATATTTCTCTTGGAAATATCCTTTGAACTACCTCCATGAGATCCTCTTCTCATCAAGGTTATTGGCTTGATTAAGTTGATCCCACCACATGGTTGTCTTTCCTTGCAATTGGTAGATTGCAATTCTATCTTCTACCTGAGAGGGGTAATCATGCAGGTGGAAATATTTCTTCATTTCCAATAGCCAGGCCTCGGCCTATTCTCCTTTCTTATGCTCACCATTGAAAGTAGCTGGCTTGATCTTCCTGATCTCACCTTGCAAGATGTCTGACTCAGGCCTTATTCTTTTCCTCTAAACATGAGACACACTTGGGCTGCTCCCTGGCCCTGAACTTGCACAAGTTCTTCTGGTGGATTTATTTGGAGAATGATGGCGCTTACTCATGCTTCTTGATTGTCTATCATTTCCATGATCATATTTTTTTCTATGGGATCTAGATGTTGTCACTTGTCTATCACTAGCCTCTTGATTGGTGTCAGAGTATTTTTAGAATTGGTTATGAAACATATTTAAGATCTAAAGTTTCTCTTCCTAAGAATTCATAATAATTTCATTATCATCTCTATAAATCTTCACTTCCCTATGCGGGCTTCTCATAATTATAGGCTCCTTCCTGCCTCTTCTACCATTTGATTCTGTCTCAACATTGCCCATGCTACCATGTAGAACTATGAATCTTCATCATGGTTGTAATATCCCTGAGCATATTCCATAACTCTAGTCCTAATATAAGAACCAAAGTTCTTTTGTGTGCCTCTAATTCTGTAAGAAATGTGCATGTAATAATTATTGTTAGCATATGCATATCATAAAACATTTCATCAATTAGAATACAAGTCATTTTTTCATCAATTTATGAAGGACGGATTGCATCAATTCAAAATCTGATTTATTATATGCATTCCCCTCTAAAACAACTTTCCAACGACTGTACGCATGCCTCAATGTGAGATCTGAGTGAAAAGTTACAATGTTTACATGCTGTCAATTCCACTATTTTACTGCTACAAAAATCTCTTTATTAACTTATGAGAAATTTAATTGTTCCAATCAAAATTTTGGGTTGACATATGTTTTATACTCCTCAAGAACTTTTCAACAACTATTTGTTTTCTCAAATATGAGCTCCGAACTAAAATTTATGGTCCAAAGAAGTTTAGGCTATTTTCCCCAATTTATCCCTGCATGCTACAGGTGACTCATTTCTCTTCCTACACATTTTTTTAGGTACCCATAACCCAAATATGACTCCACTATTGGCTTCTATGGGTCATAATATTTCCATCAGTTTCTCCTGTGCCTCAAACAAACTTTTGAGCAGAGAGTTATGCCCTCTGGAAGTAAATTTGTGCCAAAATTTTACCCTTATTGTTTTGGTTGTAACTTTCTCATATGAACTTCGTTTTGTGAACCGTTTAGCTCATTGGATAGATCTCTCTGAGATCTTTATATGATATATAGAAACATAATATACTTTGGTACACTCTAATCCTTTATATGAGCTATAGAAATATAATATACTTTGGTGCACTCTAATCCCATGGGTTTTGATTTCATAAAAACATCGTTTAGGGCCTCAAAATCCTTCTAGTACACTCTAATCCCATTGGTTTTGATTTCTTAAAAACATCGTTTAGGGCTTCAAAATTACCCCACAAGTTAATGACCTTCAAAAACCACAAAAAATTTCATAAAATTGATTGTTTTACTACTGTAACATCATTTTAAATCTGAGTCGTTGATCTCAAATCATGTCAAATATGAACTGTTGATCTGCACTCCATTGACGATCAACATTCTCCTTTGGGCGTGCACATCATTTATCCCAAACTATCGACCTGACCATCAGCCATTGGTCCAGCTCCCCGACGATCGATTTGCACACAACTCCAAACTGGTCAACCCAACCATCGGTTGTTAGCGATCTTCGTTAGTGAATGAAACTCCTCACTATATCAATCGATGCCTGACCATCGTCTCATCGACAATCGACGATCCATGATTATTGTCAAAAATTTATTCCTCAATTCGACCAACCCAACCATCGGTCATCGACCACCTCTGGGATGACGTGGCATGACACATGATCCTGAGGTGTCAACTTGGATGATGTGGAATGACACGTGGATGCTGACATGGCATGACATGTCATCACCCTCTTCCCTCCATCAATCGTTGATCAATTCTCTTGGACAAACCAAACACAAGTTCAAATTCGGTCAATGCCCAACCATAGGCCCATCGACCATCGACGAATTCTCTTTCTTGATTCGAAACACTTCACCGAATCGCTCGACCATCAGCCCATCGACCATCGACGATTTATGTTGGTAATTGAAAATACTTCGCTGGATTTGACCAACGCCCGACAACCAACCATCGATAGTCAGAGATGTCTTCTAGCCGAACCAATTCTTCACCATTTCGGCCAACCCGGCCATTGGTTGTAGGCGATTTCTCTTGGTGAACTTTAACACTTAGAAATTTTTTTACATTTCTATGATGAATCTAAGTCGTCGATCTATTAATGAAAATGATAGTAGTCATTGGTCCTATTCCATCCTCCCAATGACCGAAATAGGTACAAACCGACGATTTGATCCATTTCAAAAAACCCTGAAAGGAATCATGGTCATTGATTTGATCAACCTTTCAAAACGTTCAAAACATTACAATTTTTTAAATTTATCATAATGAATCTTGATCATCGATCTCGAGATCAAACGTGATCTCGACCGTTGATTCGTCAATCTGCATGTAACTCTACAACCATTAAAACATTAATTTTGACCTTTCCAAGTTGAATTCCACTCTACAACATGCAGATTTACTAGCGAATATCAACTTGAATATCACTAGCGAATTTGGGGATTTCTTTCTAATTTTTCACCATTTTCCCTAAATTCGCACAGACAAATCTGCAATAACAAATTTGACTAATTCACAGTCGTCTTGGCCCATACAAGCCCGATGTTTGAATCTGAGGACTCTAATATCATAATGTAACGTCCCCCAACCCATCTGAGGGACATTACGATGCAAAATACTAAAAAAAACAAAATTTCAACAGCTTATTAAATTCATGTAGCTTTCAACTACGAATTAAAACCAAATTTATCTATTTTTCACTACCATTTAATTGATGCATTTACATCATACCAAAATAGACATGAATGCAACTATTAAACTTCATAACAACAACATATAAAATATGTTCTCATTTGTATAGATCATGCACAACAATTTAACTCATAAATACAAGACAAATAAACACTTATCTTTTAACAATTGTTGTGCAACCCACTGCTTGGGACGGATGTTCCACCCAACCATAGAATGACTATTCCAAATATCAACAGACAGTCACCCCCGAGCTAAGGCTAGTAATCCACAAAAGAGTGTGGTCTTTCACAGTCCACTCACAACCCACTGGTATTCTCCTACAACTATCCTGATTTTTTACCAGCTCTCTTCCTCTTGACCTACCCAACCAAAGGAATGTACCCCTTTGTTGATATCAGTCCCTCTACCATCCTATTCATTTATCAAGGTATTTTTGGCACAGGTAATCATGAATATCTTAGCTGGGAACTCAAGGGATCTTGCTGCTAGGAAAAACTACCAACAACCAACAACAAACACTTGTTGTTACAGTGCAACTCATCCAGGAGTTCACTCATCAAGCCTGAAAACCTGGCTCTTCATTATTCAACTCCAATTTGCTTCAAATATGCTCCAGCATGCTCTAGAATTATCCCTCCATGGTTGCACCAGCTCCAAGCTCTCCTTCTTTCTCTCCTTGTTGCTCATGCAACAAAACTCAATGTGTAAAATTGTTGTCCCAACCCATACAAATTTTCTTTCTTTGTCTTTCTTGTTTGACTCACACACTTCCCCAAGATGATTTTACTCATCCCCCATGTGTTCAATGAATTTGGGATGTGACTACTCACACCCACCCTATTACATGTATTCAATGATTGGCTTTGAGAACACTCAATCAGAAATTAGAAGGTTCATGTATCAATAGAAAATTTAGGAAAATGGGTTGGATTAATATACATGGATAATTCCCCCTTGGACCCCCTCTTAGGAATTCTCTTAGACTCTCCCCTCTCTTTTGGATTAGTTCAACCCCCATCTCTTGTCCATTTCCCCTTAGCAGCTGGAATCACATTTTATTATTAAAACATATAAATACAATTTGCATATTACATCTCTTTGGTCGTAGCCACACAATATATCTACATTAAGCATAATTAAACTAGGGATTATAGTGGGGATGTTACAGTAGCCAGAAGATGCATTACTACAAAGGACTTTGAGGGGTTTAATGTGGTAGTGGCTGATGAATTTAATATGAAATGCACACAAAAAAATTCGAGGTTGGCTATGATGTTGGGAAACTATACCTTGACCGACAATTTTTATGTGGTTGATTTGGCAGACACCAATAAAGTCTTGGGTGTTCAATGGCTTCATTATTTAGGGGAATTTGCGATGAATTACTAAGAAATGGAGATGAGATTCAATACAATAAATGGAAAGAATATTGTTTTGAGGGGAATGCCAAATGGTGGCCATAAGATTTTGTCAACCAAAAGGATGGAGACCATCTTCAGGCACAGAGACATAACTTGTGCAGCATAATATTTGATCACAACTCAAGAATCAACAGGGGACCAACAACATCATCATGTAGACATTCAATCATTGTTGAGAAAACATGACCACATTTTTGGAGAGATACCACTAGGGAGACCACCTAACAGAGGCTTTGAGCATACTATAGAGTTGGAGGAGGGAGCCAAACCAGTAATAACCACTCCTTAAAGGCACTCAAAGAAATTTAAATATGAAATAGAGAAGGCCATCAACGAGTTACTAGAGATGGGGCATATCAGACCTAGTTCCAATCCTTTTGCTTCTTCATTTGTCTTGGTCAAGAAGAAGGAAAAAACCATGAGGATGTGCATCGAATACAGGGATCTGAATCAGAAGGAGATCAAGAATAGGTACCCTATTCCCAATATCGATGAGCTTTTGGATGAGTTTCATGGAGCAGTGTATTTTTTGAAGATTGGTCTTCAATCCATATATCATCATATCATAGTACCGGAGCAGGATGTACATAATACTACTTTTAGGTGTCGTTATGGGAATTATGAGTTCCTGGTCATGCCATTTGGATTGGCCAATGCACCGGATACATTCTAGTATTGCATGAATCGCAATTTCAACAAGCAGCTACATGAATTATTATTGGTGTTCTTTGATGATCTTGTTATAGACAGTAGGACATGGGAGGAACAATTGGAGCATCTGGATGAGATTTTGGGCATCATGGAGGAGTAATCGTTTTATGCTAAGGAATCAAAATGTGAGTTTGGAATGAAGAAAATAGTATACTTGGGCCATGTGATCAGTGCACCCGATACAAGCACACAGGGAGAATATCCAGGCCATACTGGATTGGCCACCACCCAAGAACCTTACAGAGTTGTGTGGATTCTTCGGAATACGCAACTACTATCGACGATTTGTAAAGGAATTCTCATAGTTGAGTGCACAACTCATAGATCTCACAAAGAAAGAAGCATTCAAGTGGACAGAGGAAACCCATAAGACATTCGACAAACTCAAGGAAGTGATGAGAACTTGCTCGGTTTTGACACTTCCCGATTTCACTCAACCCTTTGTGCTTGAGTGTGATGCTTCGATTGAAGGAATTGGAGAAATTTTGATGCAACATATACATCTAATAGCATACAAGAGTAGGAAACTCACAGAGTCATAGAGGTTCTATTCCATCTACGACAAGGAAATGCTCGCCATCATGCATGCTTTGGCTAAATTTAGACAATACTTCGTAGGTGGAAAATTTTTGGTTAACACTAACCACAATAGTTTGAGGTACGTCTTGGAGCAGAAGGACTTAAACGAGAGGCAAAAGAAGTGGTTCAACAAATTGCAAGCATATGAATTTGATATTGAGTATGTGAAAGGCAAGAAAAATGCAGTTGTTGATGCTCTCTCCACCCGAGATATGTTCACTTGCATAAATTTCCGCTGACTAGAAATCCCACCTCTTGGTGGAGTACTCCAAGAATAAATTTTCTTGTGAGTTGATGGATGAAAACATACATGATGACAAGTACAGGGTGGTGGATGGTATTATCTACTATAAGGACCGCATATACTTAGTCTCGGAGTCCACGCTGAAGAAGAAGATTATGAGGGCTATGCATGATACACCTTTGATAGGCCATCCTGGGTACTTTAAAACTTGCAGGAAGATCATGGAAAGGTTCTCTTGGAAGGGCCTCAAAGATGATGTATTGATACATGTGAGGGAGTGTATGACTTGTCAGAAAAACAAGTCAAAGAAAACTCATTATGCGGGGTTGTTACAGCTATTACCCATCCTAGAGCAGAAGTGGAAAAGCATGCCCATGGAATTCATCATTGGTCTACCGAAGGTTCATGGTAGAGATTGCATATATGTAGTGGTTGATCGGTTGACCAAGTTCGCACATTTCTTCTCCATTTCCTCAGAATACAAGGCAACACAGGTAGCAGATTTGTTCTTCAGGGAGGTACTCGGACTCCATGGGTTATTGAAATACATTGTCAATGACAGAGACAACAGATTCCTCAATACATTTTGGCAAGAGTTGTTTAGGTTGGATGGCACAAAGTTGACTCCTAGCATTAGTTACCACCCCCGAACAGATGGTCAGACATAGATTGTGAACAAGTGGCTCGAGGGGTATTTACATAACTATGTATCAAGGCAACAAAAGGCATGGATTAAGTGGTTTCATTTTGGAGAATATTTTTATAATACCACTTATCACATTTCCATTAGTATGAACCTATTATGAGAATTATATGGCTACGATGCTCCTTCATTTTTTGATTTGGTATTTGGGGATAGCAGGGCCCCCAAATCCAAGGATTGGATCCTGGAGAGTCAAGACATCCTCAAGACTCTCAAGGACAATTTACAGATGGCACAAAATCAACAGAAGATTTATGCAGATAGGCACAGGGTTGAGCGCACTTTTGAGGCGGGGGACTTAGTATTTTTAAGATTACAACCATGCAGAAAGTCTTCACTAAACAAAAATGGTGTTGAAAAACTTAAACCACGTTTTTATGGTCCCTATAGGGTGGTTCGAAAAGTGGGGGAAGTAGCTTATGAGCTGGAGTTTCCAGAAGGAAATAAGATCCACATTGTATTCCATGTTTCATGCCTCAAGAAGGCATTAGGACAGTAATTCACCTCTTCAACATAGTTATCCCCATTAGATGAGGAGGGACATTTGGTGGTGGTTCCTAAGGAGGTTATGAAGGTCAGGGAGAGGAGATTGAGAAATAGGGTGATCCGAGAGTACCTCATCAAGTGGAGGATGTTGTTTGGGAAGGTGATCAGATCTTGCAGCATCCCAATTTGCAGTTGCATGAGGAAAAACAATATCGAGAGGGGAGGAATGTGATGTCCATTTCCCCTTGATCACCTAGGAAGACTTAATAGCCTATTTAATTCCCGTAGACTATAGTCGGAGCAAAGGAATTATTTAATTAATGTAAATTTTAATGTTTCTTTTTCACCCAAATTGGCATTAATTAAATAATTTCCTTGCTCCGACTATAGCCTACGGAAATTAAATAGGCTATTAAATCCTCCTAAACGATCAAGGGGAAAGGGACATCACATAAAGTGCCTTTTGACTCAATTAATACATCTAGATATACCTTCTCCATTATTGTATTAAAAAATTACAGCTAATAAAATTTTGGATTAACAACTATGCAAAAATGTCAATCTATGTTAGTGATTTATAAAAAGTTAATTGAAAAAATACATTCTTTATTTTTTCTTCCTCTTAAAGCGAAAGGACATGCAAAAATGTCAATCTATGGTAGTGATTTATGAAAATTTAATTGAAGAGATACATATCTAAGTCAATAAATGAATTTGATATAATGACAAAAACATCACTATGGTCATCATAATGTGGATCACTGATCTCTTGATCATGATGAGAAATATCTTCTGCTGCAGCAAAGTCTTCATAATTATCTGAATCTTTATTCAGCACACTAAATTCATGACAACATTCTAGATAAAGAAGATCAGC
>JZKD02S0334299.1:275001-293998 GCA_000966675.3 Picea glauca
TTATAAACAAAATGCCAATAAAACCTGACGCTACTGTTTGGAGATGCTTGCTTGGTGCATGTAGAATACATAACAATCTGAAGGTAGGAATGCATGCAGCAGAGCACCTTTTTGAGTTAGACTCTACAAATGCAGCAAATTATGTGGTGATGTCAAACCTATATGCTGCAGCTGGCAGATGGGATGAGGCTGAAAAGATGCGTAGAATCATGAAAGACAGGAGAGTACAAAAGATGCCTGGATGCAGTTGGATTGAAGTCAATAAACAGGTATATGTTTTTCTTGTCGATGACAAGTAACTAACAAATATAGAAATTTTAAGAGATGTTTGACATATCAAGGGAGATGGCAGCGGAAGGGTATGTGCCTGACACAAGGTTTGTGCTACATGATGTGGAGGAGGTGCAGAAGTAACAGATCCTTTGCCACCACAGCGAGAAGCTTGCAACTGCATTTGGGCTTATCAACATGTGCCGTGGAACAACTATCCTGATTATGAAATACCTTTTTTGTGTGGCGACTGCAATTCTGCCATCAACTTCATCTCCAATATCATTGCACAAGAAATTATAGTGAGGGATGACAACCATTACTGTCATTGCAAGGATGAATGGTGCTCTTGTGGGGATTTTTGAGAATGTGAAACAGTATGTCATTGCAAGGATGAATGGTGCTCTTGTGGGGATTTTTGAGAATGTGAAACAGTATGCAAGCAGATCCTTGCAGAACATTTTAGCAAGCTTCTGCATATGGTGAATTCTGGCCTGAGGGAATTGGAACCACTTTAAATTTTGAGCCTAGATTATGAATTCATTGTCTGGCATAGTGATCAATGCTAGTATCCTGACAATTAGGATTTTCTGTTAAAAGTGAGAGCCAGTAAATTATTCGACTCAAATCTTTAAATTAACAATGTACACAAGTTATGTGTATGGCAGTTCTTCCAAAAAGAGTATTCTTGGTCAAAACTACCATGAATCGTGTTCTCAAATAAATGATACAAAATTACATCATGCTTCCATGTACCAAATATGTCAGATTCAGTCTCATTACTCACGTCCAGTGAGATTATGTATAAATAAAAAACAGAGAAATATTTTCTTCAAATGAACCTTTGTTGGAGCAAGCTTTTCCTTAGTCAGATTGGAACACGTTCTCTCTCTTGGTCATTGATCCACTTCCTCATCTAAATAAAAGCTGGCACTTGTTTCATTAGCAGCTATAACAGGAAGCCAATGTACAAGGACATTGGGGTGGAATTGCCTACCAAAAATTATTTAGACCTAACAAGCACTGTGGACGGTAGGCCCCATGCAACCGGGTCCAACAATGTTTGTGGAAACTATTGGGGTTAAGATTCTAAAGATTCTTTGGGGAGTTTTGTTAGCATAATGCAAGAAAACCACATACATAGGCTCTTGTTGATCCAGGTGGATATCGGTGGCTACCCACTTTTTCCAACTCGTTCAAAACAATTTTTTGGTAATTTTGGCAATTTACTATTTTTAGCAGTTTTTAACTTCTGAGGCCATTTTAAAGGCCTAAATGAAGGTTTTTCAGGATCAAGCTTCTCAATAATAGTTGAAGGCTCTGATTGAGCCCCCAAAATGAATCTCCTCGACAATACCTTTCCAACAAGCTATCGTGCACCCCAAATGAAGATCATATGCCAAAGTTACGCCCCCGGGAAGTTGATGCACCAAACTACCCAAAACGAGGTCCTCAAAACTATTGATTTTTCATCTTCTGTTGTTAGGGTTTTAGGTTTTCTTTATGATAAAAAGGCTTTTGGAGCCTCATTGTAAAATCGTCTTCTCACGGATGCAAGTATCTGTCACATCTCTTCTCAGAGATAAGCTGTCACCATTCTAGCGAGTCTTTCACTCTGTATTTTACACTTTTTGTACATTTTCGCTCATTAATAGAAAATTGTGTATTACTGTATATATGTGTCTATGGTTGCATCTCTGGTACATTTATGTTATAATATTGAATATCCGAGATATCTCTGTACATTTCTTTATTATATCTCCACTGTCATTTCGTGTCGAAAATAATCCCGATCAGTGGTATCAGAACAGGCTACTCTTGATCGTTTTTTTCAGTACATGTCCCCGACAAAGTCCGAGTATAGCAAGTTGGGTTTCGAACTTGTCTCTCTTGAAGACAATCGTTCTCGCACACCCAAAAAACCCTCCATGGCGAAAGAAAATAAAAACGAAGGAGTAGACGATTTTATTAATCTGTTGCTTGAGCAAGCTCTCACGCGACAGAGGGACAAAATGATGGAGAATTTTGCCCACATCCTTCAACGCCTGCCAATAGCAGCAGGCGCATTTTCATCAAGCGGCCACTTTGGAGGCACCTCATCTTTCAAGGTATAGGTCAATTTTAATATTCCTATATTTGAAGGTCAGATAGATGCGGATGCCCTAGACAAATGGTTAAATCTGTTAGAAAGTTATTTCTCTGTTCACAATTTTTCTGACAAAGAAAAGATCACCTTTGCGCTTCTTAAGGCTCTTCCCCATGTCAAACATTGGTGGGAAACTTACTGGGAGCAAAGTTCCACAGAGGAGTCTGGAATATATGGGGTCGAGTCCACTAGGGATTTTTTTTGTGGATGCGGTAAAGGAATAGTATTACCTTGTTGGCAACTATGAGGACCAATACATGAGATGGACCACACTGCGGAAAGAGAGGGGCCAAGCAGTGTCGAAGTTCACCAATACCTTCCATACGTTGCGCATCAAACTGGTATCAAAGACTTTGAGCGACATTTGGTTCTGAAATACCATGGGACTCTACACAGATACATCCAAACTGAAATGGATTTTTTGGATATTTCATCACTCAGTGTTGCTTATCGATATGTTGTTAAAATCAAGAAGAAATTTAAGCACCGAAACAAACGAGAGTTTGGGTCTGCAAATCTGCAACAACCAAAGTATGATAAAGATGACCCTAACAAACAATCTCTCAAAAACCATTCCAAGCCACATGAAAAGAAGGGTCACAGGAAGACAAAGAAGGACACTGGAAAATGGTGTGATTTCCATAAAAGCCCCTGACACAACATCGATGAATGTCGCTCAAAACAGTCATTGGTGGTCGAGATCAAAAACAAGGAGTCGAACGCTGATTCATAATCTGATTCAGAAAATACTGACAGAAGACAGATCATCGACGCAGACCCCACTTTTATTGTCGCAACCGCAACAATTCAACCAGAAGAACCAACAGATCTTGAAGACGGGGAGCACATTTTTCATTCACACATGTGGGTGAAGGGGACCCTGCTACATTTTATTGTTGATAGTGGAATCCAAAAGAACCTCATCTCAGTAGAGGTTATCAAACAGTTGAGATTGTCGACAACACCACACCCACATCCATACAACATCGAGTGGCTTCGCCAGGGACGAGATCTCTGTGTCAGCCAACATTGTCGATTGTCATACGACATCCAACCCTTCAAGGATGATTTATTATGTGATGTTGTCCCTCTGGATGTCTGTGATGTTCTCTTAGGCCAACCATATATGTGGAAGCACCATGTTATCTATGAGTCTCGACCCCATAGTGTCATTGTTACTCTGGAGTGTCGTCTCTACAGGATACCAGAGGTGGTTCTGACTATTGTTCCACCTAAACAATGTCGCAAGGTAGTATCTCATACTGCAAAATTTAACTTCTTCACAATCTGTTCAAAAGGTGAACAGAAGGATACTGCAACCACTACAGCCTTGGCCCAAGCACCTTCTATCCAACAGAAGCAAGTCGACAAGACTGCAGCAAAGCACAAATATTCCTTCTACACATAGACATCTCATGTAGCCAGATTGGTTAAAAAGGTCAAACCCTTCCAACCACAAGTTCGTGACAACCTTCAAAAAGCTAAGCAACGCAACTTCTCCAACAAGGCAAGCAGCTCATCAAGATGCAAATTCAACAAAATCTGTTCCCTCTCCCTCGGGCACTCAACGCAATAGAGACCATTGCTTCCTAAGGAGGGAGGATTGATCCAGGTGAATATCGGTGGCTAACCACCTTTTCCAACTCGCTAACAGTTTTCTAACAATTTTGGCAATTTACTATTTTTAACAGTTTTTAACTTCCGGGGCCATTTTGAGGGCCTAAATGAAGGTTTTTAGGATCGAGTTTCTCAATAATTTGGCTATGATTGATCCCCCAAAATGAATCTCCTCGACGTTACATTTCCAACGAGCTATCGTGCGCCCCAAATGGAGATCGTATGCCAAAGTTATGCCCCCGGGAAGTTGATGTACCAAACTACCCAAAACAAGGTCCACAAAATTGTTGGTTTTTCATATTTCGGGGTTAGGGTTTTGGATTTTTTTTATGATAAAAAGGTCTTTGGAGCCTCATAGTAAAATCATCTACTTACTGGTGCGCGTAGCCATCACATCTCTTCTCAGAGATTAGTTGTCACCATTCTAGCGAGTCTTTCACTCTATATTTTACAGTGTTTGTACATTTTCACTCATTAATAGAAAATTGTGTATTACTGTATATATGTGTTTATGGTTGCATCTCTAGTACATTTATGTTATAATATTGGATATCCGAGATATCTCTGTACATTTCTTTATTATATCTTCGTTGTCATTTTGTGCCGAAAATAATCTGGATCACTTGGGCAACACGTCATTTCACATGTCACAAAGACCCTTATTTTGTTGCAATAAAGAGCCCATTGAGGTTTGCATGCAATAGTTTGAAGCCTGAATTTAATAGTCTGGTTATGGTCATGTTTTCCTCTATGGTGCCCTGTGAAATTGCTTCTGTTAAATTGTGTTATGTGTGTGTGCTTCCAATTACTTTGTTGTATGCTTCGAATTGAATTGCAACTTTGTAGCTAGCTTGCACCAGTGTGGTATCAGAGCAGGTTTTGATACTTGCATGTGTGTGGAAAACAATTCCAGTAAAGAGAGTTGTTGGGCAGAATCACGGAGGGAAAAAACACAGTGCCAACAGAAAGAAGAATTGTTGGGTACAACTATGAAAAGGAAAATTACCAAGTTGTTCAGGGCCATGTTAGCTAGGATGGATGCCATGGAAGCCACCCATAGAAGAGGAGTTGTCATAGATCTCCATGATGTGAGTGATGATGAACAGGAACCAGAAGTTCCACAAGAAGAAGCTAAAATATCCCAGGCCCTAGAGGAGAGATTTATACAAGCCTTGATAGGTCTGAGAAGTAGACCAAAGATGGAAACCCCTACCTACTCAGGGAGCTTGAACCTGGAATAACTCATCAATTGGATTGAGTTAATGGAGTTCTTCAAATTCGAGCAAATTGAAGACTCCAAGAGAGTGAAGTTTGCATGCACCGCACTAAAAGGTCATGCATCCCTAGGTGGGATAATTTGAAATTGGACAAGCAGAGAGAAAGGGCAAAGAGAAGATTGGGTCTTGGAACAAGATGGTTACCAAGATGAAGGGTAAGTACCTGCCCGTGGACTATTTGTTGAATCTATTCAGAAAGTTGCAAAACATTAAACAAAAGGAAATGACAGTGAAGGAATACACTAAAGAATTATATAGGTTGCTCATCAGATCTGAACAAAATGATGAAGGTGATTAGATTGTTGCTCGATATATCAATGGCATTCAATATGCTATCAAAGATGAACTCAAATGGTGATTATTTGGTCTCTCACAAAGGCATGGCAACTTGCCTTGAAGGCCAAAGTGAAGCTGTCGAGAAAACAACCTAGTTCCTAAGGTAGAGGAATGTGTTGTAGAGACAGAAACATGTCTAAAAAAGGACAGAAAAGTGGAAAAAAAGGAGAAGAGCCCAGCACAAGAATTTCTAGCCAACAATTCAAGGGAACTATGAAGCCCCTAGAAGTTGAGGAACCCCAGGAGGAAGGGGAGAAGGGTTCAACAGAACGTGCTTCAAGTGTGGAATGCAAGGTCACCAAGCTTATGAGTGTTTGAAGAACTTAAATGTTGGTAGAAGGCAAGAAGGAAGAACCCATAGAACTCAAGGATTTGATACCACTGGGTTTGTTACCAAAGATAACATTGATGAAGTTCAGTAAAAGCTTGGAGAAAATCTCATGTTCCAAAGAGTCTTTGTTGAATCCAAAGAGACAACTCAATGTATATTTCCAGAGTTCAGTAGCAGCACAATGTATATTTCCACAGAAATATAAATATTTTTTCTTCGGAAAAGAAGAGTAATCTTGGTTAAGACGTCTGCTATAGTGATGTTGGATAAGACACTTGGTGCAATAATGTTGGTTATCAAACTTGTTTCGTTTTTTTTAATCAAAATCATAACAACATTCTATAGACCATTATCACAATGCTATTACTAGGAAAGTAATTGTTGGTTATTACAATGACATGTTTAAATACTAATAAAATTGTTATTACAAATAAATGTTGAATTATTGGAGTTTTAGTACAATGTGAGTGAGTCTAATAATTAAGACGTGTTTCCTTTTTGGAGGTCATATATTCAAATCTAGGAGTAAGATATGTACATATTTCTAAACTAAGTAGTGAAATCATTATGAAAAGGGGTCTATTGTCCAACAAACAAAGAGGTTTCATACATTAATTTGGTGTCTAACTAAGATGTGNATTATGAAATACCTTTTTTGTGTGGCGACTGCAATTCTGCCATCAACTTCATCTCCAATATCATTGCACAAGAAATTATAGTGAGGGATGACAACCATTACTGTCATTGCAAGGACGAAAGGGGCTCTTGTGGGGATTTTTGAGGATGTGAAACAGTATGCAAGCAGATCCTTACAGAACATTTTAGCAAGCTTCTGCATATGGTGAATTCTGGCCTGAGGGAATTGGAACCACTTTATATTTTGAGCCTAGATTATGAATTCATTGTCTGGCTTAGTGATCAATGCTAGTATCCTGACAATTAGGATTTTCTGTTGAAAGTGAGAGCCAGTAAATTATTCGGCTCAAATCTTTAAATTAACAATGTACACAAGTTATGTATGGCAGTTCTTCCAAAAAGAGTATTCTTGGTCAAAACTACCATGAATCGTGTTCTCAAATAAATGATACAAAATTACATCATGCTTCCATGTACCAAATATGTGAGATTCAGTCTCATTACGTATAAATAAAAAACAGAAATATTTTCTTCAAATGAACCTTTGTTGGAGCAAGCTTTTCCTTAGTTAGATTGGAACACGTTCTCTCTCTTGGTCATTGATCCACTTCCTCATCTAAATAAATGCTGGCACTTGTTTCATTAGCAGCTATAACAGGAAGCCAATGTACAAGGACATTGGGGTGGAATTGCCTACCAAAAATTATTTATACCTAACAAGCACTGTGGACTGTAGGCCCCATGCAACCGAGTCCAACAATGTTTGTGGGAACTATTGGGGTTAAGATTCTAAAGATTCCTTGGGGAGTTCTGTTAGCATAATGCAGGAAAACCACATACATAGGCTCTTGTTGATCCAGGTGGATATCGGTGGCCACCCACCTTTTCCAACTCGCTCAAAACAATTTTCTGGTAATTTTGACAATTTACTATTTTTAGCAGTTTTTAACTTCTAAGGCCATTTTGAAGGCCTAAATGAAGGTTTTTCGGGATCGAGCTTCTCAATGATAGTTGAAGGCTCTGATTGAGCCCCCAAAATGAATCTTCTCGACGATACCTTTCCAACAAGCTATCGTGCGCCCCAAATGGAGATCGTATGCCAAAGTTACGCCCCCGGTTAGTTGATGCACCAAACTACCCAAAACGAGGTCCTCAAAACTGTTGGTTTTTCATCTTCTGTTAGGGTTTTAGGTTTTCTTTATGATAAAAAGGCCTTTGGAGCCTCATTGTAAAATCATCTTCTCACGGATGCGAGTAGCCGTCACATCTCTTCTCAGATATAAGCTGTCACCATTCTAGCGAGTCTTTCACTCTGTATTTTACACTATTTGTACATTTTCGTTCATTAATAGAAAATTGTGTATTACTGTATATCTGTGTCTATAGTTGCATCTATGGTACATTTATGTTATAATATTGAATATCCGAGATATCTCTGTACATTTCTTTATTATATCTCCACTGTCATTTCGTGTCGAAAATAATCTGAATCAGTGGTATCAGAGCAGGCTCCTCTTGATCGTTTTTTTCAGTACATGTCCTCGACGAAATCCGAGTATAGCAAGTTGGGTTTCGAACTTGTCTCTCTTGAAGACAATCGTTCTCACACGCCCAAAAAACCCTCCATGGCGAAAGAAAATAAAAATGAAGGAGTAGACGATTTTATTAATCTGTTGCTTGAGCAAGCTCTCACGCGACAGAGGGACGAAATGATGGAGAATTTTGCCCACATCCTTCAATGCCTGCCAATAGCAGCAGGCGCATCTTCATCAAGCGGCCACTTTGGAGGCACCTCATCTTTCAAGGTACAGGTCAATTTTAATATTCCTATATTTGAAGGTCAGATAGATGTAGATGCCCTAGACAAATGGTTAAATCTGTTAGAAGGTTATTTCTCTGTTCACAATTTTTTCAACAGAGAAAAGATCACCTTCGCGCTTCTTAAGGCTCTTCTCCATGTCAAACATTGGTGAGAAACTTACTGGGAGCAAAGTTCCACAGAGAAGTCCGGAATATATGGGGTCGAGCCCACTAGGGATTTTTTTTGTGGATGCGGTAAAGGAATAGTATTACCCTGTTGGCAACTATGAGGACCAGTACATGAGATGGACCACACTGCGGCAAGAGAGGGGCCAAGTAGTGTCGAAGTTCACCAATACCTTCCATACGTTGCGCACCAAGTTGGTATCAAAGACTTTGAGCGACATTTGGTTCTGAAATATCGTGGGGCTCTACACAGATACATCCAAACTGAAATGGATTTTTTGGATATCTCATCACTCAGTGCTGCTTATCGATATGTTGTTAAAATCAAGAAGAAATTTAAGCACCAGAACAAACGAGAGTTTGGATCTGCAAATTCGCAACAACCAAAGTATGATAAAGACAACCCTAACAAACAATCTCTCAAAAAACATTCCAAGCCACATGAAAAGAAGGGTCACGGGAAGACAAAGAAGGACACTGGAAAATGGTGTGATTTCCATAAAAGCCCATGGCACAACATCGATGAATGTTGCTTAAAACAGTCATTGGTGGCCGAGATCAAAGACAAGGAGTCGAACCCTAATTCATAATCTGATTCAGAAAATACTGATAGAAGACAGATCATCGACGCAGACCCCACTTTTATTGTCGCGACCGCAACAATTCAACCAGAAGAACCAACAGATCTTGAAGAGGGGAGCGCATTTTTCATTCACAGATGTGGGTGAAGGGAACCCCGCTGCATTTTATTGTTGATAACGGAATCCAAAAGAACCTCATCTCAGTAGAGGTCGTCAAACAGTTGAGATTGTCGACAACACCACACCCACATCCATACAACATCGAGTGGCTTCGCCAGGGACGAGATCTCTGTGTCAGCGAACATTGTCGATTGTCATACGACATCCAGCCCTTCAAGGATGATTTATTATGTGATGTTGTTCCACTGGATGTCTGTGATGTTCTCTTAGGCCAACCATATATGTGGAAGCGCCATGCTATCTATGAGTCTCGACCCCGTAGTGTCATTGTTACTCTAGAGGGTCGTCTCTACAGGATACCAGAGGTGGTTCTCACTACTGTCCCACCTAAACAATGTCGCAAGGTAGTGTCTCATACTGCAAAATTTAACTTCTTCACAATCTGTTCAAAAGGTGAACAGAAGGACACTGCAACCACTACAGTCTTGGCCCAAGCACCTTCTATCCAACAGAAGCAAGTCGACAAGACTGCAGCAAAGCGCGCAAAGATTCATTTTACACACAGACATCTCATGTAGCCAGATTGGTTAAAAAGGTCCAACCCTTCCAACCACAAGTTCGTGACAACCTTTAAAAAGATAAGCAATGCAACTTCTCAAACAAGGCAAGCAGCTCATCAAGATGCAAATTCAACAAAATCTTTTCCCTCTCCCTCGGGCACTCCACGTAATAGAGACCATTGCTTCCTAAGGACGGAGGATTGATCCAGGTGGATATCGGTGGCCAGCCACCTTTTCCAGCTCGCTAACAGTTTTCTGACAATTTTGGCAATTTATTATTTTTAGCAGTTTTTAACTTCCGGAGCCATTTTGAGGGCCTAAATGAAGGTTTTCAGGATCGAGCTTCTCAATGATAGCCAAAGGCTATGATTGATCCCCCAAAATGAATCTCCTTGACGTTACATTTTCAACGAGCTATCATGCGCCCCAAATGGAGATCGTATGCCAAAGTTATGCCCCCAGGAAGTTGATGCACCAAACTACCCAAAACGAGGTCCACAAAATTGTTGGTTTTTCATATTTCGGGGTTAGGGTTTTGGATTTTTTTTATGATAAAAAGGTCTTTGGAGCCTCATTGTAAAATCATCTTCTCACGGATGCACGTAGCCGTCACATCTCTTCTCAGAGATTAGTTGTCACCATTCTAGCGAGTCTTTCACTCTATATTTTACAGTCTTTGTACATTTTCACTCATTAATAGAAAATTGTGTATTACTGTATATATGTGTTTATGGTTGCATCTCTAGTACATTTATGTTACAATATTGGATATCCGAGATATCTCTATACATTTCTTTATTATATCTTCGTTGTCATTTCGTGTCTAAAATAATCTGGATCACTTGGGCAACACGTCATTTCACATGTCACAAAGACCCATATTTTGTTGCAATAAAGAGCCCATTGAGGCTTGCATGCAATAGTTTGAAGCCTGAATTTAATAGTCTAGTTATGGTCATGTTTTCCTCTATGGTGCCCTGTGAAATTGCTTCTATTAAATTGTGTTATGTGTGTGTGCTTCCAATTACTTT
The DNA here is from genome assembly GCA_000966675.3 of Picea glauca. NCBI lineage: Eukaryota > Viridiplantae > Streptophyta > Pinopsida > Pinales > Pinaceae > Picea > Picea glauca. The sequence goes on from JZKD02S0334299.1 coordinate 285,893, forward strand.
GTTGTATGCTCCGAATTGAATTGCAGCTCTGTAGCTAGCTTGCACCAGTGTGGTATCAGAGCAGGTTTTGATACTTGCATGTGTGTGGAAAACAATTCCAGTAAAGAGAGTTGTTGGGCAGAATCACGGAGGGAAAAAATGCAGTGCCAACAGAAAGAAGAATTGTTGGGTACAACTATGAAAAGGGAAATTACCAAGTTGTTCAGGGCCATGTTAACTAGGATGGATGCCATGGAAGCCACCCACAGAAGAGGAGTTGTCACAGATCTCCATGATGTGAGTGATGATGAATAGGAACCAGAAGTTCCACAAGAAGAAGCTAAAAAATCCCAGGCCCTAGAGGAGAGATTTATACAAGCCTTGATAGGTCTGAGAAGTAGACCAAAGATGGAAACCCCTACCTACTCAGGGAGCTTGAACCTGGAATAACTCATCAATTGGATTGAGTTAATGGAGTTCTTCAAATTCGAGCAAATTGAAGACTCCAAGAGAGTGAAGTTTGCATGCACCGCGCTAAAAGGTCATGCATCCCTAGGTGGGATAATTTGAAATTGGACAAGCAGAGAGAAAGGGCAAAGAGAAGATTGGGCCTTGGAACAAGATGGTTACCAAGATGAAGGGTAAGTACCTGCCCGTGGACTATTTGTTGAATCTGTTCAAAAAGGTGCAAAACATTAAACAAAAGGAAATGACAGTGAAGGAATACACTAAAGAATTCTATAGGTTGCTCATCAGATCTGAACAAAATGATGAAGGTGATTAGATTGTTGCTCGATATATCAATGGCATTCAATATGCTATCGAAGATGAACTCAAATGGTGATTATTTGGTCTCTCACAAAGGCATGCCAACTTGCCTTGAAGGCCAAAGTGAAGTTGTCGAGAAAACAACCTAGTTCCTGAGGCAGAGGAATGTGTTGTAGAGACAGAAACATGTCTAAAAAAGGACAAAAAAGTGGGAAAAAAGGAGAAGAGGCCAGCACAAGCATTTCTAGCCAATAATTCAAGGGAGCTATGAAGCCCCTAGAAGTTGAGGAACCCCAGGAGGAAGGGGAGAAGGGTTCAACAAAACGTGCTTCAAGTGTGGAATGCAAGGTCACCAAGCTTATGAGTGTTTGAAGAACTTAAATGTTGGTAGAAGGCAAGAAGGAAGAACCCATAGAACTCAAGGATTTGATACCACTGGGTTTGTTACCAAAGATAACATTGATGAAGTTCAGTAAAAGCTTGGAGAAAATCTCATGTTCCAAAGAGTCTTTGTTGAATCCAAAGAGACAACTCAATGTATATTTCCAGAGTTCAGTAGCAGCACAATGTATATTTCCACAGAAATATAAATATTTTTTCTTCGGAAAAGAAGAGTAATCTTGGTTAAGACGTCTGCTATAGTGATGTTGGATAAGACACTTGGTGCAATAATGTTGGTTATCAAACTTGTTTCGTTTTTTTTAATCAAAATCATAACAACATTCTATAGACCATTATCACAATGCTATTACTAGGAAAGTAATTGTTGGTTATTACAATGACATGTTTAAATACTAATAAAATTGTTATTACAAATAAATGTTGAATTATTGGAGTTTTAGTACAATGTGAGTGAGTCTAATAATTAAGACGTGTTTCCTTTTTGGAGGTCATATATTCAAATCTAGGAGTAAGATATGTACATATTTCTAAACTAAGTAGTGAAATCATTATGAAAAGGGGTCTATTGTCCAACAAACAAAGAGGTTTCATACATTAATTTGGTGTCTAACTAAGATGTGATCATAAATTAGTTTTTTTTAAGAATAAAGCTTCCTTTAGACTCTATTAATAGACAACATTTACAACTTGTTTAAGCACCAAAAAATGTATGGTCACAACCTCCACAAGCAAAAAAGGGAACCATATCGAGGCGACAAAATCCAAAACACCCATCAGCCTCTACAAGCAAAAAGGGGAACAATACTAGAGATGGAAAAAGACAAAACACCTCATCGCAAAGTCTAAGTCATGAGCAAGAGAAAAAAAGAAGGTTGTCTTAGGCAAAAACACCTTACCAAAATACAACAGTGATAACAACAAACGGGCCTATGACCTAGCAAGAAACCACTAAAATACAACCATGACAACCTTTGGAAACCACTAGTCAAGGTCATTCGAGGGACTTCCCCAACCAGTTGCTAAAGGATCAACCTCAATAAGCTCAATAGGGTTCCACCCATCAATGGGGCACTCTCAAGGCTTGGGTCTCGCTAAGAATCAAGATCGTGAGTGGCAAGGTTGGAAATTGTTTTTCCATGCACAACCTAGTTATTTGATTGTGCACCCTCTCCTACCTTTTTCAAACTGGCTTTCCTACACAATATTGAGGTCCGCTATGAGTAAAACTAGTGGAACCAATAGATCTGGAACCTACCAAGCTAGGCCAACAGAGAGGTTGTCACAAACCCACTACGGAAACCTAAATTTTTTCATCTTTTACTTCGAGGGACAGAATCCCCGAGACTTCTATGGGCCTAGCGCAGACCATCCCTTCCCTTATCCTCCTCCAAGCGACCACAACCTGGCCTTAGCGCAAGCGCCTTTCGCAGCTCAGGAGTTGGGAGTGAAGGCTCTCGACTCCTCTTTCTCCAAATGCCGATACCCGAGATGCGATACGGGTATGGCTCCTTCCTCACTAGCGCCTGCTACATATAATTGTAGGCTAGGCTAAACACTAGCACTACTCGCAGCTTGCGACTTTGCGAGTTGGAGCGTTGAGCCCTCGTGCTCTTCCTTTGCGAATCCCCGATACGTGATAAGTCAATGTTACGTGGACTCTGCCAAAGCGACGCATACACACCACTTGTCTCCTCCGTTGTACGCTGCTTACGATCTATGTCGTTGCCGCCTGTCGCACAAGACCTCGGCTCACAGCGTCTCGCGGCCTTAGCGATCAAGGTGAAACTTCTGCATCCTTCAAAACCCCGAGCCATGATAAGTCAACAATGGGTTGACTATTTCCTAGGCGACAAGTGTCCACCACCGATCACCCGCTTCCTAGGCTAAATACTAGCTCTACTCGCATATCGCGACTTCGCGAGTTGGAGCGTTGAGCCCTCGTGCTCCTCCTTCGTGAATCCCCAAGATACGATAAGTCAACAATGGGTTGACTCTTTCCCAGGCGACAAGTGTCCACCACCGGTCACCCACTTCCACCTTTCTCTAGCTGCTTGTTGTTATGCCACCTGTCAACCACGTGGTCCCCACCTAACGGAGGTGCCACGTGTTCTCACGAGCCCTCGATGCTCGGCACTTTGCGACTTCTACAGTAGAAAAGAGATTCTTTCAACCTTTGAACCCCTGATACGCGATACCACGCGAAGGTTCTGATCCAACGGTTCTCCCGTGGCTTGGATCCAACGACCACGATCACGTCACGATCTCGCGAATCATGAGTTCGTGCAGTCCTACCCTTGACCACCCCAAGTCGTGAGCCAACGAAATGCTACGTTCCTGCCTGTGCAAAGGCTAAGATCAACGGTCAATAGAGCTACCTCAGATCCTTGGATCTACGGTCCTGGATCCCATCGCTACTTGCGAAGGCTAAAAGGGTTGAGGTGTTAACGTCTGTGCTCCTTCTCTAGATCCATCGGTCTTGACAGATCGGGTATTTCCGAAAGTATTCCGATCATTCGCCTACCAGACGATAGGGTATTCTCTCTTTCTATAATTGGACTCGCTATCCCTTCTAAGCTTGAATCACGAAATTCAACCTCTCGGAGCTTCAAACTCCCATGACTCCGAGACCTTAGAGAGCTACTCTTTCTTGCATAAGGTTTCTAGACCCGGATCACATGAACCTTCAGACTGTTCTTGGGCAATCGTCCCTGATCTTAGTCGAGTCTCTGGGTAAAGGTTTGGTACGGTTCCAAGGTTTATGGGGTAATCCCCGGGAAAGAGTACTCCCAAGGAGCCTTCCCAGAACATTACGAGAGTCAAGCAAACAAGACGATTCTCGGTGGAGCGAACTCATGCCCCAAACTTAATCATTTGTACAGAAACCAACTATGGCAAGTAAGTATACACATGCATCCATTATTTCCAGTCTAAAACACCAAGCAATCATTCCGCACATAAATTATTATGGGCATATAAACATAAGCATGTATTCATGATATTCAATTCAAAATACAAGGCATAAAACACTTATTAGATCTACCAAGCGTGATGCAACTGCTGAGAGGGGTGCTCGTTTCCAACCAACCGTACGCTCAGTGACTCCAAACGGATTTACCACTAGCCACCCCCGAGCTAGACCACGATGCTTTGAGGTTCAGTCTCCTACTTCCAGCTCAACGGAAGTCAAGGACGAAGGTTACTCTCCTTCTCCTATGTTCAGAACTCCCTGCGTTTCCAGGGTTTCTCCAGTTCTCTTCCGTGGTCCCCATCGCGCGCGCTCTCTCCCCCTATCTACCCTCTAGCACACAATTATTTCAACCTTTTTCTCTGCAAGATTGCGTGTGGCGCGAGTTTTGCTATCTGTGGTCAGGTCTGAGAGATGTTACGGATGGATGGTTCACCCCCATCCCCTCATTAACTCTTGAGGAGCCTCCCCACCTACCAATCTGACGAGAAATCCATTCCAGGTTAGAGAGTTGCTTTGGTCTTTGAGCAAGTAAAAACCCGTACGGTACTGGCTCGGTGGAAGTTAACGCAACCATTCCAGGTCCCTTCCACCACCTCGCATTTTCCATCGTGGTCTCTTTTAGCACATCCCCCTCCCAACAGTCATGCAACACATATTCATAACATAATTTGCATTCATCGGCCTTTTATACAAAGGTCCGTCAAATCAAACATTCACATCTTTGAGTTTGCCATAGTTCTTGGCCAATATAGTTATTTTTTACAGACTGGGGGAAACAGGGTGTTACAATTCCCTCCCCCTTAAAGAAACATCGTCCTTGATGTTCTATCTATCAATATGACGTGTATGTACAGAAGTAAACAAAATCGGATATACCTGTTTCACGACATCTTCCATTTCCCACGTAGCCTCATCTGGGCCAAAATGTTTCCACTGTACCTTGACTTGTGCAATGGTTTGGTTCCTGAGTGGGGTTTCCTTTCTGTCCAGTATGCATTGAGGTTCTGGAAGGAATTCTCCCTCCGGTTCCACCTGGATCACAGACCAGTCAATTATATGATTAGAATCGTGTACATATTTCTTCAATAATGAAACATGGAAAACATTATGTGCTTTTACTGTGGGAGGAAGTGCTAGCCTATAGGCTACAGGTCCCACTCTATCTAGAACTTCAAAGGATCCACAATACCGAGGTGCCAAGTTGGCACAAGCTCCCATCCTCAGGGAACTCTTCCTGGGCCTAACTCTGAGATATACGTGGTCTCCTGTCTTGAATTCTCTTGGAGTTCTCTTTCGGTCACCGTAAATTTTCTGTCTGTTCTGAGCAACCTTTAGATTTTGTTTTATCTGAGTCACTTCTTGTTCTATTTATTTCAACATGTCGGGTCCAATAGTAACTCTATTCACGGGATTACTCCAACTGACTGGAGTGTTGCACGGTCTACCGTAGAGGACTTCGAAAGGGCTCATCTTCAGGGATTCTTGGTAGCCATTGTTGTAGGCGAATTCCACCAGTGGCAAGTAATCTTCTCACTTTTTGGGTTGAGGCATTACATGCATCCTTAGCATGTCTTCTAATATTTGGTTCACTCTTTATGTTTGTCCATCGGTTTGAGGATGATAGGCTGTGCTAAACAGTAATTTGGTCTCCAGACCAACCATCAAGGATTTCCAAAAGTTGGAAGTAAATTTCGTGTCTCTGTCAGACACGATCTCTTTAGGCATACCATGTAGTCTGAATATCTCCTTCATGAATATGTTGGCGATGTCTATTGCCTTGCAAGTCGACTTGATGGGGGTAAAATGAGCAGACTTGCTCAATTTATCCACCACTACCATGATGGCGTCATTCTGTTTGGTCGAGGTTGGTAATCCAGTGATGAAATCCATGGAGATAGTTTCCCATTTTCATTCCGGGATTGGTAGAGGTTGTAATAATCCTGCTGGGTGTCGATGTTCTGCTTTAACCTGTTGGCATTCTATGCATTTGGCTAAGTACTCAACTATGTCTTTCTTCAATCCAAGCTAATAGAATTGTTTCGTAGTGGCTGTGATCATCTTCTGGTATCCTGGATGACCAGTATATGGTCTTTTATGTAGTTCATCCATTATGAACCTCTTCAAGTCATCACAATCTGGAATATACAATCTGTTTCTGTAAGTTAGTAGACCTTTATCTATCATCTGGTAGCCTTCATACTTTATCCTTGTGGGTTCTTGCTCCAGGTACGAGGTCACGGTCTGGAAGAATGTGTTTGTTTCTTGTGCATTACTGACTCTTTCCTTGACATTCATCTCGCAGGTGCTCACCACTGCCAGGTGAATCATTTTCATACTTCTGCTAAGGGCATCGACCACCTTATTTTCCTTTCCTTTAACATGTTTGATTTCAAAATCAAATTCGCTAAGGAGGGCCATCCACCTACCTTGTCTGGCATTGATCTTTGGTTGGTCAAACAAATATCGCAATCCACAATGGTCTGTCATAAGTACAAATTTTCTTCCCAGGAGGTAATGCCTCCACATTTTTAAGGCGTGCACTATGGCGGCCAGCTCTAGATCATGGGTCACATAGTTGACTTCATTCTCATTCAATTTTCGGGATTCATAGCAGAATACACGTCTTCCTTGCATAAGGACTCCTCCGAGCCCTTCCTTGCAAGCATCTGTGCACACGAGGAAGTCATCTTCGGGATTGGCGATCTTCAACACGAGTGCGTGGGTCAGTAGATGTTTTAGGGATTTAAATCTTTCTTCACATTCTTCTGTCCACATGAATTTAGCTCCCTTCTTCTGGAGGGCAGTGATTGGACAACCAATCTTGGAGAATCCTTTTATAAATATCCTATAGTATCCTTCTAAGCCCATAAAGGATCTGATATCTGAAACGTCCTTTGGGGTAGGCCATTCCATGATAGACCTGATCTTGTCAGGGTCTACTGCTACTCCTGTTTTAGATATGACATGGCCCAAGTAATATATTTGCTTCTAGAAAAAGTCGCACTTGCTAAACTTGGCATAGAGTTGATGTTCTCTTAGCACTTGAAGCACAAGTCTAAGGTGTTCCTCATGTTCCCCTATTTTTGGATTAAATTAATATATCATCAATAAAAACCAGTACAAATTTGTCTAGGAATTTGCCGAGCACATTGTTCATCAAGCACATAAAAGTGGCAGGGGCATTAGTTAATCCAAATGGTACTACCACAAACTCATAGTGACCATATCTCGTCCTGAAGATAGTTTTGTGGATGTCTTCACCCTTTATTCAGACTTGATGGTATCCAGATCTCAAGTCAATCTTTGAGAAGATGGAAGCACCTCCCAATTGATCGAACAGGTCATCGATCCTAAGTAAGGGGTACTTGTTCTTTATGGTTACCTTATTGAGTTGTCTATAATCTATGAACAATCGGAGAGTACCATCTTTCTTCTTTACAAACAGAACTGGTGCTCCCTATGGAGACACGCTTGGATGGATATAGCATTTGTCCATCATTTCTTTTAGTTGTAATTTAATCTCAACTAGCTCAGGTGTGCTCATCCTGTAGGGTGTCCTAGACACTGGCACCGCTCTTGGTGCAAGTTCTATCGAGAAGTCAATGTCCCTTCTCAGAGGTAGACCCGGTACCTCTTTCGTAAATACATCTCTATATTCTCTTAGTGTGGGGTGGTCTTCGAGGCTTGGTTTGTCATCTTCCACTGATTCCAACACATGTATCGCATAAAGTGGACATCCCTTTCTACAATATTGTCTCATTTGAAGGGATGATATTCATCTCACCGAGACAGGTTTTTGGATCCCTCGAAGGGTTATCCTTCTTCCTTCTTCACCTACACATTCTAAGGTTTTATAGTAACAGTCCAGTTTGGCTTTATATGTGGCTAGCCAGTCCATACCAATCAACAGGTCATATGATCCTAGGGGTAATATGTTAAGGGTTGCTTGGGTGGGGAATTCACCCATAGTGAATTGGCAAGCTGGTATG
>JZKD02S0334299.1:301247-325482 GCA_000966675.3 Picea glauca
TCACCAAGAATAATCAAGTCAAACCCTAGTTGAAGACCATTCCACCATGAAAAATGCCAAGATACACCACCATAAAGCTTCCCCAAGAGATGCGCACTAGTTATTTCAGCCAATAGCCCTTGAAAAGGGCTAAAATTTAGTCCACAACTTGTGTGTGCTGAGTTATCCTAAAATGAATGTTAGTTTTGTCTTATTTATACCAAAATTGTGACCTTAATTTGTTTTTTAGGTAAAAAACAAGGCCGACCTGACCAGTTTACTACAAAAATTACATTTTGACCAAAATTAATTCAACTTGCATCTAAATAGGCCTCCAAAGGTGACGTCATGCCCCTCTAGGGTGATGTTGGGCCTCAAGTGTGGGATGTTGGGCAAAGGAGATGAAACGTTGGGCCTCCAAAGGCCTAAAATTTTTCCCACACATGCCAATAGCCTCATGAATGCCTCCAAGGTGACAACCCCAACTAACAAGTGATGTCTAGGGATGTAGAGGTGACGTCCAAGGCCTCCCAAGGCCAACATTCAGGTCAGAGGAGCATGAAACCTTAGGTCTAGGTCCTCCACAGTGCCTCCAAAGGAAACATCCTTCCTTCTTTTGGTGCAAGTCTTCAGTCTCTTCTTACCCCCTGGATGGGGTTTTAGCGTCCATCTGTGGGCTTTGAGCCCCCATGAAGGTTCGAGCTAATCGTTCTCTCATTTGTACCTATCCACCGGGTAAGGTCCTGTAGAGATAATGAGTACGACCTCCAGGGGTTCATAAGTCACAAGGATCATAACATGTAAATCACATCCAATAATTAAATTACTCAAACATGTGCATTAAAACCCCTCTTATCCCCAACAAATGTTCAAAGACATTATGCAATTTGACAAGTTAGGTTTGGAGAGGGTATCAGGGTGTCCTATTGGGCTAATCCCCCTTAAGTTTGGGGTGTTTCCCATGTGGTGTCAAGTCCAAGTCATGCAAGTGTATGAGGTGGCATGGGGTAAATATTTGGGCATGGGGTGCATGTGATAACAGGGAAATGTAAAGTCTTACCTGTGGGTGCCTTTGTGGAGGGTGAGTTTCACCTTGTCATGGATGCAATTGTTTCCTATCCCATTCATTACCATTTATTCTTAGCTTTATTTCTTTTGATCTTTTTCTCTTGTGCTACAAGGGAATAGTTGAGGGCCACTGTCCTGATTTCATGACCACAAGTGACAATGTTATCCACAAAACATTTCACAAAAATGAGAAGGTTGGCTCGTAATGAGACCCCCTTTCTCTTGGCTATGCCACCAAGAGCCACTACCTTGGTTTGGTGGCCAGATAGGTGGTAATGTCATACTGCTACATGTTCATGGTCATCATAGGTCGACTTGTGATGTGACCTCCTATCCATCAACTAGTACCTTGATTGTTCATGTTATCTTGTGGGTTCCCTTTTCTTGTTGAGAATATTTTCACTTCTTTCTCGAGGATCCTTGAGCGAAGCATATCGAAGGTTTCAAAATTGGCTTTTAACTCTTTCCAGCTACTTTTACCCTCTAGGCATTTAGCCCCTTCTTCCCACAAGGTAAGGCACAACCCTTCCTAGTGTAGCCAATATCAATGCCCAAAAAGAAAGGGGAGATGGAAGGAATAAATATGGAAAGTGGTAAGTATGGGGGGAACAAATGATGACTCTTCAAATATCCACCTAGTAGCAACCCATCCTAAAGGGAAATCAACTTACTAGGGCACTATGTCACCCTTCCAGGTTTGAACGAGGCAAAGAGCATAATTTCCAACAAAACGTCATGAAATGAAGAAGGATTCAATACAACATGTTCAAGTGCTTCAAAAATCATAGTGATACATACCATGATACCCAGACTCATTACCTCATGGAGCAAGACCCACCGCTACTTCAGGACCAAACTGGTGTGATGGACGCTACTACTGGCGATATGTGGACTGCTCTTGAAGAAAAGAGGGACCCTCTGGGACTATTCTTAGGTCGGTTGGCTCTCGACACTCCATGTTTGAACTTATGGGCCTCGAAACACAATCTCCTTAGTTATCCCTAGGATAGGGGATAACAATACCAACAACCTTGACCTTGGAGGGAGTTAATAGAATGGTCTGGAAGGAGAGGCCTTGCCAATACATTTTACCTAGAAGTCACCCTTGTTGAATATGATGCATGTTCAAGATTTTCCAAGCCTTTTGTCCATTCACTGCTCGAATCACCCACTTGGTACATAGACATTGAACTTGCATTATAGTTCTGATAATTCTCATACCACCCATTTCCTTGGGAGTACAACATAGTGCCCAGTTGGTTCTCCAAAAGCTAGGTTACTTGTCAAGCTTAGCCCAAAGAAAGTTATAGAGAGTATCCTCCCACAAGTCATATGTTACAAGCCTTGGAGGGGACCCCATAGGAATAATAGTAGACATGTGTGACCACCATCACCTTAGTACATATATGAAATTTAGTAGCTAATGTGAGCAACTTAGTAACCCATTTATCGATTTTTTTTTAAACCTCTAAACCACCACCTCCCAAAGTTCCCAGGGGAAGCCTGAAAGGTAAAGGGGATGCTAAGAAACATAAAAATTTGTTCACTCTAGACCCAATTCCAATTTAGGGAATCAAGTTAAACTGACCTTGGTCACTAACTTTGCAAATAACACTAAGTTTTGACCCATTGAATGCTAGACCTAGAAGCAACAAAAAACACATCAAGGCAATCCATTGTATTTTTTCATGATTGTTGGTCCTCAGTGATGGTCAAGAAGGATTCATACATGAAATGGTCATTGAAAAGTTGTCCCCCTTCAAGCCAAGGGAGGGGAATTCCATGAATGTGGCCTAGACTCACCAAAGAATTAAGCAAGTATCCCAGAGCTTTAGTGGGAATAACATAGAGTGGTGGAGCTAATAAACATCCTTGTTGAATGGATAGAAACAACCTTATCACCTTGGAATTGCGCCTATTGATAGAGAGACAAGTTGAAGAACTAGTAAAGAGGGTCTCTACACTATTGATGAATGCTAGACCAAACCCCAAAGCCTTTAGCATGGCTAAAATGAAGGGCCACTCAACCTAGTCATAGTTATTTTCAAAAACAATTTTGATTAACAAAGCCTCAAGGGTAGAGGAATGAGCCCATTCCATGCCCTCCTAAACAACAACATTGTCAAGAATATATCGCTCCCGAATGAACCCTATGTACTAAGGGCATATGATTTTAGTCAAAATATGCTTCAACCATAGCACATGGGCTTTGGCCAAGATTCTGTAGGAGGTGTTGAGCAGAGTAATAGGATGCCAATTAGTGACAATATTATCTTGGTCCCAAAACTCGAGATACACTGAACAATATCCTTGTTTAATTCCCCCACCACCTCACAACAAGGGAGCACTAACTTAGGACTTTCTTATAAACATAGAGAAGATCAAAACCAATGAAATCCCAAGTAGCAATGTGAAATTTACATGGAAAACCATCGAGCCCAAAGGCTTTGTCTACCACAATCTCATGAAGGGTATTGGCTAGTACATCTAGGGATAACTCATGGTCACAAGCTCATCATCGGTGTTCATAAAACTTGCAAGGCACCATCAATACATTTTTGGGTGGCCTCAAGCTGCTATGGGGAGGCCGTGGAAGTGAGAAACCATTAGATAATGTTAAACCAACTCATACTCAATATTTTCATATTTGATCATCTAACTCAAAAAGGTTGGTATGGATTCCTTCTCTACTTTAGTAGATTGAACAAGCTAGGACTTTGAAAAAAATGTTGGTGGCTCCATCTCTCAACTTAAATTAATATTATTATAACAAATTATTAAATTAGTACTATTTTATTAAAACAACGTATTATTTATTTCATTCTATATATTTTATATTTATTTGTCTATAAACAATTATTTTTCCAAATTTATCAAAAATATAATCCATATCTCATTCACAGGTTCCACAATTAAAAAAACGCGGTTATGTCGACCTGGATTATTATCAGTTATATCACGCCAGCGTAATCCGATTGTGCGATCATGCATTCGGGTGAGCGAAGAGCTAAACAGCAAAGTCATCGGGTCATAAAAGGGCGCAACAGCAAAATCAACGGTTGAGGATGGCCGTTATACCAACTTATTGAAAAAAAACACCCGGTTATGTCGACCCCGGCTAGCATCAGCCGGATAAACTAACTTACGGAAGCAATGCGTACAGCTCTGGCATGGATTTTGATGGAGATGATTTCTGGTTGGTTGGTGGTGGATATAACGCTAGACGGAGGGGAGATACGCTTGGAAGATCTGGCATCTAACGGTCGAATATGATCCGGTAGAGAAGGACGACCGGCTATGCATGATGGGACTTGTTCTTCAATTCTGTTGAATAAAGCAGGTGGGCTATGTATGTGAGATTTGCCAAAATATCTGTAAATTGTTGTGGATATAGTTCGTCACAACAAATCTAATAAAATATTTAGTTATAAAATAGATAAAATCTAAAAAAATATAGAACATTAAAACATATTTATATCATTCACAAATAAACACAAACATATTTACATCATACACAAATAAACACAAAATATGATCTTGGAAGAAAACCCAACTAGAAAGTGAGGTTGCTATGCTCTTTTTTCTTTGGTAAAGAAATGATGCAAGTACAAAGAAATAGGCACTCTCTGTGGAGTTGCCTTTGACATAATCTATCATCCTATGTTATGCTCAGAGAATACCACTCTCGTATGTTTTGCTCGGCTATGGAACAAGATACCATACAAAAGAATGGGGACCCCTTCTCCTCCTAGTGGCTCAGTTTTTAACATAGCCCCATAGCCATCTAGGGATAGGTTTTTTACTTCCTCAACCTTCAATTGTGATAGGGTTTTAAACATTCTAGAATGTTCTTAGAAAATCTAGTACTTGGCTAGCCCCACATGTCTAAGTAATGGAGGTTGACATGGCATCCACTTGCACCATGGTGATCAATATGGTAGGTCAACTTGCGAGAGACAAATCCAATAAGTGGTTAGCCCCACATGTCTAAGTAATGGAGGTTGAAATGGCATCTACTCGCACCATGGTGATCAATATGGTAGGTCAACTTGCGAGAGACGAATCCAATAAGTGGCTAGCCCCACATGTCTAAGTAATGGAGGTTGACATGACATCCACTCGCACCATGGTGATCAATATGGTAGGTCAACTTGCTAGAGGTATAACTTTCTCATAAGAACTTTGATTGACGAGAAAGGTATCGATGTGTAGAATTTACAATTTTTCTCTATAGTAAGGTTTGGATTAAAAAAATTGTCGTTTGATGGATCAAAAAAGATCTCAAAGATTTCTGACTGTTTTTTGGACCCGAATTTCCAAATTTGAACCAACAACAATAATGACCCTGCAAGATGACTCTTCCAATTTTTCCACCAAAAAAGTAGTGAGATAAATGACAAATAATATAATGATCCAATCCAAATCAATGTATGCCGGATTCTACTTGCATTACAATATGGTCCAATACAATTACCAACCCTTTCACCAAAAATCAATAATAAATCTTTAAAAATATATATATTTGTTATGTTGTAATTTATACATAATTATTTGCATTTACAATGTTGCCAACAAATATGTTGGAATTTGGTAAGATTTTTCATTTACGTTATCAACACTTTTCTTCTCAAAGCACAATTGTAATCATAGTTATAGAAAATTTGGGATAATGTTAAGCTTTAAATATTCCTGGAAAAAGCAATGAAAATCATATGACAAAATACTCCTTTCAATTTGGATAGTGCTAACCCTTTTACTATTCCATGTCGAATCAATATTTAAGAATCAAAATAATGTTGAGCGCGAATTCATGATGCGCATTTTTTCAAGTATGAAGCTCGTTCAATGCTAAGCATGAATAGTTTTGTGGCACATTTGCACAAATGTCATTTGATTTGTAGATCTTTGTGCAGTTTGTATCTATATCTCTCTTTTGTTTGTTTGAAGTGTAATGGTGAGCACTAGATTAACAATGTAAACTATCAATAGGTAAACTTGCATCTCACAAGTATTTTGGAGTATTTGTCCTTCAATTGATAATTATTTTGGAGTATTTATCTTTTTAATTGTATAAGTTTTATTATATTAGTGTAAATTCATTTTAATTGCATGATAGATCTCAAGTTAAGATGGATTTATGTTAGTTATATATAAAGAGAGATATACCACATATCAAATCTTCACACATCTCTTTCATAATGAGCACCACACTATTGATATGTTTTAACCAAAATCCATCTTAACTTCAATTTATTATGAGCCAAAAGGGATACAATTCCTTTAGGGGCAAACCTTCCTCAAGTTTTTCAATCTAAAAAAGTTTTTCACCTTGAGGGACTTGATCTCTCTTAGGGCATGATAGATCCGGAGTTAAGATGGATCACGTGCCACATGTCAAATTCATGTTGAACACAAAACATCTCATTCACAGTGAATAGCACACTATTGAAATGTATATATATAAAGTTGATATTGAAATATTTTACTTAGGCAGACATTGAAATATTTTATTTATGACCAACATTGAAATATTTTATTTATAATTAGTATTGAAATATTTTTTTAAATGCTACATGTCAACTCCATGTTAAGCATTAAAAGAATTACACATCTCCCTCATATTGGGATGTAGAAAGCATCTATAGATTTTTTTTACTTTCAATTACATAAATATGTATGTATGCATGTATTTAAAGTTGATGTAAAAATATTTTAGTTAAGATGGACATTAAAATATTTTGTTTATAATAAACATTGAAATATTTTTGTATTATTAATATTTTTTAAATATAACGTGTCAACTCCATGTTGAACACAAAAGAAAGTACACATCTCCCTCACAATGCATTGTAGAAAGTGTAAAATATCCACTAAAGTTTTGGGGATTTTTACTTAGTTTAGCAGTGTAGACATTTCGTCAAACTATTTGTACACAAGCATTGTATCAAACAGTTTATATGTATTTCTAATCTCTGTTGTGATTTACAATGAAATACCAATATTGAGACTCAAAGAAATTTATTGCATTAAATATTTGTGACAGTTGAAGTACATTGAAAAATCCAACAAACAATACAATAGCAATAAATGAGGAACCTGGTATATATTTTGTAGGCCACTTCTGCAAATACCTAGATGAATATGGTTGTAGATGATAGTTGCATGTGTTCAGCCTTCCTAGCAGTAGTGAACTCGTTGCCAACAATAATGAAAACAACCACAAGTGAAGGAAACCTTCTCCACAAGGAACTCAACCCCCACCTCAGTAAACTCGACCCCTGCTACAAAAAACTCGGCCAACAACAGTTCTCTCGGTCCCAACACCTGAGAATTGACCCCAAACAACAAGAAAACGTGGCCCCTTCGACAATAAATGCAAACACGAATCAGTTCGACCCTCCTCAATAAGAACTCGGCCTCTAAGATTGGGAAACTCAGTCCACTAACACAAGAAATGCATTCACAAACTCAACTCGCCCTCCTCAAGCAAAATCGATCTCTACAAAGGGAAAATCAGTTTCCAAATGATGAAATCTCGGCCACAATAAAAATAACTTAGTGATCTTTCCTCCACGATCATCTAGGGTGAATAGTCTCACCACTGAACCCAGTCTTTCTCTAGGATTTTTCGTCCCAAGAGCCAAAAGCCACAAGAGCTCTTCAAATTCCTTTTGCAAAATAAGTCATGAATGAATTAAACAATACACCTCCATTCTCTTTTATAAACCTCAAGTGACTTTTTCACTCCCCCCAAAATAACGTAAAATAACTTTATAAATCTTTTAGTCATTTTCTCCCAAAAGTAACTTTTTACCCCTTTTTAATTTAATTAATTAATTAATATCAACTTTAATATTTCTTTTCTCTCAAATTGACATTAATTAAATAATTCTCTTTATCTGAATATAGCCTACAGGAATTAAATAGACTATTAAGTCCTCCTATGAGAAAAAGAAACATTAAAGTTGGGTGAAAAAGAAACATTAAAGTTAACATTAAATAATTGATTAAATTAAAAAGAGGTAAAAAGTGGCTTTTGGAAGAAAATGATTAAAAACTTTATAAAGTCATTTTATGTTATTTTTGGGAACAAAAAAGTCACTTGAGTTTTATAAAAGAGAATGGAGTTTCATTCTCTGATTCATTCATAACTTATTTTCCAAAAGGAATTTGAAGAGCTTTTGTGGCTTTTGGCTCTTGAGACGAAAAACCATAAATAAATATTGGATTTAGTGGTGAGACTATCCACCCTAGTTGATCGTGGAACAAATCACTCAAGTCTTTTTATTGTGCTTCAATGTGGCCAAGATTTCGTCATTTGACAACTAATTTTCCCTATGTAGAGGTCGATTTTGCTTGAGGAGGGCGAGTTGAGTTTGTAGTTGCATTTCTTGTGTTGGTGGAATAAGTTTTCTTATCTTAGAGGTCGATTTCTTATTGAGGAGGGTTGAATTGATTTGTGGTTTCATTTAGTGTTGAAGGGGTCGAGTTATCTTGTTGTTTGGGGTCGATTCTCAGGTGTTGGGTCCGAGAGAACTGTTGTTGGTCGATTTTTTGTAGCAGGGGTCAAGCTGACTGAGGTAGGGGTCCAGTTCCTTGTGGATCAGGTCACCCTCACTTGTGGTTGTTGTCATTGTTGCTGGTAACGAGTTTACTGCTGCTAGGAAGGATGGATACAAACAACTTTCATCTACATCCATAAATTTCATCTAGGTATTTGCAGAGGCAGTCTACAAAAATATATATATCGGGTTCCTCATTTATTGCCACAATATTGTTTGTTGGATTTTTCAATGTACTTCAGTTGTCACAAATATTTAATGCAATAAATGATTTTGAGTTTCAATATTGGTATTTCATTGTAAATCACAACAGAGATTAGAAATACATATAAATTGTTTGATAGAATGCTTGTGTGCAAATTGTTTGACAAAATGTCTACACTGCTAAACTAAGTAAAAATCCCAAAAGAAATAGTGGGGATTTTACAGTGGTCTCAGAGCCATAGTCCTACCAGTCTGTGAGTGTTTGTTGTTTTATGGGGTGGGAAGACAAAGAATATACCACTTACAGAAGTAGAATACAACAAGAATCAAAAAACATATTTTCATCAGAAGAAGAGGAAAACATGGAGGACAGGGATGAGCAAATTGAGGGTGGCACCATAAACATTATAAATGAATTTGAAAGGGGGGGAAGCAGTTGGTACAACTCATGAATCAGTTAATCAATAGTACTCAAGAGAACCAAAACCATGCGGGTAAAAATGGTTCAGGGGGTATTAATGGAAACAATGGGAATCGTGTAGAAGGCAACAACAACAACATTCCCTCACAAAACAACACTAGGACCACCAGTAGAGTGATTCCTAGACTTTTTTTGCCTTAGTTCTTGGGGGAGCAACAAACAAGAAATCAAGGGCAGCAAGAAAAATGTTAAACCTTTAATGATTACTTAAGGGAGTACCAGACTCTTGGTGAGGAGTTTTAGGCAACCATGTCACTACAAGACTATTGTACTATCAAATACAAGAACAGACCAAGGGATTTCAACAAGGGTCAACAAAGCATTGATCTCATGCAAAAGGTTGGAAATTTATCCATTGTTTCCTTTCATGGTTCCAACAAATGCACAGATAGAGCATGGGTACAGAAGTTGGACACCTACTTCCAACTCAACCCTATGACAAAAGAAGAAGCAATTAAATTCGCTACCTTGCATTTAGATGGAAATTCCTACGAGTGGTGGTACCATGGATTGGTCACTATGGGACATGTTAGCATTACTTTCTATCTGGACTTCACAAAGAAGTTGACAGAGTGATTTGAAAAAAAGGATCTGAAACTGCATTTCAGAGAGTTAGGAAAACTCAGACAAATTGGGAAACCGGATGCCTACATTACATAGTTCCATAGGCTTGTTGTCATAGTGACAGACATATCGGAACAAAGGCTAGTTATGTTGTTCACAGAAGGATTATCTGAGCCACTGTGTGGTTGGGATAAATCCTTCAAACCAGAGTTTCTACATGATGCCATCATCAAGACATGGGACATGGATGATGCGGTCCCAAAGAACACACCTTTCTCCAAGCCTTTCGTTCCCCAGAAAAACAAAGATAAGAAACCTTTTCATAAAGAGTGGACTGAAAATGAGAAGTTGACGAGGCAACCCGCAATGAGTTGAGAAGGAAGAAACTTTTCTTCAGTTGCAAAGAGCCTTGGGAGCCAGGACATAGGTGCATGGGGAAGAGCAAGGTATACTATATAGAGGTTTACTCATAAAGTGACAAGGAAGAGGAGGAAGCTACATAGGGATTGGGCAACGAGCAGGGAGACTCGAGTGATGATCAACCTCGTGTGGAAGCCAAGGATGGGACTATTATCGCTCTATCAAGCACCCCTAGATACTACACTTTCAGGTTCAGAGGATTGTTATGAGGACAACATCTCATAGCCTTGATTGATGGTGGGGTGACCCACAACTTCATTTATAAAGTGTTGGTAGTTGTAACACCCCCCAGCCCATCTGAGGGACATTACAATGTAGAATACTAATGAAAATGAAATTTCAATAGCTAATTAAATTCATGTAGCTTTCAACTACGAATTAAAACCATATTTAGCTATTTTTCACTACCATTTAATTGATGCATCTACAACATACCAAAATAGACATGAATGCAACTAATAAACTTCATTACAACAACATATAAAATTTGTTCTCATTTATAGAGATCATGCACAACAATTAAACACATAAATACAAGACAAAAAATAGATAAACACTTATCTTTTAACAATGGTTGTGCAACTAGTTGTTTGGGATGGACGTTCCACCCAACTGTAGACTAACTATTGCAAATATCAACATCAAGTCACCCCCGAGCTAAGTCTAGTAATCCACAAAAGAGAGTGGTCTCTCACAGACCACTCACAACTCATAAACTCACAACCCACCGTTATTCTCCTACGACTATCTCGATTTTCCACCATCTCTCTTCCTCTTGCCCGCCCAACCCAAGGAATTTACCCCTTCACTGATCTCAGTCCCTTGGGAATCCCATTCATTTATCAGGGTCTCTCTAGCATAGGTAACTAGGAATATTTCAGTTGAGAACTCAAAGGATCTTGTTGCTAGGAAAAACTACCAAAAACCAACAAAAAACACTTGTTGTTATAGTGCAACTCACTCAGGAGTTCACACTTTAGGCCTGACAATTTGGTTCTTCAGTCTTCAGCTCCAATTTGTTCCAAATATGCTCCATATTTTCTCTAGAATTCTCCCTCCATGGATGCACCAGCTCCAAACTCTCCTTCCCGTTCTTGACTTGTTGCTCATGCACCAAAACTCAATGTGTAAAATTGTTGTCCCAACCCATACATATTTCCTTCATTTGGCTTACTTGTTTGACTCACACACTTCCCCAATATGATTTTACTCATCCCCCATGTGCCCAATAACTTTGGGATGTTACTACTCACACCCACCCTCGTACATGTATTCAATGAACACTCAACTAGAAATTATAAGTTTTATGTATCAATAGCAAATTTAGGAAAATGGGTTCGATTAATATAGATGGGTAATTTCCCCTTGGACCCCCTCTTAGACATTCTCTTAGACTCTCCCCTCTCTTATGGATTATTTCAGCCCCATCTCTTGTCCATGTCCCCTTAGCAGCTAATATCACATTTTATTATTAAAACACAGAAATACAATTCACATATTACATTGTTTTGGTCATAGCCACACAATACATCTACATTAAGAATAATTAAACTAGAGATTATAGTGGGGATGTTACATTCCCCCTCCCCTACAATTGTGTGTCAACCTCGATGCACACTATGTCGATACACATATATGCAAATTTACATCACAATACTTTCAAAAAATAAAATTCTACAATTTTACACTCGAATAACAGTCCCAACAAAAATCTCATGTCCCTCTCAACTCGCCAACCCAAGGAATGCACCATTCGTTTATCATGGCTAACCCAAGGGATGTAACATCATTTTATCAAGGCTAACCCAAGGACTGAGCCATTTTTTTTATCAAGGTCCCCAACACAATTGGCTAGGATTCTGAGATGTGGTTTTGGAACTCTAGCAGCTCAAAATGGAGTCTTTCATTTTGTTCTCTTCAAAATTGTCAAAAATTTGTGGGTATTCTTCCTGCATATTTTCTTCATGCTACCATGTATCATATTCAAGACCGTAGCAGGTCTATTGAAACTTTACCAACTCTCCAGCCTTGTTTCTGAGCACTTTGACTTTCTAGTCTAGAATGCATATTGGTTCCACCCGGAAATTTCCTTCTTGCTCCACCTGGATCACATTCCAATCAATTATGTGGTTAGGGTCTGGAACAAATTATTTAACAATGACAAATGAAATAAATTATGCACTCTCATGGATGTAGGTAATGCTAGCATGTATGCCACTAACCCTATCTTTTCTAATATCTCAAAGGCCCACAATATCTCGCTGCCAACTTCAGGAAACTTCCTAATCCTAGCGAACTTCTCTTTGCCTTCACTTTTAAAAACACATATTCACCCACTTTGAAATCTCTAAACACTCTATTCTTATCTGCAAAGTTTTTCTTCCTATCCTGGGCAGCCTTTAAATTTGGTTTTATGTTTTCCATATGCATTTCCATTTCCTATAACAAATCATTCCCAACAACTGCTTTGTCTGTTGGATTATCCCAACTCACTGAAGTGTTACACTTTCTTCCATACAATGCTTCAAATGGACTCATTTTCAATGAGACTTGATACCCATTATTGTAGGAAAATTCCACTAAGTGGATATTATCTTCCCACTTTGATGTTTAATCCATCACATACATTCTATGCATGTCCTCAATTATCTTGTTAGTCCTCTCTGTTTTCCCATCTGACTTTCGATGATACGTTGTAATAAGATTTAGATTTGTCCCAAATCCCTTGAACAAACCCTTGCAAAAATTCAAAGAAAACTTTGGATCTCTGTCTGAAACTATTATCTTAGGAACTCCATGTAGCCTAGTAACTTCCTTCGTATAGATCTCTACAATATTTGTTTCCTTTAGTGTTGTCTTTACTGGAATAAAATGTGTTTCCTTAGTTAATTTATCAAGCGCCACCATGATGGAATCATGTTGCTTCATTGTTCTAGGAAACTTAGTCATAAAATCAACTGTAACTACTTCTCACTTCCATTCTAAAATGGGCAATGGCTATAGCATCCCTACTGGATGCCTATGTTCATTCTTCACTTTCTGACACTCTAGACATCTGGCTATGTAATTAACCACTTATTCATCATTCATAGCCAAAAGTGTTGGCTTCTTACAACTGCAATTATCTTATGATATCGTGGGTTCCCAACATATGACACATTATGCATTTCCTTCATAACTGCATTTTTCATCTCACTGGAATTTGGCACATATACTTTTCCCTTGTACATGAGAATTTCATCTTCTTTCAGCTCATAAGAATTAAATTTATGGTAAAAATTTCGTTGTTGTAATATATTTTTTATTTTTAAATAATTCTGATATGAATTTGTTGCTGCAACAATTTTGTCTTTCAGATATGTTATATACATGTTGATCCTTGCAATATGTACTTCATGAGCTCTCCTATTGAGTGCATCAACCACTTGATTTTCCTTTCCCTTTATATGCTTAATTTCAAAGGCATACTCACTTATAAATTCAATCCATCTAGTTTGTCTGTCATTTAGTGTTGGTTGTCCAAAAAAATGTTTCAGACCATAGTGGTATGTTCTTAGCTCAAATTTCTTACCCATGAGGTAATGTATCGACATTTTTAATGCATGGATGATTTTTTCTAACTCTAAATCATGGGTAGCATGATTTCTCTCATGATCTTTTAATTTTCTAGACTCATAGAATACCACATGATCTTTTTTACTAAGGCCTCCATCAAGCCCTTCCTTCCATGCATCAGTGCACAAAAAAAAATCTTCATCCAGATCTGCAATATTCAATATCGATGCACTTGTCAATATTTCCTTGAATTGTTGAAAACTCTCTTCACACTTGGAAGTCCATTCAAACTTCACCTCCTTATTTTTCAAAGAAGTGATTGGACTTGCAATCTTTGAGAATCATTTTATGAATCTTCAGTAGTCACTGGAAAGACCCGTGAATGATCTAACCTCTGTCACATTTCTTGGTGTTGGCCATCCTCTAATGGTATTTATCTTTTCGGGATCCACTGCTATCTCATCTGCTGAAATGATATGTCCCAAGTAGTGAATCTTCTTTTGATAAAAGATGCACTTACTTAGCTTAGCATACAATTTATGTTCTCTTAAAACTTGCAACACCATTCTTAAATTTTGTTCATGTTCCTGTTCTAACTTAGAGTAGATAATTATATCATCTAGGAACACATTTACAAACTTTTCTAGGAACTCCCTAAACACTCCATTCATTAGGCACAAAAAAATGTTGGGGCATTTGATAGTTCAAATGTCACTACCGTGAATTCATAATGCCCATATCTTGTCCTGAATGTCATCTTGTTGATTTCTTCTTCTTTTATCCTTACTTGAAAATAACATGATCTCAAGTCAATATTTGAAAAGATCCGTGTACCTTTCAACTGATCAAACAAATCATCAATTCTTGGCAAAGGATATTTTTTCTTTATGGTGACCTTATTCAACAGTCTGAAATCAATACACAGCCTTAAGGTTCCATCTTTCTTCTTTAAAAAAAGGATTGGTGCTCCCCAAGATGACACACTTGGGCATATGTACCCCTTCTTTAACAATTCTTCAAGTTTCATCTATAATTCTTTTAGTTCTAGTATATTGAATCTGTAAGGTGTCTTGGACACTGGGGCAGCTCCTGGCACCAAATTAGTAGAGAAATCAATGTCTCTCTTTGGTGGAAATATTGATATTTCTCTAAAAACATCAAAATCCCTCAAGATTATATTTGGTTTCCTCCTTTATATGGGCTGCAAAAATTTGACATCCCTTTCTAAATCTTTTTTTCAACTACATAGTTGAAATCTCTCTAACATCTACAACTCTTGAAATGTCTTGAATCTTTCCTTGTTTCCCTTTTTCATCAAGTCACGTGATTGTCTTGTTGTAACATTCTAGGACATCATGATGTTTTTCCAACCAATCCATTCCAATTAGACAATCATATGAGCCCAATGGTACGATGTTTACATATACCTTTGTGTTGAGTCCATTCATGTCTATTAGACAATATTTAACCAACTCATTGATTTTCCTCTTAGCTCCTATGGCTAACTGAACTAACCAATATTTATTATGCTTACTCATTTGTAAGTGAAATCTTTAAACAATGTTAGCATTTATTTAACTATGGTTAGCTCCATAATCAACTAAAATTTCTATGGGTTGGTTATCAATCTTACCTTCCACTTCAATCATGGGATATTGATACTTTGTTTTCTTGTTGTCCAAGGATGCATAAATCCTTGACATGTTTCCTCCCATATCTTCCACTTTTTCAGCCTCTTGAATGTTGTGGACAGTCCTCATTCTTTCTCCTTTGTGAGGGAAGTCCCTATATAAATGATTTCCCTCACACCCTCAACATTGTAGAGGTTGTTTCCTTGGCCTTTTCCCAAATGAATATGCAAATTTTTGTTCATTTTGGATTGAATGTCCTTGTTGATTTGCTTGGGTGTTATTCTTGAAAAATTGTGGCTTAAGAGTTTTCTGCCTTTGGTCCTTTTTACCCTTCATCTTGTCATTCCAAGCTTTTTGGAAAACTAGTCTTCCTCTACTTTTCTCATAAATATGTCTTGTTCTCCTTATTGTTTCATCTAAGGTCTTGGGGTTATCATACTGAATCTTGTCACTGTAGAAGGAGGGTAACCCACTTAGAAACCTTTAGATTTTGACCTTCTCATATTTGATGAAGTCAACATACTTCAACAATTCAAAGAACCTCTTTTCACATTCGTCCATTGTCATGCTTCCCAAATTGAGTTCAAATAACGCTTTCATCTTTCTTTCATAATAATGCTCGGAAAAATATTTCTCTTGGAAATATCCTTTGAACTACCTCCATGAGATCCTCTTCTCATCAAGGTTATTGGCTTGATTAAGTTGATCCCACCACATGGTTGTCTTTCCTTGCAATTGGTAGATTGCAATTCTATCTTCTACCTGAGAGGGGTAATCATGCAGGTGGAAATATTTCTTCATTTCCAATAGCCAGGCCTCGGCCTATTCTCCTTTCTTATGCTCACCATTGAAAGTAGCTGGCTTGATCTTCCTGATCTCACCTTGCAAGATGTCTGACTCAGGCCTTATTCTTTTCCTCTAAACATGAGACACACTTGGGCTGCTCCCTGGCCCTGAACTTGCACAAGTTCTTCTGGTGGATTTATTTGGAGAATGATGGCGCTTACTCATGCTTCTTGATTGTCTATCATTTCCATGATCATATTTTTTTCTATGGGATCTAGATGTTGTCACTTGTCTATCACTAGCCTCTTGATTGGTGTCAGAGTATTTTTAGAATTGGTTATGAAACATATTTAAGATCTAAAGTTTCTCTTCCTAAGAATTCATAATAATTTCATTATCATCTCTATAAATCTTCACTTCCCTATGCGGGCTTCTCATAATTATAGGCTCCTTCCTGCCTCTTCTACCATTTGATTCTGTCTCAACATTGCCCATGCTACCATGTAGAACTATGAATCTTCATCATGGTTGTAATATCCCTGAGCATATTCCATAACTCTAGTCCTAATATAAGAACCAAAGTTCTTTTGTGTGCCTCTAATTCTGTAAGAAATGTGCATGTAATAATTATTGTTAGCATATGCATATCATAAAACATTTCATCAATTAGAATACAAGTCATTTTTTCATCAATTTATGAAGGACGGATTGCATCAATTCAAAATCTGATTTATTATATGCATTCCCCTCTAAAACAACTTTCCAACGACTGTACGCATGCCTCAATGTGAGATCTGAGTGAAAAGTTACAATGTTTACATGCTGTCAATTCCACTATTTTACTGCTACAAAAATCTCTTTATTAACTTATGAGAAATTTAATTGTTCCAATCAAAATTTTGGGTTGACATATGTTTTATACTCCTCAAGAACTTTTCAACAACTATTTGTTTTCTCAAATATGAGCTCCGAACTAAAATTTATGGTCCAAAGAAGTTTAGGCTATTTTCCCCAATTTATCCCTGCATGCTACAGGTGACTCATTTCTCTTCCTACACATTTTTTTAGGTACCCATAACCCAAATATGACTCCACTATTGGCTTCTATGGGTCATAATATTTCCATCAGTTTCTCCTGTGCCTCAAACAAACTTTTGAGCAGAGAGTTATGCCCTCTGGAAGTAAATTTGTGCCAAAATTTTACCCTTATTGTTTTGGTTGTAACTTTCTCATATGAACTTCGTTTTGTGAACCGTTTAGCTCATTGGATAGATCTCTCTGAGATCTTTATATGATATATAGAAACATAATATACTTTGGTACACTCTAATCCTTTATATGAGCTATAGAAATATAATATACTTTGGTGCACTCTAATCCCATGGGTTTTGATTTCATAAAAACATCGTTTAGGGCCTCAAAATCCTTCTAGTACACTCTAATCCCATTGGTTTTGATTTCTTAAAAACATCGTTTAGGGCTTCAAAATTACCCCACAAGTTAATGACCTTCAAAAACCACAAAAAATTTCATAAAATTGATTGTTTTACTACTGTAACATCATTTTAAATCTGAGTCGTTGATCTCAAATCATGTCAAATATGAACTGTTGATCTGCACTCCATTGACGATCAACATTCTCCTTTGGGCGTGCACATCATTTATCCCAAACTATCGACCTGACCATCAGCCATTGGTCCAGCTCCCCGACGATCGATTTGCACACAACTCCAAACTGGTCAACCCAACCATCGGTTGTTAGCGATCTTCGTTAGTGAATGAAACTCCTCACTATATCAATCGATGCCTGACCATCGTCTCATCGACAATCGACGATCCATGATTATTGTCAAAAATTTATTCCTCAATTCGACCAACCCAACCATCGGTCATCGACCACCTCTGGGATGACGTGGCATGACACATGATCCTGAGGTGTCAACTTGGATGATGTGGAATGACACGTGGATGCTGACATGGCATGACATGTCATCACCCTCTTCCCTCCATCAATCGTTGATCAATTCTCTTGGACAAACCAAACACAAGTTCAAATTCGGTCAATGCCCAACCATAGGCCCATCGACCATCGACGAATTCTCTTTCTTGATTCGAAACACTTCACCGAATCGCTCGACCATCAGCCCATCGACCATCGACGATTTATGTTGGTAATTGAAAATACTTCGCTGGATTTGACCAACGCCCGACAACCAACCATCGATAGTCAGAGATGTCTTCTAGCCGAACCAATTCTTCACCATTTCGGCCAACCCGGCCATTGGTTGTAGGCGATTTCTCTTGGTGAACTTTAACACTTAGAAATTTTTTTACATTTCTATGATGAATCTAAGTCGTCGATCTATTAATGAAAATGATAGTAGTCATTGGTCCTATTCCATCCTCCCAATGACCGAAATAGGTACAAACCGACGATTTGATCCATTTCAAAAAACCCTGAAAGGAATCATGGTCATTGATTTGATCAACCTTTCAAAACGTTCAAAACATTACAATTTTTTAAATTTATCATAATGAATCTTGATCATCGATCTCGAGATCAAACGTGATCTCGACCGTTGATTCGTCAATCTGCATGTAACTCTACAACCATTAAAACATTAATTTTGACCTTTCCAAGTTGAATTCCACTCTACAACATGCAGATTTACTAGCGAATATCAACTTGAATATCACTAGCGAATTTGGGGATTTCTTTCTAATTTTTCACCATTTTCCCTAAATTCGCACAGACAAATCTGCAATAACAAATTTGACTAATTCACAGTCGTCTTGGCCCATACAAGCCCGATGTTTGAATCTGAGGACTCTAATATCATAATGTAACGTCCCCCAACCCATCTGAGGGACATTACGATGCAAAATACTAAAAAAAACAAAATTTCAACAGCTTATTAAATTCATGTAGCTTTCAACTACGAATTAAAACCAAATTTATCTATTTTTCACTACCATTTAATTGATGCATTTACATCATACCAAAATAGACATGAATGCAACTATTAAACTTCATAACAACAACATATAAAATATGTTCTCATTTGTATAGATCATGCACAACAATTTAACTCATAAATACAAGACAAATAAACACTTATCTTTTAACAATTGTTGTGCAACCCACTGCTTGGGACGGATGTTCCACCCAACCATAGAATGACTATTCCAAATATCAACAGACAGTCACCCCCGAGCTAAGGCTAGTAATCCACAAAAGAGTGTGGTCTTTCACAGTCCACTCACAACCCACTGGTATTCTCCTACAACTATCCTGATTTTTTACCAGCTCTCTTCCTCTTGACCTACCCAACCAAAGGAATGTACCCCTTTGTTGATATCAGTCCCTCTACCATCCTATTCATTTATCAAGGTATTTTTGGCACAGGTAATCATGAATATCTTAGCTGGGAACTCAAGGGATCTTGCTGCTAGGAAAAACTACCAACAACCAACAACAAACACTTGTTGTTACAGTGCAACTCATCCAGGAGTTCACTCATCAAGCCTGAAAACCTGGCTCTTCATTATTCAACTCCAATTTGCTTCAAATATGCTCCAGCATGCTCTAGAATTATCCCTCCATGGTTGCACCAGCTCCAAGCTCTCCTTCTTTCTCTCCTTGTTGCTCATGCAACAAAACTCAATGTGTAAAATTGTTGTCCCAACCCATACAAATTTTCTTTCTTTGTCTTTCTTGTTTGACTCACACACTTCCCCAAGATGATTTTACTCATCCCCCATGTGTTCAATGAATTTGGGATGTGACTACTCACACCCACCCTATTACATGTATTCAATGATTGGCTTTGAGAACACTCAATCAGAAATTAGAAGGTTCATGTATCAATAGAAAATTTAGGAAAATGGGTTGGATTAATATACATGGATAATTCCCCCTTGGACCCCCTCTTAGGAATTCTCTTAGACTCTCCCCTCTCTTTTGGATTAGTTCAACCCCCATCTCTTGTCCATTTCCCCTTAGCAGCTGGAATCACATTTTATTATTAAAACATATAAATACAATTTGCATATTACATCTCTTTGGTCGTAGCCACACAATATATCTACATTAAGCATAATTAAACTAGGGATTATAGTGGGGATGTTACAGTAGCCAGAAGATGCATTACTACAAAGGACTTTGAGGGGTTTAATGTGGTAGTGGCTGATGAATTTAATATGAAATGCACACAAAAAAATTCGAGGTTGGCTATGATGTTGGGAAACTATACCTTGACCGACAATTTTTATGTGGTTGATTTGGCAGACACCAATAAAGTCTTGGGTGTTCAATGGCTTCATTATTTAGGGGAATTTGCGATGAATTACTAAGAAATGGAGATGAGATTCAATACAATAAATGGAAAGAATATTGTTTTGAGGGGAATGCCAAATGGTGGCCATAAGATTTTGTCAACCAAAAGGATGGAGACCATCTTCAGGCACAGAGACATAACTTGTGCAGCATAATATTTGATCACAACTCAAGAATCAACAGGGGACCAACAACATCATCATGTAGACATTCAATCATTGTTGAGAAAACATGACCACATTTTTGGAGAGATACCACTAGGGAGACCACCTAACAGAGGCTTTGAGCATACTATAGAGTTGGAGGAGGGAGCCAAACCAGTAATAACCACTCCTTAAAGGCACTCAAAGAAATTTAAATATGAAATAGAGAAGGCCATCAACGAGTTACTAGAGATGGGGCATATCAGACCTAGTTCCAATCCTTTTGCTTCTTCATTTGTCTTGGTCAAGAAGAAGGAAAAAACCATGAGGATGTGCATCGAATACAGGGATCTGAATCAGAAGGAGATCAAGAATAGGTACCCTATTCCCAATATCGATGAGCTTTTGGATGAGTTTCATGGAGCAGTGTATTTTTTGAAGATTGGTCTTCAATCCATATATCATCATATCATAGTACCGGAGCAGGATGTACATAATACTACTTTTAGGTGTCGTTATGGGAATTATGAGTTCCTGGTCATGCCATTTGGATTGGCCAATGCACCGGATACATTCTAGTATTGCATGAATCGCAATTTCAACAAGCAGCTACATGAATTATTATTGGTGTTCTTTGATGATCTTGTTATAGACAGTAGGACATGGGAGGAACAATTGGAGCATCTGGATGAGATTTTGGGCATCATGGAGGAGTAATCGTTTTATGCTAAGGAATCAAAATGTGAGTTTGGAATGAAGAAAATAGTATACTTGGGCCATGTGATCAGTGCACCCGATACAAGCACACAGGGAGAATATCCAGGCCATACTGGATTGGCCACCACCCAAGAACCTTACAGAGTTGTGTGGATTCTTCGGAATACGCAACTACTATCGACGATTTGTAAAGGAATTCTCATAGTTGAGTGCACAACTCATAGATCTCACAAAGAAAGAAGCATTCAAGTGGACAGAGGAAACCCATAAGACATTCGACAAACTCAAGGAAGTGATGAGAACTTGCTCGGTTTTGACACTTCCCGATTTCACTCAACCCTTTGTGCTTGAGTGTGATGCTTCGATTGAAGGAATTGGAGAAATTTTGATGCAACATATACATCTAATAGCATACAAGAGTAGGAAACTCACAGAGTCATAGAGGTTCTATTCCATCTACGACAAGGAAATGCTCGCCATCATGCATGCTTTGGCTAAATTTAGACAATACTTCGTAGGTGGAAAATTTTTGGTTAACACTAACCACAATAGTTTGAGGTACGTCTTGGAGCAGAAGGACTTAAACGAGAGGCAAAAGAAGTGGTTCAACAAATTGCAAGCATATGAATTTGATATTGAGTATGTGAAAGGCAAGAAAAATGCAGTTGTTGATGCTCTCTCCACCCGAGATATGTTCACTTGCATAAATTTCCGCTGACTAGAAATCCCACCTCTTGGTGGAGTACTCCAAGAATAAATTTTCTTGTGAGTTGATGGATGAAAACATACATGATGACAAGTACAGGGTGGTGGATGGTATTATCTACTATAAGGACCGCATATACTTAGTCTCGGAGTCCACGCTGAAGAAGAAGATTATGAGGGCTATGCATGATACACCTTTGATAGGCCATCCTGGGTACTTTAAAACTTGCAGGAAGATCATGGAAAGGTTCTCTTGGAAGGGCCTCAAAGATGATGTATTGATACATGTGAGGGAGTGTATGACTTGTCAGAAAAACAAGTCAAAGAAAACTCATTATGCGGGGTTGTTACAGCTATTACCCATCCTAGAGCAGAAGTGGAAAAGCATGCCCATGGAATTCATCATTGGTCTACCGAAGGTTCATGGTAGAGATTGCATATATGTAGTGGTTGATCGGTTGACCAAGTTCGCACATTTCTTCTCCATTTCCTCAGAATACAAGGCAACACAGGTAGCAGATTTGTTCTTCAGGGAGGTACTCGGACTCCATGGGTTATTGAAATACATTGTCAATGACAGAGACAACAGATTCCTCAATACATTTTGGCAAGAGTTGTTTAGGTTGGATGGCACAAAGTTGACTCCTAGCATTAGTTACCACCCCCGAACAGATGGTCAGACATAGATTGTGAACAAGTGGCTCGAGGGGTATTTACATAACTATGTATCAAGGCAACAAAAGGCATGGATTAAGTGGTTTCATTTTGGAGAATATTTTTATAATACCACTTATCACATTTCCATTAGTATGAACCTATTATGAGAATTATATGGCTACGATGCTCCTTCATTTTTTGATTTGGTATTTGGGGATAGCAGGGCCCCCAAATCCAAGGATTGGATCCTGGAGAGTCAAGACATCCTCAAGACTCTCAAGGACAATTTACAGATGGCACAAAATCAACAGAAGATTTATGCAGATAGGCACAGGGTTGAGCGCACTTTTGAGGCGGGGGACTTAGTATTTTTAAGATTACAACCATGCAGAAAGTCTTCACTAAACAAAAATGGTGTTGAAAAACTTAAACCACGTTTTTATGGTCCCTATAGGGTGGTTCGAAAAGTGGGGGAAGTAGCTTATGAGCTGGAGTTTCCAGAAGGAAATAAGATCCACATTGTATTCCATGTTTCATGCCTCAAGAAGGCATTAGGACAGTAATTCACCTCTTCAACATAGTTATCCCCATTAGATGAGGAGGGACATTTGGTGGTGGTTCCTAAGGAGGTTATGAAGGTCAGGGAGAGGAGATTGAGAAATAGGGTGATCCGAGAGTACCTCATCAAGTGGAGGATGTTGTTTGGGAAGGTGATCAGATCTTGCAGCATCCCAATTTGCAGTTGCATGAGGAAAAACAATATCGAGAGGGGAGGAATGTGATGTCCATTTCCCCTTGATCACCTAGGAAGACTTAATAGCCTATTTAATTCCCGTAGACTATAGTCGGAGCAAAGGAATTATTTAATTAATGTAAATTTTAATGTTTCTTTTTCACCCAAATTGGCATTAATTAAATAATTTCCTTGCTCCGACTATAGCCTACGGAAATTAAATAGGCTATTAAATCCTCCTAAACGATCAAGGGGAAAGGGACATCACATAAAGTGCCTTTTGACTCAATTAATACATCTAGATATACCTTCTCCATTATTGTATTAAAAAATTACAGCTAATAAAATTTTGGATTAACAACTATGCAAAAATGTCAATCTATGTTAGTGATTTATAAAAAGTTAATTGAAAAAATACATTCTTTATTTTTTCTTCCTCTTAAAGCGAAAGGACATGCAAAAATGTCAATCTATGGTAGTGATTTATGAAAATTTAATTGAAGAGATACATATCTAAGTCAATAAATGAATTTGATATAATGACAAAAACATCACTATGGTCATCATAATGTGGATCACTGATCTCTTGATCATGATGAGAAATATCTTCTGCTGCAGCAAAGTCTTCATAATTATCTGAATCTTTATTCAGCACACTAAATTCATGACAACATTCTAGATAAAGAAGATCAGC